>OY101444.1:68386041-68811102 GCA_956483585.1 Gymnocheta viridis | reverse complement strand
TGTGGCAACTCCGAGAACTGCCACGGCAAAGCTATTGCATACCATTTTATTTTCAATAAAATGTATTAAATTAAAAAAAAATAACTAACATAATTTTTTTTAATTAATAGAAAAGGCTATAAGCCTTTTCTTTTGGAGCGTTACTGATACACCACTAAAAAAGGACATGTGGCACTCGAGAACTGCCACGGGCAAAGCTATTGCATAGCCATTTTATTTTCAATAAAATGTATTAAATTAAAAAAAAATAACTAACATAATTTTTTTTAATTAATAGAAAAGGCTATAGCCTTTTCTTTTGGAGCGTTAGCTGATACACCACTAAAAAGGACATGTGGCACTCGAGAACTGCCACGGCAAAGCTATTGCATAGCATTTTATTTTCAATAAAATGTATTAAATTAAAAAAAAATAACTAACATAATTTTTTTTAATTAATAGAAAAGGCTATAGCCTTTTCTTTTGGAGCGTTACTGATACACCACTAAAAAAGGACATGTGGCACTCGAGAACTGCCACGGCAAAGCTATTGCATAGCATTTTATTTTCAATAAAATGTATTAAATTAAAAAAAAATAACTAACATAATTTTTTTTAATTAATAGAAAAGGCTATAGCCTTTTCTTTTGGAGCGTTACTGATACACCACTAAAAAAGGACATGTGGCACTCGAGAACTGCCACGGCAAAGCTATTGCATAGCATTTTATTTTCAATAAAATGTATTAAATTAAAAAAAAATAACTAACATAATTTTTTTTAATTAATAGAAAAGGCTATAGCCTTTTCTTTTGGAGCGTTACTGATACACCACTAAAAAAGGACATGTGGCACTCGAGAACTGCCACGGCAAAGCTATTGCATAGCATTTTATTTTCAATAAAATGTATTAAATTAAAAAAAAATAACTAACATAATTTTTTTTAATTAATAGAAAAGGCTATAGCCTTTTCTTTTGGAGCGTTACTGATACACCACTAAAAAAGGACATGTGGCACTCGAGAACTGCCACGGCAAAGCTATTGCATAGCATTTTATTTTCAATAAAATGTATTAAATTAAAAAAAAATAACTAACATAATTTTTTTTAATTAATAGAAAAGGCTATAGCCTTTTCTTTTGGAGCGTTACTGATACACCACTAAAAAAGGACATGTGGCACTCGAGAACTGCCACGGCAAAGCTATTGCATAGCATTTTATTTTCAATAAAATGTATTAAATTAAAAAAAAATAACTAACATAATTTTTTTTAATTAATAGAAAAGGCTATAGCCTTTTCTTTTGGAGCGTTACTGATACACCACTAAAAAAGGACATGTGGCACTCGAGAACTGCCACGGCAAAGCTATTGCATAGCATTTTATTTTCAATAAAATGTATTAAATTAAAAAAAAATAACTAACATAATTTTTTTTAATTAATAGAAAAGGCTATAGCCTTTTCTTTTGGAGCGTTACTGATACACCACTAAAAAAGGACATGTGGCACTCGAGAACTGCCACGGCAAAGCTATTGCATAGCATTTTATTTTCAATAAAATGTATTAAATTAAAAAAAAATAACTAACATAATTTTTTTTAATTAATAGAAAAGGCTATAGCCTTTTCTTTTGGAGCGTTACTGATACACCACTAAAAAAGGACATGTGGCACTCGAGAACTGCCACGGCAAAGCTATTGCATAGCATTTTATTTTCAATAAAATGTATTAAATTAAAAAAAAATAACTAACATAATTTTTTTTAATTAATAGAAAAGGCTATATATAGCCTTTTCTTTTGGAGCGTTACTGATACACCACTAAAAAAGGACATGTGGCACTCGAGAACTGCCACGGCAAAGCTATTGCATAGCATTTTATTTTCAATAAAATGTATTAAATTAAAAAAAAATAACTAACATAATTTTTTTTAATTAATAGAAAAGGCTATAGCCTTTTCTTTTGGAGCGTTACTGATACACCACTAAAAAAGGACATGTGGCACTCGAGAACTGCCACGGCAAAGCTATTGCATAGCATTTTATTTTCAATAAAATGTATTAAATTAAAAAAAAATAACTAACATAATTTTTTTTAATTAATAGAAAAGGCTATATATAGCCTTTTCTTTTGGAGCGTTACTGATACACCACTAAAAAAGGACATGTGGCACTCGAGAACTGCCACGGCAAAGCTATTGCATAGCATTTTATTTTCAATAAAATGTATTAAATTAAAAAAAAATAACTAACATAATTTTTTTTAATTAATAGAAAAGGCTATAGCCTTTTCTTTTGGAGCGTTACTGATACACCACTAAAAAAGGACATGTGGCACTCGAGAACTGCCACGGCAAAGCTATTGCATAGCATTTTATTTTCAATAAAATGTATTAAATTAAAAAAAAATAACTAACATAATTTTTTTTAATTAATAGAAAAGGCTATATATAGCCTTTTCTTTTGGAGCGTTACTGATACACCACTAAAAAAGGACATGTGGCACTCGAGAACTGCCACGGCAAAGCTATTGCATAGCATTTTATTTTCAATAAAATGTATTAAATTAAAAAAAAATAACTAACATAATTTTTTTTAATTAATAGAAAAGGCTATAGCCTTTTCTTTTGGAGCGTTACTGATACACCACTAAAAAAGGACATGTGGCACTCGAGAACTGCCACGGCAAAGCTATTGCATAGCATTTTATTTTCAATAAAATGTATTAAATTAAAAAAAAATAACTAACATAATTTTTTTTAATTAATAGAAAAGGCTATATATAGCCTTTTCTTTTGGAGCGTTACTGATACACCACTAAAAAAGGACATGTGGCACTCGAGAACTGCCACGGCAAAGCTATTGCATAGCATTTTATTTTCAATAAAATGTATTAAATTAAAAAAAAATAACTAACATAATTTTTTTTAATTAATAGAAAAGGCTATAGCCTTTTCTTTTGGAGCGTTACTGATACACCACTAAAAAAGGACATGTGGCACTCGAGAACTGCCACGGCAAAGCTATTGCATAGCATTTTATTTTCAATAAAATGTATTAAATTAAAAAAAAATAACTAACATAATTTTTTTTAATTAATAGAAAAGGCTATAGCCTTTTCTTTTGGAGCGTTACTGATACACCACTAAAAAAGGACATGTGGCACTCGAGAACTGCCACGGCAAAGCTATTGCATAGCATTTTATTTTCAATAAAATGTATTAAATTAAAAAAAATAACTAACATAATTTTTTTTAATTAATAGAAAAGGCTATATATAGCCTTTTCTTTTGGAGCGTTACTGATACACCACTAAAAAAGGACATGTGGCACTCGAGAACTGCCACGGCAAAGCTATTGCATAGCATTTTATTTTCAATAAAATGTATTAAATTAAAAAAAAAATAACTAACATAATTTTTTTAATTAATAGAAAAGGCTATAGCCTTTTCTTTTGGAGCGTTACTGATACACCAATAAAAAAGGACATGTGGCACTCGAGAACTGCCGCGGCAAAGCTATTGCATATCATTTTGTTTTCAATAAAATGTATTAAATTAAAAAAAAATAACTAACATAATTTTTTTTAATTAATAGAAAAGGCTATAGCCTTTTCTTTTGGAGCGTTACTGATACACCACTAAAAAAGGACATGTGGCACTCGAGAACTGCCACGGCAAAGCTATTGCATAGCATTTTATTTTCAATAAAATGTATTAAATTAAAAAAAAATAACTAACATAATTTTTTTTAATTAATAGAAAAGGCTATAACCTTTTCTTTTGGAGCGTTGCTGATACACCACTAAAAAAGGACATGTGGCACTCGAGAACTGCCACGGCAAAGCTATTGCATAGCATTTTATTTTCAATAAAATGTATTAAATTAAAAAAAAATAACTAACATAATTTTTTTTAATTAATAGAAAAGGCTATAGCCTTTTCTTTTGGAGCGTTACTGATACACCACTAAAAAAGGACATGTGGCACTCGAGAACTGCCACGGCAAAGCTATTGCATAGCATTTTATTTTCAATAAAATGTATTAAATTAAAAAAAAATAACTAACATAATTTTTTTTAATTAATAGAAAAGGCTATAGCCTTTTCTTTTGGAGCGTTACTGATACACCACTAAAAAAGGACATGTGGCACTCGAGAATTGCCACGGCAAAGCTATTGCATAGCATTTTATTTTCAATAAAATGTATTAAATTAAAAAAAAATAACTAACATAATTTTTTTTAATTAATAGAAAAGGCTATATATAGCCTTTTCTTTTGGAGCGTTACTGATACACCACTAAAAAAGGACATGTGGCACTCGAGAACTGCCACGGCAAAGCTATTGCATAGCATTTTATTTTCAATAAAATGTATTAAATTAAAAAAAAATAACTAACATAATTTTTTTTAATTAATAGAAAAGGCTATAGCCTTTTCTTTTGGAGCGTTACTGATACACCACTAAAAAAGGACATGTGGCACTCGAGAACTGCCACGGCAAAGCTATTGCATAGCATTTTATTTTCAATAAAATGTATTAAATTAAAAAAAAATAACTAACATAATTTTTTTTAATTAATAGAAAAGGCTATAAGCCTTTTCTTTTGGAGCGTTACTGATACGCCAATAAAAAAAGACATGTGGCACTCGAGAACTGCCGCGGCAAAGCTATTGCATAGCATTTTGTTTTCAATAAAATGTATTAAATTAAAAAAAAATAACTAACATAATTTTTTTTAATTAATAGAAAAGGCTATAGCCTTTTCTTTTGGAGCGTTACTGATACACCACTAAAAAAGGACATGTGGCACTCGAGAACTGCCGCGGCAAAGCTATTGCATAGCATTTTGTTTTCAATAAAATGTATTAAATTAAAAAAAAATAACTAACATAATTTTTTTTAATTAATAGAAAAGGCTATAGCCTTTTCTTTTGGAGCGTTACTGATACACCACTAAAAAAGGACATGTGGCACTCGAGAACTGCCGCGGCAAAGCTATTGCATAGCATTTTGTTTTCAATAAAATGTATTAAATTAAAAAAAAATAACTAACATAATTTTTTTTAATTAATAGAAAAGGCTATAGCCTTTTCTTTTGGAGCGTTACTGATACACCACTAAAAAAGGACATGTGGCACTCGAGAACTGCCACGGCAAAGCTATTGCATAGCATTTTATTTTCAATAAAATGTATTAAATTAAAAAAAAATAACTAACATAATTTTTTTTAATTAATAGAAAAGGCTATAGCCTTTTCTTTTGGAGCGTTACTGATACACCACTAAAAAAGGACATGTGGCACTCGAGAACTGCCACGGCAAAGCTATTGCATAGCATTTTATTTTCAATAAAATGTATTAAATTAAAAAAAAATAACTAACATAATTTTTTTTAATTAATAGAAAAGGCTATAGCCTTTTCTTTTGGAGCGTTACTGATACACCAATAAAAAAGGACATGTGGCACTCGAGAACTGCCGCGGCAAAGCTATTGCATATCATTTTATTTTCAATAAAATGTATTAAATTAAAAAAAAATAACTAACATAATTTTTTTTAATTAATAGAAAAGGCTATAGCCTTTTCTTTTGGAGCGTTACTGATACACCACTAAAAAAGGACATGTGGCACTCGAGAACTGCCACGGCAAAGCTATTGCATAGCATTTTATTTTCAATAAAATGTATTAAATTAAAAAAAAATAACTAACATAATTTTTTTTAATTAATAGAAAAGGCTATAGCCTTTTCTTTTGGAGCGTTGCTGATACACCACTAAAAAAGGACATGTGGCACTCGAGAACTGCCACGGCAAAGCTATTGCATAGCATTTTATTTTCAATAAAATGTATTAAATTAAAAAAAAATAACTAACATAATTTTTTTTAATTAATAGAAAAGGCTATAGCCTTTTCTTTTGGAGCGTTGCTGATACACCACTAAAAAAGGACATGTGGCACTCGAGAACTGCCACGGCAAAGCTATTGCATAGCATTTTATTTTCAATAAAATGTATTAAATTAAAAAAAAATAACTAACATAATTTTTTTTAATTAATAGAAAAGGCTATAGCCTTTTCTTTTGGAGCGTTGCTGATACACCACTAAAAAAGGACATGTGGCACTCGAGAACTGCCACGGCAAAGCTATTGCATAGCATTTTATTTTCAATAAAATGTATTAAATTAAAAAAAAATAACTAACATAATTTTTTTTAATTAATAGAAAAGGCTATAGCCTTTTCTTTTGGAGCGTTGCTGATACACCACTAAAAAAGGACATGTGGCACTCGAGAACTGCCACGGCAAAGCTATTGCATAGTATTTTATTTTCAATAAAATGTATTAAATTAAAAAAAAATAACTAACATAATTTTTTTTAATTAATAGAAAAGGCTATAGCCTTTTCTTTTGGAGCGTTGCTGATACACCACTAAAAAAGGACATGTGGCACTCGAGAACTGCCACGGCAAAGCTATTGCATAGCATTTTATTTTCAATAAAATGTATTAAATTAAAAAAAAATAACTAACATAATTTTTTTTAATTAATAGAAAAGGCTATAGCCTTTTCTTTTGGAGCGTTGCTGATACACCACTAAAAAAGGACATGTGGCACTCGAGAACTGCCACGGCAAAGCTATTGCATAGCATTTTATTTTCAATAAAATGTATTAAATTAAAAAAAAATAACTAACATAATTTTTTTTAATTAATAGAAAAGGCTATAGCCTTTTCTTTTGGAGCGTTACTGATACACCACTAAAAAAGGACATGTGGCACTCGAGAACTGCCGCGGCAAAGCTATTGCATAGCATTTTGTTTTCAATAAAATGTATTAAATTAAAAAAAAATAACTAACATAATTTTTTTTAATTAATAGAAAAGGCTATAGCCTTTTCTTTTGGAGCGTTACTGATACACCACTAAAAAAGGACATGTGGCACTCGAGAACTGCCGCGGCAAAGCTATTGCATAGCATTTTGTTTTCAATAAAATGTATTAAATTAAAAAAAAATAACTAACATAATTTTTTTTAATTAATAGAAAAGGCTATAGCCTTTTCTTTTGGAGCGTTACTGATACACCACTAAAAAAGGACATGTGGCACTCGAGAACTGCCACGGCAAAGCTATTGCATAGCATTTTATTTTCAATAAAATGTATTAAATTAAAAAAAAATAACTAACATAATTTTTTTTAATTAATAGAAAAGGCTATAGCCTTTTCTTTTGGAGCGTTACTGATACACCACTAAAAAAGGACATGTGGCACTCGAGAACTGCCACGGCAAAGCTATTGCATAGCATTTTATTTTCAATAAAATGTATTAAATTAAAAAAAAATAACTAACATAATTTTTTTTAATTAATAGAAAAGGCTATAGCCTTTTCTTTTGGAGCGTTACTGATACACCAATAAAAAAGGACATGTGGCACTCGAGAACTGCCGCGGCAAAGCTATTGCATATCATTTTATTTTCAATAAAATGTATTAAATTAAAAAAAAATAACTAACATAATTTTTTTTAATTAATAGAAAAGGCTATAGCCTTTTCTTTTGGAGCGTTACTGATACACCACTAAAAAAGGACATGTGGCACTCGAGAACTGCCACGGCAAAGCTATTGCATAGCATTTTATTTTCAATAAAATGTATTAAATTAAAAAAAAATAACTAACATAATTTTTTTTAATTAATAGAAAAGGCTATAGCCTTTTCTTTTGGAGCGTTGCTGATACACCACTAAAAAAGGACATGTGGCACTCGAGAACTGCCACGGCAAAGCTATTGCATAGCATTTTATTTTCAATAAAATGTATTAAATTAAAAAAAAATAACTAACATAATTTTTTTTAATTAATAGAAAAGGCTATAGCCTTTTCTTTTGGAGCGTTGCTGATACACCACTAAAAAAGGACATGTGGCACTCGAGAACTGCCACGGCAAAGCTATTGCATAGCATTTTATTTTCAATAAAATGTATTAAATTAAAAAAAAATAACTAACATAATTTTTTTTAATTAATAGAAAAGGCTATAGCCTTTTCTTTTGGAGCGTTGCTGATACACCACTAAAAAAGGACATGTGGCACTCGAGAACTGCCACGGCAAAGCTATTGCATAGCATTTTATTTTCAATAAAATGTATTAAATTAAAAAAAAATAACTAACATAATTTTTTTTAATTAATAGAAAAGGCTATAGCCTTTTCTTTTGGAGCGTTGCTGATACACCACTAAAAAAGGACATGTGGCACTCGAGAACTGCCACGGCAAAGCTATTGCATAGTATTTTATTTTCAATAAAATGTATTAAATTAAAAAAAAATAACTAACATAATTTTTTTTAATTAATAGAAAAGGCTATAGCCTTTTCTTTTGGAGCGTTGCTGATACACCACTAAAAAAGGACATGTGGCACTCGAGAACTGCCACGGCAAAGCTATTGCATAGCATTTTATTTTCAATAAAATGTATTAAATTAAAAAAAAATAACTAACATAATTTTTTTTAATTAATAGAAAAGGCTATAGCCTTTTCTTTTGGAGCGTTGCTGATACACCACTAAAAAAGGACATGTGGCACTCGAGAACTGCCACGGCAAAGCTATTGCATAGCATTTTATTTTCAATAAAATGTATTAAATTAAAAAAAAATAACTAACATAATTTTTTTTAATTAATAGAAAAGGCTATAGCCTTTTCTTTTGGAGCGTTGCTGATACACCACTAAAAAAGGACATGTGGCACTCGAGAACTGCCACGGCAAAGCTATTGCATAGCATTTTATTTTCAATAAAATGTATTAAATTAAAAAAAAATAACTAACATAATTTTTTTTAATTAATAGAAAAGGCTATAGCCTTTTCTTTTGGAGCGTTGCTGATACACCACTAAAAAAGGACATGTGGCACTCGAGAACTGCCACGGCAAAGCTATTGCATAGCATTTTATTTTCAATAAAATGTATTAAATTAAAAAAAAATAACTAACATAATTTTTTTTAATTAATAGAAAAGGCTATAGCCTTTTCTTTTGGAGCGTTGCTGATACACCACTAAAAAAGGACATGTGGCACTCGAGAACTGCCACGGCAAAGCTATTGCATAGCATTTTATTTTCAATAAAATGTATTAAATTAAAAAAAAATAACTAACATAATTTTTTTTAATTAATAGAAAAGGCTATAGCCTTTTCTTTTGGAGCGTTGCTGATACACCACTAAAAAAGGACATGTGGCACTCGAGAACTGCCACGGCAAAGCTATTGCATAGCATTTTATTTTCAATAAAATGTATTAAATTAAAAAAAAATAACTAACATAATTTTTTTTAATTAATAGAAAAGGCTATAGCCTTTTCTTTTGGAGCGTTACTGATACACCAATAAAAAAGGACATGTGGCACTCGAGAACTGCCGCGGCAAAGCTATTGCATATCATTTTATTTTCAATAAAATGTATTAAATTAAAAAAAAAAACTAACATAATTTTTTTTAATTAATAGAAAAGGCTATATATAGCCTTTTCTTTTGGAGCGTTACTGATACACCAATAAAAAAGGACATGTGGCACTCGAGAACTGCCACGGCAAAGCTATTGCATAGCATTTTATTTTCAATAAAATGTATTAAATTAAAAAAAAATAACTAACATAATTTTTTTTAATTAATAGAAAAGGCTATAGCCTTTTCTTTTGGAGCGTTACTGATACACCAGTAAAAAAGGACATGTGGCACTCGAGAACTGCCACGGCAAAGCTATTGCATAGCATTTTATTTTCAATAAAATGTATTAAATTAAAAAAAAATAACTAACATAATTTTTTTTAATTAATAGAAAAGGCTATAGCCTTTTCTTTTGGAGCGTTACTGATACACCACTAAAAAAGGACATGTGGCACTCGAGAACTGCCACGGCAAAGCTATTGCATAGCATTTTATTTTCAATAAAATGTATTAAATTAAAAAAAAATAACTAACATAATTTTTTTTAATTAATAGAAAAGGCTATAGCCTTTTCTTTTGGAGCGTTGCTGATACACCACTAAAAAAGGACATGTGGCACTCGAGAACTGCCACGGCAAAGCTATTGCATAGCATTTTATTTTCAATAAAATGTATTAAATTAAAAAAAAATAACTAACATAATTTTTTTTAATTAATAGAAAAGGCTATAGCCTTTTCTTTTGGAGCGTTACTGATACACCAATAAAAAAGGACATGTGGCACTCGAGAACTGCCGCGGCAAAGCTATTGCATATCATTTTATTTTCAATAAAATGTATTAAATTAAAAAAAAATAACTAACATAATTTTTTTTAATTAATAGAAAAGGCTATATATAGCCTTTTCTTTTGGAGCGTTACTGATACACCAATAAAAAAGGACATGTGGCACTCGAGAACTGCCACGGCAAAGCTATTGCATAGCATTTTATTTTCAATAAAATGTATTAAATTAAAAAAAAATAACTAACATAATTTTTTTTAATTAATAGAAAAGGCTATAGCCTTTTCTTTTGGAGCGTTACTGATACACCAGTAAAAAAGGACATGTGGCACTCGAGAACTGCCACGGCAAAGCTATTGCATAGCATTTTATTTTCAATAAAATGTATTAAATTAAAAAAAAATAACTAACATAATTTTTTTTAATTAATAGAAAAGGCTATAGCCTTTTCTTTTGGAGCGTTGCTGATACACCACTAAAAAAGGACATGTGGCACTCGAGAACTGCCACGGCAAAGCTATTGCATAGCATTTTATTTTCAATAAAATGTATTAAATTAAAAAAAAATAACTAACATAATTTTTTTTAATTAATAGAAAAGGCTATAGCCTTTTCTTTTGGAGCGTTACTGATACACCACTAAAAAAGGACATGTGGCACTCGAGAACTGCCACGGCAAAGCTATTGCATACCATTTTATTTTCAATAAAATGTATTAAATTAAAAAAAAATAACTAACATAATTTTTTTTAATTAATAGAAAAGGCTATAGCCTTTTCTTTTGGAGCGTTACTGATACACCACTAAAAAAGGACATGTGGCACTCGAGAACTGCCACGGCAAAGCTATTGCATAGCATTTTATTTTCAATAAAATGTATTAAATTAAAAAAAAATAACTAACATAATTTTTTTTAATTAATAGAAAAGGCTATAGCCTTTTCTTTTGGAGCGTTACTGATACACCAATAAAAAAGGACATGTGGCACTCGAGAACTGCCACGGCAAAGCTATTGCATATCATTTTATTTTCAATAAAATGTATTAAATTAAAAAAAAATAACTAACATAATTTTTTTTAATTAATAGAAAAGGCTATATATAGCCTTTTCTTTTGGAGCGTTACTGATACACCAATAAAAAAGGACATGTGGCACTCGAGAACTGCCGCGGCAAAGCTATTGCATATCATTTTGTTTTCAATAAAATGTATTAAATTAAAAAAAAATAACTAACATAATTTTTTTTAATTAATAGAAAAGGCTATAGCCTTTTCTTTTGGAGCGTTACTGATACACCAGTAAAAAAGGACATGTGGCACTCGAGAACTGCCACGGCAAAGCTATTGCATAGCATTTTATTTTCAATAAAATGTATTAAATTAAAAAAAAATAACTAACATAATTTTTTTTAATTAATAGAAAAGGCTATAGCCTTTTCTTTTGGAGCGTTACTGATACACCACTAAAAAAGGACATGTGGCACTCGAGAACTGCCACGGCAAAGCTATTGCATAGCATTTTATTTTCAATAAAATGTATTAAATTAAAAAAAAATAACTAACATAATTTTTTTTAATTAATAGAAAAGGCTATAACCTTTTCTTTTGGAGCGTTGCTGATACACCACTAAAAAAGGACATGTGGCACTCGAGAACTGCCACGGCAAAGCTATTGCATAGCATTTTATTTTCAATAAAATGTATTAAATTAAAAAAAAATAACTAACATAATTTTTTTTAATTAATAGAAAAGGCTATAGCCTTTTCTTTTGGAGCGTTACTGATACACCAATAAAAAAGGACATGTGGCACTCGAGAACTGCCGCGGCAAAGCTATTGCATATCATTTTGTTTTCAATAAAATGTATTAAATTAAAAAAAAATAACTAACATAATTTTTTTTAATTAATAGAAAAGGCTATAGCCTTTTCTTTTGGAGCGTTACTGATACACCACTAAAAAAGGACATGTGGCACTCGAGAACTGCCACGGCAAAGCTATTGCATAGCATTTTATTTTCAATAAAATGTATTAAATTAAAAAAAAATAACTAACATAATTTTTTTTAATTAATAGAAAAGGCTATAGCCTTTTCTTTTGGAGCGTTACTGATACACCAATAAAAAAGGACATGTGGCACTCGAGAACTGCCGCGGCAAAGCTATTGCATATCATTTTGTTTTCAATAAAATGTATTAAATTAAAAAAAAATAACTAACATAATTTTTTTTAATTAATAGAAAAGGCTATAGCCTTTTCTTTTGGAGCGTTACTGATACACCACTAAAAAAGGACATGTGGCACTCGAGAACTGCCACGGCAAAGCTATTGCATAGCATTTTATTTTCAATAAAATGTATTAAATTAAAAAAAAATAACTAACATAATTTTTTTTAATTAATAGAAAAGGCTATAGCCTTTTCTTTTGGAGCGTTACTGATACACCAATAAAAAAGGACATGTGGCACTCGAGAACTGCCGCGGCAAAGCTATTGCATATCATTTTGTTTTCAATAAAATGTATTAAATTAAAAAAAAATAACTAACATAATTTTTTTTAATTAATAGAAAAGGCTTTAACCTTTTCTTTTGGAGCGTTGCTGATACACCACTAAAAAAGGACATGTGGCACTCGAGAACTGCCACGGCAAAGCTATTGCATAGCATTTTATTTTCAATAAAATGTATTAAATTAAAAAAAAATAACTAACATAATTTTTTTTAATTAATAGAAAAGGCTATAGCCTTTTCTTTTGGAGCGTTACTGATACACCAATAAAAAAGGACATGTGGCACTCGAGAACTGCCGCGGCAAAGCTATTGCATATCATTTTGTTTTCAATAAAATGTATTAAATTAAAAAAAAATAACTAACATAATTTTTTTTAATTAATAGAAAAGGCTATAACCTTTTCTTTTGGAGCGTTGCTGATACACCACTAAAAAAGGACATGTGGCACTCGAGAACTGCCACGGCAAAGCTATTGCATAGCATTTTATTTTCAATAAAATGTATTAAATTAAAAAAAAATAACTAACATAATTTTTTTTAATTAATAGAAAAGGCTATAGCCTTTTCTTTTGGAGCGTTACTGATACACCAATAAAAAAGGACATGTGGCACTCGAGAACTGCCGCGGCAAAGCTATTGCATATCATTTTGTTTTCAATAAAATGTATTAAATTAAAAAAAAATAACTAACATAATTTTTTTTAATTAATAGAAAAGGCTATAGCCTTTTCTTTTGGAGCGTTACTGATACACCACTAAAAAAGGACATGTGGCACTCGAGAACTGCCACGGCAAAGCTATTGCATAGCATTTTATTTTCAATAAAATGTATTAAATTAAAAAAAAATAACTAACATAATTTTTTTTAATTAATAGAAAAGGCTATAGCCTTTTCTTTTGGAGCGTTACTGATACACCAATAAAAAAGGACATGTGGCACTCGAGAACTGCCGCGGCAAAGCTATTGCATATCATTTTGTTTTCAATAAAATGTATTAAATTAAAAAAAAATAACTAACATAATTTTTTTTAATTAATAGAAAAGGCTATAGCCTTTTCTTTTGGAGCGTTACTGATACACCACTAAAAAAGGACATGTGGCACTCGAGAACTGCCACGGCAAAGCTATTGCATAGCATTTTATTTTCAATAAAATGTATTAAATTAAAAAAAAATAACTAACATAATTTTTTTTAATTAATAGAAAAGGCTATAGCCTTTTCTTTTGGAGCGTTACTGATACACCAATAAAAAAGGACATGTGGCACTCGAGAACTGCCGCGGCAAAGCTATTGCATATCATTTTGTTTTCAATAAAATGTATTAAATTAAAAAAAAATAACTAACATAATTTTTTTTAATTAATAGAAAAGGCTTTAACCTTTTCTTTTGGAGCGTTGCTGATACACCACTAAAAAAGGACATGTGGCACTCGAGAACTGCCACGGCAAAGCTATTGCATAGCATTTTATTTTCAATAAAATGTATTAAATTAAAAAAAAATAACTAACATAATTTTTTTTAATTAATAGAAAAGGCTATAGCCTTTTCTTTTGGAGCGTTACTGATACACCAATAAAAAAGGACATGTGGCACTCGAGAACTGCCGCGGCAAAGCTATTGCATATCATTTTGTTTTCAATAAAATGTATTAAATTAAAAAAAAATAACTAACATAATTTTTTTTAATTAATAGAAAAGGCTATAGCCTTTTCTTTTGGAGCGTTACTGATACACCACTAAAAAAGGACATGTGGCACTCGAGAACTGCCACGGCAAAGCTATTGCATAGCATTTTATTTTCAATAAAATGTATTAAATTAAAAAAAAATAACTAACATAATTTTTTTTAATTAATAGAAAAGGCTATAGCCTTTTCTTTTGGAGCGTTACTGATACACCACTAAAAAAGGACATGTGGCACTCGAGAACTGCCACGGCAAAGCTATTGCATAGCATTTTATTTTCAATAAAATGTATTAAATTAAAAAAAAATAACTAACATAATTTTTTTTAATTAATAGAAAAGGCTATAGCCTTTTCTTTTGGAGCGTTACTGATACACCACTAAAAAAGGACATGTGGCACTCGAGAACTGCCACGGCAAAGCTATTGCATAGCATTTTATTTTCAATAAAATGTATTAAATTAAAAAAAAATAACTAACATAATTTTTTTTAATTAATAGAAAAGGCTATAGCCTTTTCTTTTGGAGCGTTACTGATACACCACTAAAAAAGGACATGTGGCACTCGAGAACTGCCACGGCAAAGCTATTGCATAGCATTTTATTTTCAATAAAATGTATTAAATTAAAAAAAAATAACTAACATAATTTTTTTTAATTAATAGAAAAGGCTATAGCCTTTTCTTTTGGAGCGTTACTGATACGCCAATAAAAAAAGACATGTGGCACTCGAGAACTGCCGCGGCAAAGCTATTGCATAGCATTTTGTTTTCAATAAAATGTATTAAATTAAAAAAAAATAACTAACATAATTTTTTTTAATTAATAGAAAAGGCTATAGCCTTTTCTTTTGGAGCGTTACTGATACACCACTAAAAAAGGACATGTGGCACTCGAGAACTGCCGCGGCAAAGCTATTGCATAGCATTTTGTTTTCAATAAAATGTATTAAATTAAAAAAAAATAACTAACATAATTTTTTTTAATTAATAGAAAAGGCTATAGCCTTTTCTTTTGGAGCGTTACTGATACACCACTAAAAAAGGACATGTGGCACTCGAGAACTGCCGCGGCAAAGCTATTGCATAGCATTTTGTTTTCAATAAAATGTATTAAATTAAAAAAAAATAACTAACATAATTTTTTTTAATTAATAGAAAAGGCTATAGCCTTTTCTTTTGGAGCGTTACTGATACACCACTAAAAAAGGACATGTGGCACTCGAGAACTGCCGCGGCAAAGCTATTGCATAGCATTTTGTTTTCAATAAAATGTATTAAATTAAAAAAAAATAACTAACATAATTTTTTTTAATTAATAGAAAAGGCTATAGCCTTTTCTTTTGGAGCGTTACTGATACACCACTAAAAAAGGACATGTGGCACTCGAGAACTGCCACGGCAAAGCTATTGCATAGCATTTTATTTTCAATAAAATGTATTAAATTAAAAAAAAATAACTAACATAATTTTTTTTAATTAATAGAAAAGGCTATAGCCTTTTCTTTTGGAGCGTTACTGATACGCCAATAAAAAAAGACATGTGGCACTCGAGAACTGCCGCGGCAAAGCTATTGCATAGCATTTTGTTTTCAATAAAATGTATTAAATTAAAAAAAAATAACTAACATAATTTTTTTTAATTAATAGAAAAGGCTATAGCCTTTTCTTTTGGAGCGTTACTGATACACCACTAAAAAAGGACATGTGGCACTCGAGAACTGCCACGGCAAAGCTATTGCATAGCATTTTATTTTCAATAAAATGTATTAAATTAAAAAAAAATAACTAACATAATTTTTTTTAATTAATAGAAAAGGCTATAGCCTTTTCTTTTGGAGCGTTACTGATACACCAATAAAAAAGGACATGTGGCACTCGAGAACTGCCGCGGCAAAGCTATTGCATAGCATTTTGTTTTCAATAAAATGTATTAAATTAAAGTAATGACATGAACACCTAAAAATTGTAAATTTTTGGTATGAAATTATTACATCTGAAGTAGAGTAAAATTTGGTAATAATTTGTGCATTAATGATCATCGAAATACATTTATTTTATTTATTAAGTTATATATGTATCAAGTCTAATATTCTTTAAAAAAAAAGATTAAAAAAAAATTGGAAAAACTTCAAAAAGTTATTATTTTGTTTTTGTAGTGTGCAGTGTTGGGTAAGTAAATTTGTCAAAATGTTTGGTTGGCCAAATTGCAGACCTGCTGGAATTATTGTGAAGCTCGTCGGAATGGGGTGGAGTTCTTGCATACAGGCCGGCACAAAAAAATTCTCCCACTAAGAAAAATTAATACCAGGCTTGATAAAAAATTTAAATGACAGGGAACCCGAAGTAAGTTTATTAAATTAATTTGTACACAGCTTTTCATTAAATACTAAGAATCTGGAGGATATGCCGAAGTTACTCCCACCTTATTACTTAAAGCCATGTGATAACCATGATAAAGCCTATCGAATATTCCATTTCAATTCGCTGCTCGTAAAATCATCCTTATGGTCAGCCAAAAATCTGGTATTCCAGTCGCAGGCAATGACTGATAATATGCTCAATAGCTTCTCTTTACCTTCACAGAATACACAAAAATCGAATGCCGCAAAGTTCACGGAACATTCAAACGATCATATTATACTCAGGTTACGTCTTACACTAAAACTCTTTGTGCTAAAATATAATGATGTTATAGTCATGCCATCTCACACTGGTGCAATCCCAAATAAAAAGCTGAAAAGATTAGAGGACTAAGATAAAAAATATTAAGTCTCATTAAGGAGTAAAAAACTAGCACACATTCTGAATTCGCTGTTTCAAAGCGGTCCCGATGATGCGCATAAATGAAGACAGTTCTCTAAATTAATTTTTTTTAGTACAAAATTGATGCTTTGAAGGAATCCCTTTTTAAGTCAAAACAACAGCTCTCATGTGGGACATGGTTTAGGCCTTCTGAAGTTAGGCCTTCTGAAGTTAGGCCTTCTTGAAACGAATTTCGAAGCAGGAGGTACAACATCAGACAACAAATTTCGCTTATTAACCTGCTTCAGCCAAAGCAGTAATTTATTTCGGGGAGTCATCCTTTAATTTTGAAATTTTGCGCTCAGTATTAAATATGTAGATTTAATAAACCAAAATAAAAGATGGAAAAATAGCGAAATATTTTCTACAAATTTTATTTGATAATTTTAGAAATTTGTGTCACGAGTCCTTGTGTAATAAACTCACAAAATACTAATAATATTTATTTCTTTATATTAACTTTTTATATTCAAAGCAATGTTTTATAGTTCACTCGCATATTAAAATTTCTTTGCAATGCTGAATATACCACCTGTGAATATCTGTGTTGTTTTATCATAACAGTTTAAGTCTAAAAAACTTATTTGGGGAAATTAACGATTTAGTGTAAAATCTATTGTGTTGGAGTTTTAGAAATTATTTTCAAATCATGTAGAAGTCTCACAATTTTTCAACACCAAGTAGACTGATTTTAAAAATATTTTTTTCAGTGCTTTGTATTTAAGATGTTTTGTAAAACCAAATAAAAATTAAAATATGCATTAATTAGACTTAAGATATTGTTACGAAAGAAGACTAGAAATCTAAAATTTGTAAATGGAGGACATACAAGCTTCTGTTAAAATTGAAATGCATTAACAATTGAAGCTAGGTTGTTTGTATTTGTTTAATTCTTAAAAAAAACTAGTTAAAGTAAAAAAATACAACGTAGTTATAAACAGAAATTTCTCAAGAAATTTATCCCTTTTTCCTTTTCTTCTATTATGAATAATAATTCCTCGTTTTACTTTTTAATCCGTTTTTTATAAACCGTGTAAAAAGGAGAAAAAAATAAAAAGGAAAAAAGTAGTTATTCTAAAGGTATTTAAGTTTGAGTTTTCCCTAAAAAAAAGTACCTCACAAAATAGAAGGGAGTTTGAATTAATTGATGAAATTTTTTCTCGACAAAAACCTTTCCTCATGAAACAAATTCCTTGCGAATATTTATAATTGGGCTGATAGTTTTCTCTTCTTATTTCTGTATTTAAAATTATAAAATTTTCATAGTATCTAAATGTAGAAAAAAAACAATATTCAAGTTTTTCGGTTAGGTTTGGGAACAATTGGTTTCAAAATAAATAAATAATTATTCGGTATTTCTCCATCATATTCGGTTAAATCTGGATGACAATCTAACATGCCTTCTGATGTAAAATTTATATTGAATTCTCTAAAGATTTCAGCCACCAGCGGCAACATATCTATGAGATCATTTTCCTTTTTGTTATTAATTTTTTATTGCAGAGTCGTAGAAATTTTTTAAATCTTCTATTTTAACAGAACTGATTCCATTCTTTGTTATATTAATGCATTTGAAAGGATCTTCTTTCCTTAAAGATGTTTTGAAATATATGTTACCATATTCCTCTGAACCATTTAATGCCATGCCAACGGAATTTATCACCGTTGTCATCTACTTTTCGCCAAGTAAATAAATTTTTTGATGCGTGTGCAAAATCTAATATATTCGATCGATCCATTTCATTAACCAAAATTTATTTCTTTACCCCGACTGTTCGTATGAAATGGTACCAATCACGCGGATGATGGATTTTTATTGAAGACCTGTTTTTTTCTTTTTCTCTATCGCAGCATGGTCACTATCGCACTCCATGTGCGCGAGACCAGGGATCATTAATTAATGATCTGTAATGCTTACTTTGTTTTCTAATTGTATGAAAATCGCAAACATATTTGCAATGCACAAATTTTTGCTTTGACCGGAAAAAGAATCACTGCAAAAAACAACACGATTTATATAGATATATTATAGAGAATATAGTCAAGTAAACTCGCATATTCAAACTATGAATGCATTCTGAACCTGCCCTTTGTGTGTAAATAGTTATTGCAATTGCCTTCTAATACTTGGATTAGCATCTTGAACTAGTTTTCTTATATCCCATTCAGCTTCCTTTACTAAAAGTTAAACAAGGTCTTCGATTTTTTTCATCAAGAATGATAATACACATACAGTTTTACGCAAACTGTCGATTAGTAGTGAAACTTGCTCTGTTATATTTATTTATATATACTATCTTGCTAGACCAGTATATTCTCAAACCCCATATTATTTATAATGAGTCTATTATCTCATTATGGTCTAAACAAAAGACCACAACTTTTTATTGACACCACATTATAAAATAAATTTGCCATTACTCTGCCTCTATCTAACATAAAACAATCACCTACATGTCGCCATTAAAGATGTGCAACATAAAGAATAAAAAAATCTGTTGTTTTGTTTGTACAAAAGTGTATGAGTACAACCGAAATCAAACTATTGCAAAGTGTGAATACTCAACAATTTGATTAAAGCTTTATTTATTCAAGACTTAAATTGCAACAATGTGCTTAGGATGTACCTGCCTGCCAGCAAACAACATTCATGCCTGCTTTGATGAAACAAAATCAGCCAATGTTCCATCGTGATTTCGTTAAAAATAACACAAAACATGGCAATTTTTTTCAATGTTACTGATGCACACAGCTTATGGATTAAGAAAAGCTACAAGTCCGTGCTACAACACAAACTTCCATCCATCCAAACAAGCATGCATCTATCCATTCAACCGAAAATCTATCTGTGAAGTCTTTTTAACGACATTTTCTTTTCAGAATTGCTTTATATATTACCTTGCCTCCCATTTGCAGCAGCCTCTTGTACTTGGACCATGTCCTTAATAAACAAGCATTCCTAACATCTTTATGTTTTCCGTTTTTTTTTATCATCATGATTTTTTTCTCTTTTTCTTTTTAATTTTTGAGCTTAGATGATGCAATTCTGAGAAATATCTAGCTAGAAATTCACAGCCTATTGCATTGTACACTTTTCCTAATAACATGAAAACGTCTATGTGTGTGCGCATGTATGAGAGTGTGTACATCCTTACAAGTACAACTGCTTGTAATTTGAGTGTTATTCATAGACATGTGGCAACACGATATGTTGTCGTTAGAAGTTTCGTGAGTATTTGGTTAAGTCGCTTGAATGTTTTCTTTGCACTTGAACGTATCAAAATCATACCAAACAATACCAGGCCACACAATTTACAACTTGAAACATTAAAATCATGCTCTAAGGTTTTGGGTCTTAGAATCGTTTATTTTGCTTTACAAAATGTATGGGGTATTGCATGATAGGTGGAAAAATTTTATATAAATAGCTTATTACGTATTCTGACAGCATTTTGTCTAAGCTGTTTTTTTATATGTAGACCACTTCGTTATATATTAACTTATTGGAACCCTTACTATCGCATTACATTAGGGATACTGTATCCTACCCAAACTAGCTTTTGATCTTAGGATACAGTTTCGTACTGCCATCACCATCATGGATATGTCCTTTATAAAATATAAAATCAATATTTTTTAAATTTATTAATCGAGATTGCCTCGATATCTTCTTTCAAAAATTTTCAAAAACTTTTGTTTGTTGAGGATTTTTTAGCTAATCTATATACATACATGCATTTCATTGGTGCTAAAGAAAATAAAATAGATTCATATCGAATAATATAATTTGTTTGTTGGGATTTTTGAATAAGTTTCAAAACTTACTATGCTTATTTATACTTTTGTAATTTTTAAAATTCTCATTGGTTTTTTTAAAGTTATAAGAGAGTTTGAAACATTTCAAAAATATGGTTTAAGGTCTACTGATAATGTGGCATTAGCACCAATGAAATGCATGCTAAAAACCCCTCAACAAACAAAAGTTGTTTATAAAATAAATATTTAAATAAAATGTTCACGGCGAACATAGAGCGCCAAGTTAACGTTTCTATAATCGTTTGAGCTTAGGAAGATTTAAATATTAGGCCAAAGCTTACGATCCTGGCGCTCTAGTTGAGTTTTAGTGACAAATTGTTATCAGGTTGTCATATAGTTTCCAGAGACGCGTCGGTATTAGTATGCACTCTGGAGACTCAGTATTATACGCCTTCTTACTTTAGTGGCCATCAGACGGGTGCCTGAATGACATTACCAGGGAGCACTTGGTCTAAGATCACAAGTTGTATCATGTTCAGATAAATTTTTACAAGAAGTAAGAAAAAGTATCGTCTGATATTAAGACTATCGTCTTATACTAAGGCTACCGTCTTATACGAAGACTATCGTCTTATGCTAAGACTACCGCTTTATTTTGATATTAATGTCTTCACTTATTATTTTTTTATGCATTGAATATTATTATTAATAATAATAACAATAAAAATGGAAGTTGTAATAATTCAAAGCTAAATATCGGTCAGACAAAATCCTAAAATTAACTAACGGCAAGTTGTGTGTGCCCTAAGACTCCTGTGACTGTAAATTCAGATTACGTCTTATAATATTTTTTTAAGATCTCAATTAAAAAGATTTTTTAAAAAGCGCGGTTTAGCATACGCTTCGGTATTAAAGAAAAATCCAGTTAAACTCGATTTAGAAAATGTCCATATGTATTTGATTTTAAATGACATATTTATGTTGTGCTTCAGGCACGTATCAGCCTCAATTATACATTAAATAGACAGGAAAAGAAAATTTTACTTGCACAGCACATCTTATCAACACAGCGTTCTTACTTTATGGAATTTGCTCCAAAGTCAGGCATATATTTTTTGTTTGGGAATAAAAATTTGGTGTTGAAATCAAGGGATTTCCAGTGGATAACATTGATATCCTGAACTTTATCTTTCTTTATTTTATTATTTTATTATTAAAAAAGAGTATTAAATTTTTTGGAATACTGCTTAAACTTTATCATTTTAAATAATAACATGAGAAATACATACGAGTACTTGAAGCTAAAATCAATTGAAAAATTCTAAGCTGGAAATATGAAAAATATTTTAAGAATTGCTTTCTTATGGGATCTCTGGGGACTAAAAATTTAAAACAGGGTATATGGCTTATAGGCTACTGGGAGTGCAAGTTATTCATTTGGAAAATTTTATAGAAAATTTATTACTATTTAAGTACGTTTTCAAATTAGAAAGAATACGCAACTTGCAATAAAATTTTTTCTTTCATCACGTATTGTAAGTTATGATCGAAACTCCCTCCACTTAATCCGTCTTTTCCAATATTTATATTATACATGAAATGATTTCGGGTATCTTGTTAACACACAGGAAGCTACAAAAACTATTTTTTTGTTATAGAAAAAAAACGCCAGTCGAATTATTAGAAAATTTAAATTAATATAAAATGGTTAATATTTTTTAAGACGAAATCTCGTCAAAATGGTTTTCGGTTCTGCTTTTCTAAAAGCTTTGGCAGACGTAGGATTTGTATACTACAAAAGTACGGTATATCCCCCTGGTTGACTTGCGTTTTGAAACATATAATCAAATGTATAAACATATAATCAATTTTTTTAATTATTTTGTTTGTTTACAAAAAAAATTATCCATGTATTTTGATACAAAAAAGATTTTTTATTTTAAATAACGTTTCACATAAAAACTTCTTTAATTGAGCTCTGTATATTTTATAAATTATATATTTGCTGTTGCTTATTAATACCAGCCGACTATAGAGCAGAGGCAGTACTTCCAACCAGTGTACCACCAATAGTACAAACTAACCACCTGCGGAAACTGGAAAGTCACTAATACCCTGAGTGTTCCTTATGAAGTTTTCGGGATTGAAGGGGTATGGTATGTATTAATTGCACTTGGCAGGACCAGCTGCCATGGAAGTAGTGCTGGTGAGCAAACTTTAATGTGCCATTTATAACAGTAACCGCAGACACAAAGCACTACTCTGTGCTGCAGGTACGCCTCCACCAACACCCTTCATTTGTGTGGCCGTAACATTAGCATGGAGTAGATAAGTGGCTAGCGTTGCTGCTTTAGTAACGCCAATCGAAGTATTTGAAACTGATATGGCTAGAACTGTAGGAGATGCAAATGCTGCTTCTGCCACTTGTGTGTTCAACAAACTGGCGTGGTTTATTGGGAACGCATTTTGCACTATTTGTGCCTTTGCAGATACGGTTGGTGAGGTCGCGTCCGAATTACTTTCTATGTCCAGTTTCCCCCTTAGCCATTTTTATATCCACATATTCACAAGAAATAAATACATACATATATACTTTTTTACTTTATTTTCTTTTTCATTTTGTTTTTATTTTCTCATAAATTTGTCAACCGTTTTGACACATCTGTTCAAATTTTCAAGGCGAAGTCGGATGAGACTACCTGTTGTGAATCTGCCTTGGTAAAAATCAATATTATAGTACACATACTACAAGTTTGTCACAGAAAAATAATATGATAAACCGTAGTACGTATACCTTGGTATGTCGGTTCTGTTTTCATGGTCTTGGTTGGAATTTTTATATCTTACCGCCGTATCATAGCAGACTTGCTCTGATAAAATTGGCTACTCTAAAAAGTCGACGATTGATGATGAATGCTTTATTTGTTCTGGATCTGATTCGTGGTGATGTTGATTCAGAGTTCCTACTTCTTCAACTAAACTTCAATGTTCCTGGAAAACCTACCCGCAATTTTGAACTCTTGGCATTAAAATACTATATATGTATATGCTAATAATGATTCTTTTCGTCGCACATGTGTTAACTTCCATAAATGCTATCACATTATTGACATATCTGTGGGTAAACACGTACCGAAGGGAAATCTTACTTTATATCTAAATTCTTGAACCAATTGTTTTTACATAATTCTATATTTTTTATTCATATTGAGTCAGTAAGGATGTAAAAATCTATTGACCTAATAAATAAATAAATAAAAACACATATCCCTATCAGGGGTATATGACTCTAATTGGTACTTAAAAATACCTAAGCTACGGGTCTTGTGCTTAAAGTTCCGTAATACACTTTGTAAATACTCCAATTCATACTCTGATTCATAAGAATATTCACAATAAAGTTTTCGAACTCATATTTCTTTACCACTTTCCTTTACCATCCCATACTTTTGTATACAAACTATGACAAAAGTCTATGATGACGTTTGTCATCAGATTGATGTCAGTTTTCGTTGTATTGATGATATTTTTCATAGCATCGATGTCAGAATTCTGATGATAGATCGTCATCAATGCGTAGTCAATCAATGATCTTTTATAGGGGCGAATAGAACAGTATATTTCCCCTGTATATGTTTTTATTTTCATTCTCCTCTAAAATAAACCTAATTAAGTTGCGTCCTTCTCAATTTATGGAATGACCCATATGTTACCTTTAAGAAAATATATATTCATCAACAAGATTGCAGCTTTAAAATTTGACGCGTCTTTGATGTTTCGGCAATCGGAATTGAAGTTTAAGGTGTGAGACTGTGGCACTCTAAATAATGCTGCATTTTACTCAAATAATGCTGACAGGTGAAAGAAGATGTTGTTATTGTTTTTATTATTGGTATTGTTGTTGTTGTTGTAATCATCATTATCATTATCTTCAACACAACAACATCATTATCATCATGGAGTAGATATTCTGTAGTAGTCGTAGTACATGCAACATGAACGACCACATCTGCAAATATAAAAAAAAGAAACATTTGAAGAACATGCAAGTATGTTGTGGCTTTATGTTGAAGTGTCTCATCAAGCGCTAAGAATAACATCGACAATCGTCAAAGAATAACAATGACTTAGCGTTGAAAGCCGGCACCTTCCTTAAAAAATACAAACAGAGACACAACACTTGGGCACAAAAAGAAGCTCTTGAAGTATAAATACTTACAGGTTGCTACAATAACAATGCGCACAGATGGATGGATGGATAGATGGCTGACTGTGTGGATACGAACGTGAATGTGTTTAAGCTATGCATGCTTATTATAAAGACACCAAACAGTAACACATACTGCATAAAATAAAATGTGTAAATTTTAAGGAGTTTACTCTTTAGGGCAATAAATTGAGGAAATACTTTACTTTGATTGCAATGCCCTACAATAAATACTGGTTGCTTCTCAAAGAATAGATGTCCATTTCAAATGCCACAATTTGGCCTCGGTATTATTTTTTTCAGATATTATACCAAAAATCTTTTTGTAAGGAATATTGAAATAGAAAAAAAATAGTATTAAGAAGAGTGCGAGATTATCGGGTGCTTGGCCATAGTAATTTTTGTTTGAAAACTGCAGGTATGAGACACACATAAGTATTCTGCAATAAAGTACAGTGTCCTGCAGTCTGTATTACCCTTCTAATGTTAATCTTCCTGCCTGGTTATTGAAAATGTTTAGTTAGATTTTGTTTTATATATTTTGTATCTAGAAACTTTTTTTGGTTCTTATTCTATATGCACATACATACTTTAGAGGATTGCAGCAATGATTTGGCAAAAATTGAGAGAAGCTACAAAAATTTCCGGCAAACAAAGAAATGTTATTGAAATTTTAGGCAACAGTTGTTGTGTTTTCTTTAAATGTAAAATTTGAAACATTGATGATTTCCAAGTTATTTCAAGACATACCATGAAGCATTATAACGTTTTTTTTGTTGTTAATTTTCTCTTTATGATCTTTTTCGAGTTGCTTAAAAGTATTCTTAGGAATTGATCTTCATTGCACGCCTCTTTTTTCAGTCTTAAACGTAACATACCTTTTTTGATATCTCAAAGTTTCTTTGTGTAGATGTAACAGTGACCAGCGTCAAAAAAATTTATATCCATCTGATGTGGATGTAATGATGCAGCCAATGTTTATTTAATGAACTTGCAATAATTTATTTATAAGAATGCATGGGCTTTTTTTCATTTGCTTTGTGTATTACATCAATCTAAACACTTACATCG
Source organism: Gymnocheta viridis (assembly GCA_956483585.1). Taxonomy (NCBI): domain Eukaryota; kingdom Metazoa; phylum Arthropoda; class Insecta; order Diptera; family Tachinidae; genus Gymnocheta; species Gymnocheta viridis. The sequence goes on along the minus strand of OY101444.1, from coordinate 68,784,857 downwards.
ATACATATGAGAGAACAAAGAATGTTCTTTTTTTAGATTTGCTATGTATTCGTACATGCTTATCAATATAATAATACCGGACTGAGAAAGGGGAAAAATTAAGAGGCAGCTAAAGGCGAATAAGATGTGGAAGGCTTTTGAGCATAAGGAAAGTATTATGAAAAAATATACAAATAAATATTGACATTTACATAAAATCTTTGGTATTTGGTTGGTGCAAAATGTATATTCTTTGGATTTTGATTGACCAATAATTTTTAAATAAAAATTCGTTCTATTGAATTGTATATATGAGTAAAATCTTATCATATTATCTTACAGTGGCAGAGTTCTGCAAAATTTGTCTTGAAGATCGCTTGTATGTAAACATTTGCTCGTCCGATACAAAGTTGTTTGTTTAATTGAACAATATGAAACTATAAAGTGGATCAAAATCAAATCCTCATTTTATTCAATTTACGTTAAAAAATTTAAAGAAAATAAATTTTTCCATATGGCACATTAATTCAAGTTTATAAATCGAGTGGGAAAAATCTAAGGAGTTATTAAACACTTATCGAATTCGCTATATTGTCGTTTATTTATTACATTAGGAAAAATTATTAGTCTGAAAAATAAGAATTTTCATGTCCTGAAATTAAAAAGTTAAATATTTTCTAGAAATTCTCTGCGAAAGGTTTGTAACTTTGTATATTCTGTGTATAAACTTACACCCTTTGCTTATACTATTTACTTCTTTAATTGGATCAAGGTAAAATGCCTTTCTTAAATTTGCTAAAACCTAAAAGCTTCTTCCATTTTCAAATTTATTCAGTAACAAGTTTGTGTGAATTTTATACAAACATCTACTAAATATGTTACATAAACATAAAAGTGTTAGAAAAAATAAAGTGGAAAGCTAAAGGCCATCTGCACAAATTGTTGAACTACGTGGTTCATCGCAGTAAAAAGGAAGTGACTACGTGTCCGGAAATCCACAAATTCCGATCCTGAAAATCTGGACTAATAAAGTTCGAATCCCGGAACTTTTTAATTATTTTTTTTAATTGTTGCAATTTGTACTAATTAACAACAATGCAAATTTAAAACTTTGCTCTGATTGTTTTTGAATATAGTAATTACAAATGAAGCTATTGAGCAAAAAAAAAGTGTTAAGAGTCCGTTGTAAATTTTTACTTATAAAGCCGAAGAAAAAATCATTTGAAATTTTTAACGCAAAAACATGGCAATTTTCTCCTAAGTTTCATTTAATTAACGATTTTTTTGCTGCTCCAAACTTTACAAATTTTACATATATTACAGAATAAGGATAAAAATTAAGAAATACATCAAATAATTGTCTTTACACCTTCTTATTTATGACACACTATCACGATCTTGTAAGAATCTCTGAATGGCGTCATGCGAATAGTGTCGATTTTAACGCTCGTAACACCCATTGTTGCATGCTTACGCACAGACACATGGTCCATTTGTAATTATGGGTGGATATTAAGGAATGGGATGCTCTTCATTTTCTTGGCATGAAGAACATGTGTGTTGTTCGATGGACAGTAGCGTATCCCGTTAATGTACGAGTATGAGAAAAATTTTATTTCGAGCTTCAGTATCGCAAGAGACATCAAAGTTTACGTAATTCTACGCAGACTACGAAAAAATTATTAGAACTAAAATAGGCTGCTATCATAAGGGCCCTACTGCACGTTGAAGATTTGTTAATTTTACGTAATATCTAAAATAATAAAAAAATAAGCTTAAAAGGTATTTTTTCTTGAAATTAATGATGCAAAGTATAATAACATAGAGTAAAGTTTATATTGAATAAGATATCCTAAAATTTTAACTGAACTGAATTTAATTCTCCTCGTGATCGCAATGTGGTTCTAATAAAGCCATCTCTAGAAGTAGCACCAGTTACACTTTTTAACAGTCTGTAACCGCTTTAATACATATTTCAACTGATTGTGTATGACAAGGGAAATCAGCGATTTCCAAACTTCTTTCTTTTGCCATTATTTCAAGGTGAACTTTAGAAATATATCGGAAAACTGGTGGTTCTGTGACCTGACACTCGTCCCACTAAATAATTTCGCTTTAATCCTTAGCACAGAAGTTTATTTTTTGATGGCTTAAATATTCTGCGATTAATACTTCTTACAGTATCTCTAGCTTCAATTATTCTCCGTAATACTAGCTCCTGAATGTGGTCTCTATTATCAAACAGCATACTGAAAAGTAGGTTTTCGGCGCGAGCTAAGAAATCATTTCTTTCGACGACTACACAGACTTACAACAGACCTTAAATATTCTGGTAAAAAGCAAGAATAAATAATTAGTTGGAAAATATGTTTGGACCCTTCTTTAAAAGACATATTTTGCTTGATTAATAACCAAGTCGGAGCATATACTTTAACCACGTCGTTAACAAGCAATTGCAAATTTTCTGGCGGACTATAAGTACTTATGTATACGATTACCAGCAGTAAGGCAGCTCGAGTGAGCAATTTTCGCAGGTTGACGGCTCGCCAGTTCACGACAACAAAAACCACTTGATACAGCTTGGCACATTTCATAAAGATATTTTTGGGCAAGTCAAGTAAATTACCACCCACTGAACCAAAATGGACCGCGATTTTAATCTCACAACCAATTAACTGTCGCCGAATAAGTCCAGAAAATTCTCTAGGTCCCGAAGTGCAACCATCTAAAGTCAAGAATAAATGACGAAAGGGAAACTCATTAAAATGAAGTATACAAATACATCATTGCAAAGGTCTATCCAAATATTCCTCTAAATACTGAATCACACCAGCCTTTCAAGCGGTGTTAGTTGCAGTTCCGTCACAACCAACCCAAATCGCGTTATATAAATTAAAACCGTTTTCCCCAAATAAAGTTGTGATTGTAGTCAGAATTCCTTTGGCGGTACCACGACATGCTGTTGCGTGTCCCAAATAAATTGCTTCGGGTTCTGCTAAGACTGAAATGTGCTCTTCTCAAACTTCTTTACGATAGTATAGATCCCCTATTTTCTTATTTATGAAAGTCTTGTCTTATCGTCCATCAAAGTGAATTCCTTTTATATTAATACATCCAATATCGGTTGCAAGCTTCGCTCCAGGCTGAATTATTGAAGTTACCATGATAAAAAAATTAAAAATCATCAAGACTTTGATGACCCTTGAGATATAGATATATTTAGCTGTAAATACTATTTTGGTAATCTACGGTCAGTTACACAAATTTTGAGGGTTCTTGCGTTGAGAAAAACCAAAAATAATTTTTGCGGGACAGACTAATGAACAGACCACATCTTCTAGGTCTCAAAAGAAGCACTCAAGTGCCTCGGTTTTCTAAGACGGTGTAAGAGTTACTTCAAACCATCTGGTCTCCTTACTATTTATACCACTTATAACCGACCGAAAACGGAATACAACTCTCATATATGGACCGGTGCTTCTAAGTCTGTTTTGAAGTTACTCCACGGCGTACAGGAGAGGACAAAAAAGCTGATCGGTGGCCAACTCTATTGACTCACTGTAACATCGTCGCAACATGGGGTGTGTTTCGCTGTTTTATCTTTACTACAATGAAATATGATGTAATGAAATCTGGGACCCTGTTCCCGATACCAGAAATTTTTTGCGTACCACACGCTTTTCACTACGAGCCCATCCATTTGTGGTCGATTGGCCAGTACCATAAATTAGAGAGAACATTCGCTTTTTGGCCGCACAGTTCGTATGTGGAATAAACTCCACGCAGAGGTCTTTCCCGTCACTTTCTGCGTGGAAAGACACAAATCGAATGTTCACAAACACTACATCCTCTATCCTTCTTCCCAAAACCTATTTGCCAGAGTACTGGTCCTAACAAAAAATAAATAAATAAATAAATAAATAAATAAATAAATAAATAAATAAATAAATAAATAAATAAATAAATAAATAAATAAATAAATAAATAAATAAATATATAAATAAAAAATTCTTAAAAAAGAAGAAAGTTATCAATTCGTGTGTATTTTTTCAATGTTTGTTATTTTAGAACTCTTTCCAATAAAAACAAGTTTGTATATTTTTTATTTTAAAGGATATTTTTTAAGATAAGCTCAAGTTATTTTTGTTTTTAATTCGATTTCCGTCTTCACGTATATCTGTCTGTCTGTATGTTTTTATTAACACATTTTAAAAATATTCTATTTACTTTCAGTGATCAACTTTCAGATTAGTCCTATTTCGTTATATTATGTTCAAGTAAGTCTGAGCGAGTGCTCGTCTCTCTTTTTCTTTTTGGCAAACAAATCTGAAAAGCAATTGCTTGGAAACTTTCCTATTTTTTCGAAATTCAAATGTATGCCTCAATATTGTTTATATATTAATATTTGATACGTCATTTTGAACGTTTTTTCAACTTTGAAAGTTATTAACCTGCAACTAATGTTGCGAAGTGTTCGCAATAATAATTAAAAAAAAACTTAAATTTCGGTAATTATTTTTTATTAGGGTTTTCATGAGATTTTCCATTTTAGCCAACGAAGTAGCTTTATTATTTGTTGTTTTTGTTTCTTGTATTTTCATATTCATTTATAATAATGTACGAATTCCAAGCAAGGACCTCCTCTTGGTTGCCCACCGTTTAGCAATAAAATAAGAAATATTTTTATTGCAAACCCAAGCCTGACAATTACTTTTTTCCTTAACCAATTCTTAAAGTTTCACAATAGTAGAACGGTTGGCTTGATTGTCTGTTTAAGAAAATTTTTCTTCATCTATCATCACCAACGATGTTGTCGATAATGATTGTAAAAATAGTCAAGGAGATGATGATGACGGATGTTTTTAACACAAATTAAACATTATCGTATAATTAATTTGGATTATGATTGACAGTTTGTTTTATCCCTTTTACAATAATTAAATAAATACAAACAACAACAACGACAAACGCTAAACATTGAATGACACAATACACCGTACAATCACTGTATCAAATAATCAATCTTTCATGCACGCAAACACACATTAACTCAATCAAAGTCAAGTCATTTCACCTTTTCAACAAGGAACAAGAATTAATTTTCTTATGAAAGAAGTTGAAATTTTATGCAGTCATCTACTGGGAAAACAACAATCGATAATAAATTAATGTTGCTTTATTATTTTTTAATCAGATTTTCTATACGTTCTTCATTTATTTAATATTTTATTACCTTCTTCTTTCATTGTGTGTTATCTTTACTTATTAAATATTTTATTATTTTTCAATTAAGAACTTACAAAAATGGCAGCATTATGTTTTTTTTAGTTTTTTATTCATCAGATCTTTTTCTTTTATTTACCTCAGACATTTTATGTTTAAAATTTTAAAGCAATTTTCTATTGTTCATATCTGCATAATGGTGGTTTTTAACGCACACAAATTTTTATATCCTTAATGAAATAACAATAGTTTCATATTTAATTATTTTTGTTTAATTTCCGTTTTACAACTCATGTTTTTTCTTGGCCATAAATCAAAAGTATCTTTTGTTGAATGAAACACTTTTCGTTTATACCAGATACCAGTGGGTTTATGACTATTTTATATTGCTTAGAGGCGTTATCCTCTCACATTTTATTAACAATTGTTTAACTGGATTTAACTAAACATTTGGCTATAAAGCAATCACATCCAAATCAAAAAGATTGTATTTTAGTAGTGCATTTTTTATAATAAATGTCATATTCTTTTTAAGAAAAAAATGCTGAATTATTTGCCGTCTTCAGTAAAATAAATTTAAATACGATTTTTTTATATAGTAAATTTATTGGAAATTATCGTATCATTCCTTAAAGGACAAATTTTTTTTGTTTTAAGAGAACGCTGAATTGGAATTATTCAATAAGAAGTAAAAATAACTATTTATTTCTGGAAAAGGAAGCCCATTACTTTAACACGCTACGGGTTAAAATTTCAAAATGTCAATGCATAGAAGTCATAAAAATACAATACATTCTGTCAGTATTGATTTCGTGCTTTTGAAGGAGTTGTTTTGTTTGATGTCAATTGTTTTACTCACTGTTCCATTGTGTTATAGACTTATTTTAACGAACACACAGACCCAATTTAAAGGAAACTATCATCATTTTGATAGTAGTGCAACTTCTGACATAGTGTACGTTAAGAGCACCCGCTACTGTCGCGCCGCCACTCCAAGAATCGTTTGCCTATTTTTATTCAGATTTTTCTTGCACTTCTACTTCACGTCAGCGACTCAATGATCCGAACGTGAAAGTGTCATACATTAAAATCGTTCAGCTCTTTTCCGGTCTTATTATTTCGGAACTATTGCTGAATATGCTCAAATTACTAACGCAAGCATTATGTCCAAAGAATAACACAATATTAAAAATTATTAATCACTACTAAGCATAATTACGAAAAATAGCAGCACAGAAGACGAGCACCTTAAAAATTCGGGTTGATAGACTCAATATAGAAATAAACCGAGGATGTCTCTTATCTTTCTGACTGTTTGCAGTCGTTTTTGGCAGCATCAAGGCTGATATGTTAAGTATATAATGTAATTTTCTTTATAAATAAAACTAGTTGTAAATCATGTTAATCGATAATACCTGCTACGACATAGAACATGTAAAAACGTAAATCAAAAACTCCAGCGAATCATATGGCGTATTTTGTGGCAAGAACCATTGCCAATGCAAAATTGTGGAGACCATTAAAAGAAATATCCCGCAGTTAAGAATCAAATTATGTAGAGAAAATTTAGATAGAAGGAAACAGAATTTGTCACACCTTTTAATCTATAAAAGGGCATTAATTTGTAGAAACCCTAATATCACAATTGCAATGAATAAATAGAAAAGATATATAATATTTACATACTTATATACACGAAAATATTGTTATCTACAGTATAATTAAGCCCGCAACCAGATGGGCAATAAAAGTTATTGATATTTCTCCGTAAGTCTACTAAATACAGCCAGCTCACTAACGCAAATCAAAAATCTTACAATTGTTAGAAGGCATTGCACTTTACGCCCCGCCCCTTATAAATCAACAGTGTTGATAGTGCCTGGAAAAACAGCTCTCTTTTGTTTATAAAATCGCGTACGCTTTTAAAGTTAATAGCTCCACAGTTTTACAGAACAACCTTTAGAAAACATCACATTGTTGATGCTAGATTGTGAATGATTTAGAATCTTACTGGATTCGTTGTTAAAAATTGCTCTCAAAAAAAATTCTTCAAATATAAAAATCGCTGAAACTTCAAGTCGATAAATCGGCAATCTGACAGCTGTATTTTCCGGTTTACCAAAGGGTCTCGAAAAAACTTAGAGAAATGCTTTTCCTCTAAAAAAATCTATATTTATAAGCAAATTTCTAATATTATTATTTATTGCTTTTAAGCCAAGTCGTGAGATCATAGTGCCAATACAAACAGGGTTCCTTTTTATTAGCAATTCGGATGCTTTTAGGCTGAGCTGAGAAAGCACATGCCATAATGGTAGAATGCATTTTGATCGTTTAATACAGAGTATATAAAAACTTGGCCAGATGTAAGTTTGTGCTCGCCATAGTTAGAGCATAGTCTATGAATTTTCAATTCTTACAGACTATTTATACAGACTATTTATACAGGTTTGTACAAATATGTTTACAAATTATACAATAATTTTTAATTACTTAATTTAATTAAAATATTAATTAATATTAAATTATCTTTCAGAGAGAAATTAACATAAAAATAATGTTTATTGAAATCTCTGCAACTTCTTATAAAGGAATTAGATTTAGCATAATTTGTTCTAAACGCTTTAATAGAAAGTGGAAAGTATTATCGTGTAAGACGCTGGGGAACACAAAAAGAAACGTTTTCAACTAAAACATTACAGCCATTGTTATCATTAATTATGTTTAAGATAACATAAGATTCAGCATAGTTCTTCGACCAATTAAAGATGGTAGCTTAATAAGCGCAAGCCCATCTTGATACCGTCGGGAAAAAATTTCGAATAATTTTTCTACCGATTCAATTGCATTAATATATATTTTATATGTTGGGTCCCAAATAATTGAGCCATATTTTAGAACAGGACGAACAGTTGTTTAGTAATACAGGGGTCTTCAAATTCCTTAGCCCAACGTTTGATGAAACCGATTAGTAATATTCTAAGATCTGTAAACGTATAAACAGTTTCCATCTCATAGATGCCTAAGAAGTATTTTACGGTTAAGCGGCTCCTTCGGTAGAAACTCATATACTAGTATTTTTAAAAATTCAATTGCATTAAGTTCAGAATACACCAAGAGTTCAAGGAATTTAAATCTTCTTGTAGTAACATAATATCATATTATGATCTTTGTAGCCATTGTTTCTAAGAAGTATTTTGACATCATCAGCGAACATTAATATGAACGAATTCCTAATTACAATAGATAAATCATTGATGAATAGGAAAATAGGAGTCGAGCAAGCTGACTTCCTTGTGCAACACCAGATGTAATAGGAATAGACTAAGATGTAATATTTTTAAATAGGACCTTTTGTTTCCTATTAGTTAAGTATCAACGGATCCAACTCATCAAAAAGAAGTTTTTTTCAAAAGAAGTTTATGGTTGATCTTGTTAAATGCCTTGCCAAAATCTGTACAAGCAACAACGATATCTTGCTTCAGAGATGTCAAGAGTTTTTATGTGGAATACTTCCCTTGCGACTGGAGCTTTGCCAGTTTAAGAGAGTATTCCTACGTTCCCGGTTGCTATTCGTGTCCGTGTCGTCATGCCAAATATCGTTGCTAATTTGGATTCTTGTTAGATTTTCTATTGGTTTCAGTAACAGCTGAGACTTAGGAGTAGTAGGTTGTCAACCCAACCAAGGCTCTTAGCCTTTTAATGGGGCTGATATCCTTTATGTAGCATTTCTGTAAAGCATTTCTTATCCGCTCGCTACGAGAGAGACGGAGAGGCTGGGCGAAGGTAGGTTGTGAAGGTGCATAGTTCGGGGTAGCACCTTCTCGCCCCGTCGGTAAAACATAGAATGCTTTCATCCGCTGGTTGACCAGAACTACTAAATTGAGCCTTGGAAATTAATCGTAGCTAGCCTTTTTGAATAAAGGCCGTTTGCTATAAGCAACCTGTGACCAGTTCGGTGGCCTTCAGCTGCTCCTTCGCAAAGACTTCCTTCAATATGTTGTGTTTTTCTTCCGACGTGGGATGACGGAAATTCATTCCAAATTCCTTCAATATCTCCACTATCGAAAAATCACTAGTATTGCTAACCCTAATTAAGAAACTAAAACAAAGATATCGTAATTAATTCGAGCTGTATTATTTTTTCAAAACAATCACTTAATTTAACCAAAATAATACAAAGTATAATTTTAGAGTAGCCTTCTCTGCGTTTTTCGGACAATACCTCACTAGAGTATTTTTTTATTATTTAACTATATTTTAAAACTCAAATTTATAATAAAACTTTTAGGCAACGATTAGATATTTTAACAATTAGCCGGAAATCAACAGTCGGTACAAAATACCTATAAAGCATTTCCTAAAACTTAACAATAAAATTTTCCAATTATAACATTTATTCACAATTCCATTAAAATGCTTAAACTACTACTAACTGAAATTTTGGTAGACTTTATGCTCTTAGACGAATAATTAAAACACAAAAAGTGGTCTTTATGGGTAAATAAAGTTGATTTGTAATTTATTTATTTCAAAATACCATGAAATCCGTTAAAACTAAGAAAAAAATATATTATAACACACAGCATTTAACAGCTTTATTATTTTTTATGTAAACTTTTAATGTCTTCATAAAAGTCAATCTTTTTTTTATTTTAATGGCGACTTAATTATTCAATTAACACATTTCCTTCAAAAATTCCCACATTAAATTATACTTAAAAGTCTACAAAATGCTTTGAAATTCTTTTAAGTAACAGCAAAAATTACTTTAAAAAAACTATTATTTTTATTATTGACAAGCCAATAAACAAGTGCATTTGAAAAAGAAAAAAAAGAAATAAAGATAAAAAATTACCGTACATTACGACTTAACTACTGACAACAACAAAAGTAATTAAAACAGGTGTTTTAATTTAACGAAATTAAGTTTTATTTAAACAACAAAAGAGGCTCTCTCTCTCTCGCAACATGTCAAAATTGTTTATAGGTGTTGCTGTTTAATTTTAACAGATCATTAAGTGTGGCATTTTATATACAAGATGGCATTAACTCATACTTGAAACAGCATACCCTGCAAGTAATGGAAAAAATAATGCGACTAATTCACCTCGAATGTATTCTTTTGTTGCCGTTTCCTTGCAATTACTACATAATAGATATTTAAGAAAAAAAAAACCATTCCACATACAACACGATCTACAGAATCTCTAAGGCCACCTCTGAGTTCGCGCAATAGTTTCAGGCTACAGATAAAATTCAATAACTTCTTCTGCGAAATATTTTATATGTGACGCGTCTTGACAGATGAGACCTTATCCTGCCGGAGTAAAATTTTCAGTACAGCACAAAACACGAGCTTAGGTCAAAGTTTCATGTTTGGTGGTTTTGACAGCAAACACGTCTCAAGATGAATTAATAACGTGTATAATTTAAATTTTTTGATATATTTTGTTTTTGTGATAGTTGAAATATATTGCCAAATTTAACTACAATCACTCCAAAATTATCGTTATAAGACAACAAAATATAATGTGGCATCAAAAGAATACCTTCGAGGTGATTTAGTCGCAATATTTTTAACTTTACTTGCATGGTATGATTAATGCCATAACAGATCGTCTTGTATATAAAATGCCACTGTTAATGAGCTGCCTGCGTTATTTTCAGAGTCCATAATCCAATGGTATCAAAAACTCAAGTTTAATATCTGCCAATATAAGGATTTTTTATCAGGACGTTTCACATACATATATTTTTAGGAGTTACTCAAACTTCAACCTACAATAACATAAAGAGAAAAAATCATATAATACATGCTGTTTTGTTATTATTATTATTATTATGCTAAGGTCATAAGCACAACGACCCAAAGGATCTTTTGTGCAGCTCGAGTGGCAACTAGGTTAGATTAAGGCTACGAATAAAGCCAATTACCCTACACGGTGAGATATTGTATTTCTCACTTCGAGTCTTAAAGATATCTCCAAGGAACTTCTTTCTACGTGCTGCCACAGCCGGATAGTCACAGAGAATATGCTGTTTGGTACTTTTGTCTAAGAGAATTCCGATTAAAACCAAGAATCATTCCTTTACCTAATATCTAAGTAGAATCCCGTTCATAACGCAAATAAAAACTCATAAATCCGTTAAGGTTTTAATGAAACCCAAAATAATTAAATGTTGATAATATGAATTGCAGAATATCGCTATTATTCGTCAGACTGAGACAACAATTACAATTTCCCAGTGAAATTTGTTTAGAATTCCGTCAGAAAGATAGTATAATCTGTAGCACATCTGTATATTTGCGAAGCCTTGTTTGATTCTTGCATTAATTCCATTTAAAAGTAAGCCCGGAGTTGTTGTCATGTCATATTAAATTTTGGTAGGTTGCGCCAGGAAGCGCTATAAAATCCCATCAAAAACCTGGTAATGACTTCTTTTTGTTTCAGTATGGGATTTTTGTACATGACGCTATGCGATCTACTGGGTAGTAAGCATATTTTCATAGACAATTATAAATGTTTGAGTTTCTATATTATTGGATTCAAATAAACCAAAGAAGTATTTAAAGGACTGAAAGCATTATTCAGAAAATACTTTAAATATACTTAATATCATTATTTTAAGTGGGCGTTCCTATTTAAAATAATTTAAATCACCTTTTATATCCTGTATGAAAAGTACAACAATTTATTGACACAGAAAACTAATTATATTAACATTCAATTAGGCCGAATAAAGCCTGACTTAAAATACGGAGCAAATATGGCTTCTGGCAACCAACGAATAATAAAACAATTGGAAAAGCAATCACTTACGTTAGATAAGCGCCGAAATGGAAACAAAACACGAAGCCTGCTGGAATCAACACATCTTAGTTGGGATACGGACCGCACAATTTAAAACAGTTGACTCAGATACCTTTTTGCCAACTATAATGATCAAGAATCAATTTACATCCTCTAATTTACTCACTCTAATGAAGTTCACAGTGACCGCAGCGATACTTTTTCAAGTTACAGCGTCATCTTATTTCGTATACTAAATAAAATATGAGGCTATATAAGATTACATGCCTTCCTAAAGGGCATGCAAATCTACAGAAGCATCTGTACCAAATAAAAAAACCAAACAAATAATGCAAGATATACAACAGAAATAGTAAATAGCTGAATAATTCATTTTATTCAGGGAATGTATTTGGTACACCATTAATGTATTGTTTTCCCAAAGTTTTTGGAACAAAAGAAAACCCCATACGCAGTCTTAATCACAAGTTAATGCACATAAAAAAGTTTTAAGCCAACTTGTATTCATACTTTTAATTTTCTGCATTTTAGTTAAGAACAATTTCAATTTCATTAGAATTCTGCGCTCCACATACGAGTGATAAAACACTTTTATTAGCTCATTAAAACCGAAATAAAGAACCAAAAAATATCTGTTGTATCTATAAAATACAATTACATTTTTATTTTATTACGAACATTTGAAATCCTCATTTATTAATCATTAAAAAACATGTATAATGGTTACCGATTTACGAGCATTTTGAAAAGAAAAAAAAAGCAAACTGAATTTAAAATGATAAAACAAAGTCCGTAAATGAATTTAAATTCCAAAAAAATATATAAAACTGAAATAATAAAATAGAAATGTTAAAAGAAAAACTTTGTGGTAACAACTATTATAACTTTATTTTAATTATTATATTTTTCTCTTTCTTGTTGCCACAAACGGGAGTGTTATTTTTTTAATAGCGATGATTTCTTTGAAAAAATTTGGATCAAAATTCCAAGTTAATTGTTTCATGTTCATTTAATTAAAAATTTTAATAAAAGAAAAATTTAACTGATGCGAAACGAAAATGTATAGTTTCTATACTTATGGACATTTTACGTTCTTTTTCGGATATATGCTTTTTAGTTTAAATTATTTTATTTAAGTTAAATGCATTATTATGATTAATAGATTATTTAGTTTGAAATATACTGTAATGATCATGGTAGAATGTTAAACGGAAATAAAATAATATTTTTTTACAACATTTCTTAGTGGATGACTATGACTTTCTGCAAAGTAATTTGAAAGGGATTTGGAGCGATTAAATTACAATACTTTCTGATAATACATACTTATTACACTTGAACCGAATGACATACAACTGAAATTGCATCGTTTCTATAGGGTATAAAATTGCGTTTTCAGTTTTCCATTTCGTTATCCGGTTTTTTTAAATAACTTTAAAGCTTCAGAGGGCTAAATTAAAAAAAAAACTGCATGTGTTTGTCAAAAGGTACCTCCACAGAATTTCCAAAATGTTTTGGCCCAATAGAATGTCAAACGAGGAGTTATGGAACCGATCAAGCTTTGGAGATGTCAACGTAGAAATAAGCATGAGAAAGCTTGAACGGATTGGGCACACACTAAGTAAATCGCCCACAGAAGTATGTTGCCAAACCCTAGGTTCAAGGAGACCCAGACGTCCAAACACAAGTTGGAGAAGAGTTACGCTGAAAAAAATCAATGGTGTCTCCGACAATAGAAGTTACAAGAATATCAGTGAACTTCGAGAGGGCAAAGACGGAAATTATATTATTTATAGACAGTCTATGCCCTAAATTAAGAAAAATCAATTAACTATATAAAAACTTAAAATCTCACTGTATAAAAGTCGAAGCACCAAGCAGCCAGTCCTTTTCTCTATATACATTTTCTGTAAATTAAATTTGCATTAAATAAATATTAATAATAATAATAAAATAAAAAAAAATAAAATTCACAAATTTTCAGGAGAAACAAAATAATATAGTTGTAATTTTATAATAAAATTGGGTTCCACAGTAAAGACAACCGTCTTAGAAGAAAGTTCACTTCATTTTTATTTAAATTTTGTGCTGCAATTTTGGAAATAAGGATTAATTTTGAGTTTTGACTCTTTTGTCGCAATTGAGCAGTGTGTATTATATCAAATAATACACGCGATTTAACTCACTTTTTTTAATTAAATAGGCACAACTCTTAATGATGCACAATAAAATTTAACACTTTTTTCGTTAATAGCGTCACAACTCGAAATAATGAAATTTAGGTGAAAATTAGTTCGGGGTGCGTTTTTTTTAATTTCGGCGCTTTTTTTAATTTTTGGTGGCACCAAAGCAAATTCAACACAACTTTTTTATTACAGTGTGAGGAAAAATTCTTTGTATAATAAAATACATCTTTTTATATTAGAAAAATTATAAATTTTTGATTTCTTTTTAAAAAGTTTTATAAAAATTAATGTGCAAAATTGTATCATATTGTACGAATGAACGCAAACATACATACTGTTTATGCATCAAATTGCTTATATCAAATCGGCTGATTTAATTTTTTTTAATTATAACCTTTTTTGAATTAATATTATTTTGAATTGTTATTGAATTATTTTCGATGAAATTGAATTATTTATGAATGAAAATTCTAAACTTGAATTGAAATTTGGGCGCCTCGAAAATGATTTTTTTGATATGTTGTAGTGGAACTTTTTTTCTCTTGCCAAAACCAATCGAAAGATCGATAACACAATATCGACAAATTTGTGTCCTTACAGATCGGCCAACCCTACTGTGTATATTATAAATTTTTAATATGAAAATATCAAACTTCAGCTGAAAAATAAATTTTTAGTAATATTTTAATAAAAGGATAAATAGTTAGCTATTATTATTCATTTTTAATCCTTAATACAGGGTGTCCGCTTGGAAGGTATACTACTTTGTTTTGCCGCCATGTTGGTAAACATTAGTGTTGACTGTTCATATTTGGCAATCGTGAAGTAGACACATGGCAAATTTATTATGGAAAAATATATGATAAGCCAACGTGTTTTAATCGTTAAAACATTTTATCACAATCAATCATCGATTACTGTGACGATGAGAAAGTTACGTGAAATTTTTGGGAGAAACAACGTGATATGATTGAAAACTTTTTAACACCACAACTGCACGCTTTGGGCTTGATTAACATGTGGTATCAACAAGACGGTGCCACATCGCATACAGCCAGGATTACAATGGAATTACGTGAACATCTCTTTGCACAACAAGTTATTTCAAGAAATGGTGATGTCGATTAGTCTCCACGATCACCTGATTTGACTGCTCCGGACTTCTTTTTATGGGGATGTCTAAAAAGCAAGGCTTGTGCAAACAAACCAGAAGCGCTTGAGCAACTCAAACAAAATATTCGTGATGAAATTAATGAAATACCGCGTGAAATGTGTTAGAATGTAATGAAAAATGTGCTCAAAAGTGCTCGCATATGTGAGGCGAACAGAGGCGGACATTTATCTGATATTGTATTCCATACATAATTGCCGACATTAAATAAGACATTTATTAATATTAGATACATTCTCTTTCATTTAATCAAAAATTATAAACAAACAAAGTAGTATACCTTCCCGGCGGACACCCTGCATTAATCGTTGATCTCTTTTTAAAAAGTTTAGCATAGAATTTAATTAAAATTATTATCTATTTTTTTAAACTCTTAACGGTAGAAGACTAGTGTATTGTAATTTTAAATATTATAATTTTTAAGCAAAATTAATTCATTAAAATTTTAAATAAAAGATAAATTCTAAACTTGGTGCGTTTTTATTAAATGGCACGTTTTTTGCTCCATTTTGGAGCATTTCGAAATTTTAAAGTTGACATCGCTGGAAATAAGTAACATGAAAACAGATATAACTATATTTTTCAGTTAAAGACGACAGTGATGCAAACGAAATTGTGAATTGATTTATGTAATTAAACCGATTTTGAAAAATTTTGACATGTGACTGTGTCTGATTTAGTGTGCGATATGTATATCGTCTTTAGGGAACTTTTGAGACTGATTTGTAATAAAATATTCCACAGTGAATTATATTTTATTTCAAATGCCAATCATAACAACTTTTTACAAATCAGTAATATCTTTCAATATATTCAAAGCATTCATTTATTGGAAACAAAAAACATCTTTATTATGAAAAAACATAATTCAAAATTATGTTTTAATTAAACCCTTCAAACGTTTCCGTTTCTTCAAACATTAAATATTTCCTTTTCAAATTTTGAGTAGAAAATAATAATTTCAAAATTATATACGAATACATTAAGTCTCCGAACAATGTCCCACCATTCATCTATCGAACCATCCATCCGTCCTTTTACTTGCAGCAAACAAATGAAGTACAAAAGGAGGCATATTATTGAAAACATGTGCTATTCCCAAAGATGCTATAACTAGAAATGTTGCGGGTGCAGGCAGCAATGAGTGAGGAAAAGATGAAGACAATACAGCCTACAAGGCGCAACAACATAGAAACGTGTATGTATACGAATTGTACATGACATTAAGGAAACAACTCAATTTGAAAGTTATTCAATGTTGGCATTTAAGCATGAAATCGGTTTCGGTTAAACACTTTGGAATTATAATAGAATCAGAGTGAAATGTTGGTGTTGTGCTCTTGTTATTGTTGTTACGAATATGTTGTTCTATTTTCGGTTGTTGTTGTTGTTGTTGTTATTGCTGCTGGTGTTATTGTTGTCATTGTTTGATGTTTATGAGGTTGACATTAGGAGACCATTGTTACAACCAACCAAGCAAAACAGTGAAACGAAAATGTGTTTCAATGAATGAATGTTGAATGTTGAAATAATGAAGGCGTAAACCACCAATATGTATACATTTTACCAGAATGTACTTACTATGTGTGTGTGTTTGTTTTAATTTTTTTTCTTCTTGTGCACATGACAACTTAAATAGAAACCTTAACATACATTTAGACATCCTTTTTAATGCATAAAACTGCATTTAATTACAATAATGTATATGTCTTTGCTACTCTTGTTTATTTTTTCATACGTATGCTTATTTCTACTTAAACTGTCTGTGGTTTTTGTGGTAGGGACTTAAAGGATTTCGTTGTCTTACATTTTTCTGTATTTATTTTACCATTTTATTCTCCTTTAATCAAAATCTTATTTTTAAGGCGCTAGAAATTCTTTAAATTCTCTAAAGTACTTATGGATTTGTTAAGGCTGTTGAGGAGGGAGGAACAAAACGATCAAATGCACAGGAAGAAAAAAGATAAGGAATTGTCCTGTGTAGAGATACAAATTTATTTTGTAAATAAAATAAAAATTTTCATTTTGCAACTTATATTGAAAAGTACGAATATTTGTTATTGTGGAAAGAAAAGGAACTTTTGTAATAAGAAGTATTTTGGTAAAAAACAAGTTTTTGTGACAAATGACAATTTGTGGAAGAAAACTTGCATTAATTATTAAAACTTATAGATTTTTACAAAAAAAAATTGCGTAAATATAATTTTTGAACGCAAACAGAGGATTCACATTGTACGAGTACCATCCATTTTTCGATAGCTTTTGGCATGAGGATAAAAAAGTTCCACCATGACATATAAAAAAAATCGTTTTCGAGGCGCTTAAATTTCAATTTAATTTTTAAGGTTTTTGAGGAGGTAATAAAAAAAATCGACTCATTTAATATTTTTTAAATATTACCTTTTCAAACAGAAATTAATTTTTGAATTATTATTATTTTGAATTATTATTGAATTATTTTTTATGAAATTGAATTATTTATTAATGAAAATTTGATACTTGAATTGAAATTTGGATGCCTTAAAATTGATTTTTTTGATATGTCGCAGTGGAGCTTTTTTCCTCATGTCAAAAGTTATCGAAAAATCGATGACACAATATTGAGAAATTTTTGTCCTAATAAATCGGTCCCCCCTAATGCACATACATAGCTAAAAGGAGCGTTGTCATACCACTTGATATCGAACGGAATTTTTAAATTCAGCTTAATATTCTGTCGAGAACCCTATCAACATAGATAGATGCTTAACCGGTCCCATCCAAAGGTTTGGGTTAGAGAGAAGGAAAAGGTTATTATCGGAGTTGCATTTGGTACTTTAACAATTTCTAAAAATTTATAAGAAGAGCAAAACAATTCAATTATTATTTATCATCAATTAATTCAGTTATATATTGACTACTGGCATCTGCCAGAAAAGTGACATGAACAAACACATTACTGATCGTGGGATGGTGTAGCGGCAATTGAAAACATTGACTGTTACGTTCTGGCTTCTGGCTGATAAAATTATTGAAAAGTAATAATTAGATCGGAAAACAAGAAATGAACATTAACTTGACTAATTTCAATAACGATCGAATTATCCGCCGAAATTTCATAGAAATTTCAATCGATATCGAATGCCATAATTTGGGTGTTGACTAAAATTATACAATAAATTATAAAAGCGAGTAAAATTGGTAAATCAAAATAAAAAATAAAAATTAAAAATAAAGATCTAAAAGTAAAGTGGACTAGTTAAACCCCTCAACAAACAAAATTTTTTGAATTCTTTGAAAAAAGTGATCGAGGCCTGTCTCGAATAATAAATTTAATAGTAAAGATCTGAAAGTATTTTTAAAGAAAAATTTATTTTGTTAAAACAACTATTCTATTGACTTTTTTATGCGTAAATTAAAAAAAGTTTTACCTCTTGTACTGATTTTGAACTTTTTGCAAAAAGTTACGTTTTAAAATCTTCCATCTTGTCATACATATTTATGAGTAATGAGTTATTTCTCTAAACTTTATAAGTTTAAGTGGAGAAATAGTTGTAATGGCTTGAGTTCCACGTAAAAATTATTTTCATTTATTTATTTCAGAAAATCACAGTAAAACATGACTTTTTCTGATGTAACAGCACTGCTGACAATGGCAGATTACTTTCTTTATTAAGAATTTTTGATAAATTATATTATTGACACATATTAATCATCATAGTAGCAGAACGGATAAGTACTGATTACGCGATCGCTGCATCATATCGTCAACATTTTTTGATCAATTTTACATTTGTCATGGTGAACACCAAGAACTAGGAATGAATGAGAACTAGTTAACCGAGTTCTCTTTTAATAAGATCATGAATTTTTTTTATATTAATTTTGACAAGATAAAACAATTTCGGTAAATTTTAATTATCTCAAATGTAATTGATGTTTTCACTTTCTCCAGTGCCATCGTCTGCCATATAAAGGTTTTTGCTATTTATGTTAATCTTTTTATTGTTTTTATGGTTAAAACTTTCTTTTTAGGCCCATATCCATAAGAAATAATTTGTACTTGAAATGTATTTTAAGACAAATTTGTCATACAAATTTTCCTTAAAATAGATTTCAAGTCCAAATTATTTTTTATGAATACAGCATTTAGTATTTAAGTACTGGACTCAAGTCAAAGTTATAACTTTCAACTTTAATCTTTCATTTTTTAAAAAACTTCAAGAGCTATTTCCTGCCGCTTTTCGTTTTTGTCTTTCACCTTTTATTTTCAGTACTTTTCGTCCCAAGTTACTAGTTACAGAAATATCGTTCCGTATGATAAGATACAGTTTGTAAATGGTTCTTTTTGTGAACATATTTTCCGTGGAATTTAAATTTTGCTACAAATTAATTTTTTAAAAACACATTCATGCGACTTTTTTAAATGCATAAATAATTGGATTTTAAATAAAATATTTATAAAATTTGCTTTCAAGGACTATTTTTTTCATTAAACTGGTTACACAATTAAAAAATATTGCTTTTCTTATTTCTTTAAGTGTATTAGAAAAACTATACACATACACATGTACATATATTCATTGGTATTGCTTGCTGGTATTTACGTTGTATGTCATTATGATTTTGTCATTGTTGAAGACTCAATCACTTCAAAGAATATATAAGGGTTGCGTTAAAACCCTTTTCTTCTTCAAACTCCTTTACTGGCTCCTTTAGTGCAATGGCTTGGAAAAATGCATTTCAATGTTAAGACATACAAACAAAAGAAATACACAATAATTTCAAGGTGTGCTAAGATTGTTGTTATAAACAATAATGTATTTCTCATTACTTACATGGAACTTCTTTCTTTAAGGACGCTAACTGTTGGAGTTGGAAGAAACCCTTTAAAAAAACGGTTCAAATCCCTTTTCTATTGTTTTTTATTTTAAGGTATTAAAAGAGGAGTTGCTGGAGTCTTGAGCTACCGTTGTTACCCTGACAATTAATATAAAAAAGAGAAATTTGTTTGTCCTTATTCACCAACTCAACTGCAGCACTTAAGTCAGTTTTTAATATCAAGGCTATAATAGCGAAAAAAAAGAATAGCAAAGAATAAAACCAGGAAAAAAAAGGATTTTGTTTTAAGTTGAAATCTTCTGTCATAACAGGAACAAAATTGTTTATAAATAAAAAAGAAATATTTATATATGAGTATCTAAAGTTTATCAGCAAGATTTCAGCAATAAATAAATATCTGCTTTATCATAACATAAGTTGATAAGGTATGGGATGGTAAGGGGGGAAATCGTTTAAAACTCTTTGATTGATGTGGAAATGTTAAACAACTTTGGCAGGAAATCAATGTCTAAAAATCTTATTACACAAAGATATTGAAATCTTTTGTTATTTTTTGATAATATGTAAATGACATATTAGACTTATATATAAATTGAGAAGTGGGTTTGTTTAGCAAAAGAAATCTACCATTAAAAGATGAAGTGCCCTTTTTTTTGTAAAGTATATTTATACTTACCAATATTTAATACCAAACGTTGAACGATAACTCTTTAATAGCACTGTGGTTATCTCATTAAAAAAGCAAGCAGCCAAAATTAAAAATTATTTCAATAAGTTTTTTTTTGATTTAAAGCTTTAACAAATAATTATTTGCAATTATTCGCAACTTGAATATTTATATTGTCACAAAAAAAAAAAAGAAATAATAGTTATAACAAAATTCTTCTTTTATGCATATTTTAGTCACTCAGCTCTTGGTCCAATAAAAAAAACTTGAACATATTTTACGACTTTTTTTGTTGCAACAATATTATTGTTGAGCTTGAAGAAAAATAAATTCATTTCCAGTTTTTCCTACAATTGCGGTTGCAATAAAACATATAATCAACATATAGTATTTTTAAATCACTTTTTATGACATAAATGACAGTATGTACCACAACAACAACTACACCAAGGAGACACAAACAAATCGCAGGAGTCATAAAAAATAAAAACAACAAGCACAACATAGCAAGAATATAAAATTTAAAATATATTTTATGAGTTTAGTGAGTGTGGTAAAAAGTAAAATTTTTTTTTAATTATACAGTAAGAGAAAAAATTATTCAAACTCCTAAAAAATTAAAAAAATGAGTGGTTCTCATCTTTAAAGTTAGTATTTTCAGACCATTTACTATTTATAATGCGGGTGCCCAGTCCTCGGATTGCTGATATTTATTTATATCTACCAGTGTATCCAGTGGCCGTCTCAATCGACCGCATTTTAGAAATTAATAGTAAACATTTATATAAGACAAAGTACAAAAACAGAAAACATTCTAAATAAACAACTTAATACTCTGTCCATTCGCTGCAGATAAGGTGACTAGTCCAAGCACGCATGTAGAATATACTCCATAAAGTACTAGGGGTAGTCCAAAAGTAACACTGATCTAAAAACTAACACAGCGCGTTGTAAAAAATTAAGCTTTCTCTCTTTCACCATCTGTCCTCTCTCACTATCCCTTTCCCAAAGAAGGTAACACACCTACGGGTTGGTAGGCATACTAATTGCCTGAGTGTTACTTCTCTTAAAAAAAATGTATGTATAAAACAATGTGATGCATGTGTAATAAGTACGCTCCCTAAATATCGAACCGATGTAAATAAAATTAAGATTGTCCACATCTATGTAAAAACCCGTTTAAAACATATAAAAATACGTGTTTGCCTATTAATTATATAGATTATGTAAATAGGCAAAGACACATTTTTGGATCCCTTTTTCTCCTTTTTTGCCACCCGATTTTCTTTATTCTTTTACCAAATGGTAGACATTATTAAGCTTTACTGCTATATTGTTTTTAAATTGGTTAACTACTAAAGGAACAAATGACTCTTAAATTTGGTGTCAAAACAAATGCAAAAAATACACACGTACACGTCAGTTATATAAGTATTGGTTCAAGTAAAAAGATAAGCAAAGCAATGAGAGTGTTTAAGACTACCTATATATGTATACGTGTAATAAGAAATGAGTGAAGTTCAAAAAAAAAATATAGAGATCTGAATCTGATCTGTTCATTACAGTTTTGTTTATTTAAATGCTTAATATTTAATTACTATAATAGGTTGCGTCGGCCATAGGAAATACTAGTATGAATTAATTAATTTATTTATTTATTAATTTATATCAGCTTCTTCTAAGAGCTTACAATCACTCAGGTATCTGCAATTGATATAAAACCCAACCTGATCAGACCCCAAGGCGTTCATGGAGGGACAGAAATAAAATAAATGCAAGAATACAAGCTGACTACCTTTGAATCTACACCTGTGATAGTTATAGGACTTTCTAGACCAAACACCTTCACGCTATGCCCCCAGGAGCAGAGTGATTTACTTTATTTTCCCATACACCCAACGAAACTCCCTAGAAAGAGTTTATAAAACAATTATTTCATTCAGTTGTATGCCAGCTTTAAGGAAAGCAAGTTGCTTTTTTTTATCAAACAAAAACAAAACACGTTGCCTTTTTCAGCATTTCAAATATTTTCAGTACACTTTAAATATTTTTGCATTATTCTATTCGTATATTAAAATGTGGAGAGTAGTGTAGGAATAAACATTTTTTTCATTAAGTATATTTAACAAAGCTGAATATACCTTGTATGCAATCAGAAAAAATATTGTTCAACATATTTAAGTATGTTGCACAAAATTTCTCAAAGTGCACTCACAATACACAGACATTTTTTAAGCTTGCTCTCATTGTGAGGACAACGGTTCTAGACAGATAGCTGTGTTCGTCGGCACAATAAATAAATTTTTCGAAAGCCGAAATTGTCCAAGACTACCTCTAATCCTGTAACTGCATCCCTCTTGGCGTCATCTGTAAGGACAAATAGATACTTTTTTGTGTAGGATTTAAAAGCTCCTTTCACTTTCGTTAGTATACGTGGCCAGTAGACTTAATAATGAAAAACGACAACAAAATCTGCAACTGCAAGCAAAGCCGCTGATGGCCCATAATTAAGTTGATGGCATTAGCTTCAAATGATCTCTTTTTATTGTTTCAATAATCTTTGTTTGAAATATGTATTAAATTTTATGAAAACACGGCAGCATTGTTAAGAGTACTAGAGTGCGCCTAGTGGTCGAAATTCGACCGCTAGTGTAACGTATACCTATTTTAGTTGCATTCATTTAAACAGAAAAAACTACATAATTTCCCATTCCCTTCCATATGGGAAAAAACAATAAACAAAATAAAATTGCATAGAAAAACGCAGGTTTGTACGTAATGATCTTTTTTTATTTTTTAACTTCACTCATTAGAACAGAAAAAATATTTTTAATCATATAAATATGAAGGTACGCTCGCATTACTTGAACCAATTCTTACATAAGTGAATGTACGTGTGTATTTTTAGCATTTGTAGTCGTGTCCAATTTAGAAGCCTTTTATTTCTTTAATGCTGAACCGATTTAAATAATATATAGTAAGGCCACTTAAACTCAACAATGTTTACTATTTGGTACAAGAATCGGTTGGCAAACAAGGGATTTGAAAATTTGTCTTGGTCTATTTATATAATAGATAAGTATTTAAAATTCAGTATTAAAAGAAAAAATGCTGTGAATATAAAAACAAATTCTTACGAATACTTTCTGCCGCTAGTTTTTCATAGCACGATGTATGGGGAAACTCGTTTCGATATAGTTCTCTTTCATCCACTAATTTCATAATGGCTGGGCTTTGCAACTTTTCAAAACGTGCCTGAGCTTAGCACTTTTTAAAGTCTAAAAAATATAAGCTATTCCTCGGGAATGCAGCAGTACAGATTGTACTAAATTTTCTAGAAAAAGAACAGAAAAAAATATTGGTATATTTTTAGTAGAATGAAATGCTTCGGGAACTTGCTTTCGCCGAAATCCTAAAAAGATCTACTGCCAAAAAATATGTTTTCTTCTTCACTGTAACTTTGTGCAGCTGTTGAAAAGATAATATGCATTTATAATAAGTGAATTATGAAAAACACTTTCAATTCAGCTCTGCTCGATTCAATTCAGGTCAGCTGAGATTTCAAACCCCAACGCATGCCAAAAAAAAATCAAACCACAAAGTGTTGAAAGAATATCAGTGGTTTCTTCTACTCGTATACAGGGTTGCACTTTAATTTTAAAGTCAAAGTAGTTTCTTTTAACTAGTTTTTTGTGAGTTAATTTTTTTTAATACGGATTTAATATTAAAAGTCAAACTATAAAAAAAAGAATTACGAATCAACACAAAAAAACAACATATAAGAATGGAACAGCAAGCCAAGCAGGAAAAAGGAAATTGTGGTAAACACCAAAACTTCCCGGGATATGCAGAAGGAGAAATAAAATAGCAAAAAAATTAAATATGAAAAAAAAACTAACAAAGACAAACATAAAAGACCACAACAATGAATAAAAGCGAAAATGAAACCGAACTGTATTTTTAAAAACTCTTTAGAAGCGGTTTTTATTAGCACTTTCCTCTCTCCCTTCAACTACTGCTGCATACAACGTCAATAATAAATAAACTTGAACTGAATAGTTGGACATGAATATTCGCTGACTAATTTTCGCTTCATTCATTTTATAGATGTTGAGGTGGCTGCTGTTGACTTTTATAAAATTACCATTAAGGCGAGAATATGCAAAAGACGAAACTCCTTGAAGTAATAGCATTAAGACGATGACTCCAATGACTATTACGCACTTTAGTGCAGCAGAGTGTTGCAAATTTTCAAATAGTTTTGGTATTAAATTATTCGTTTTTTTTACTTGTTCGTAGGTTTTCATTGTTTTGTTACTGTTGTGTTGTGCTCTGCTAACCTTAAACTTAACATTAAGCTTTTCAAAAAGAACAACTAAAGGATTTATGGTTGAATCGTTTCAATTGTCTGATGACTGCATCTTTAAATCTTTTATGCATTTATTTGAAAGTCATAAAAAGTGCATAAGCATAAATAGTTAGTGGAAAGGTTTGTTACGGATTAGTGCTGTCTATATTGCTAAGAACATAAAAGGAGACAACAACTTATGGAAGTTAGAAGAATAGTACAAACTTAAAAAACATTTAAGGGAGCAAACGCAATATATTATATATAACCAGTGCTCTTCGCACTACACCTACGGATGCATTGGGGATGCTCCTGCATCTGATACCACTGGACCTAGCAGGGAAGGAGATAGCAATAACCTCAGCAATACGTCTTCGTTGCATATCTCTGTGGAACGGAAATAGTACCGGCCACTAGAATACTCGACGATGAAGCTTGGGGTTGAAGGATCGCCTAATCCTCCCCAGCTATACTACATGAACGTGTTTATAAAACCTGGTTACCATCTATAGAATTGTGGAGGAATGGTACTCTAGGCAGAAGAAAAAGCTATAATTTTTATACGGACGGCTCCAAAACAGAAGAAGGTATGGGCTATGGAGTCAGGGACTTTAGGTTTTCGTAATGCGACTTGCGAATCACTGCAGTGTCTTCCACGCAGAGATCCTTGCTATAAAATATGTTGCAGATTGGTTGAAAGAGAATGTTAATTCAACGATTTTAATTAACATATACACTGATAGTCGAGCAGCTATTATGGCTCTTGAAGCCCCGCTTCTAAGAACAACAGCTGCCCTTGACTGCCGTTCATCTCTAAACGAGATGGCAAAGCAGTTTGATATTAGGATCATCTGGATCCCGGTGCATAGAGGCTTTCAGGGGAACTTTAGGGCTGATGAGCTTGCTAGAACTGGCAAAACCTTACAGGTTCTACTGGAATTGAAATGTGTGGGTTTACCCCTACTCTCTTGCAAACTCAGACTTAGGCGCAAGCCAGAAGATAAAACAAATAGAAGATGAGTCACAAGAAATGATTGCGTGATTGCCGGGCATTTATGGGCTCATCTTAATAAGGGAAATACAGCTTTTTTGCTTTTAAGAAATAGGAAACAAATCTCGATTTTAGTGGCCGTGCTAATCGGAAACTGTTCCATAGCTAGACGTGCACATAGGTTAAATGTCGAACACAATGATTTTTGCCGCAGCTGCCAAGATATCGATGAGGAGGAGAGTGTACAACATTTTCTGGCAAGAAGAAGAATGGCCACAATGGGCGCTCCTAAATTCAAGGAACTTTCTGACGTCACCAGTGTTGAACTACAACGTATTAGTAGCTTTATATTGAGCTCTGGTTGGTTCGACAGTGGGGACTCCACAGAAATAGAGTCTTTTTGGTAACACAATGGACCAAAGCGGTCTATGTAAATCCGGGATTCTGGCGGCCACCCTTATATACACTAACCTAAACGCGATATATTCCGTAAATAAATGAGTAATTTCGATTAAGCAACCACTATACTGTGGCTCGGTAAAAAAAGATATGGATGCAATTTTTAAGGTACTACCTTTTCGCTACTTCCAAAATATCAATAAGTGTTTATATTAGACTTCTCAGGAAGTCATTATTAACAGCATTCATATAATTTATCCTACAAAATGAAATTAATTTATATTTCTTGCAAAAAAAAGGTTGTTCCGATTTCAAAAGCCCACCATTTTAAAGGTTGCCGTGACCCCTTGACAGATGACAAGTAAAGACTTCACCATTAATAAAAATCAAACGATATACGCTTCAAAAACGTATTGAAATTATGAAAATTCTTTACACAAAAGGTGAAAATTTTGCGATCACAGGTTGCAAACGAAATCGGATCGGATCGTAAAGGAACCTTCTCGGCCAGCAATTGTGAAACTGGTTCAAAAATTTAAGCTGTTGGGACAAGTTAGAGACGTGGAGAATCGAACTCTTGCACGACACTCAAGAACAATTGAGAGTATGGCTGAATTCCAAAACGTCAAAACACATAGCAGTGATGCATGCGGTTCTAGTACTGTTTCGAAATAAAGTAACCAACTGTGTTGTTTACTTTTAAAAGAAAAGCAGTAACAAAATTAGTGATACACAATTTGCTTTAGTTTGCGTGTCGATAACTTTTATTATACATTTAGGGATGTCTAACATTGTCAATGTTTGCATGGTTACGTTAAGGAATGCACGACTTTGTTCAGTTGCATTGCAAATGACGTTTTGGAACTCACCTTATTGCTGTTGCAGTTAGCCCATAGTGTTGAAGGAAACCTCGGTTTATCCATTTCTCATCGATTTCTGGAATTTAACTTTGTTTGCACAAACTATATTACCCGATTTTTTGCATCAAGGCCTATGTTTTAAGGGTTTTAAGACAAAAAATCATTATAATATCGCTCGTTTGCGTGTAAAATTTTCACACCGTCTGATTTCTCGAGGACGCGATCACAATAATCCACCGAGATCTTGTAATTTTACATCCTTATAATTTTTCTTTGGCGCTGAAAGATAAGGTCTATGACCAATGGCCCGCAATCGGTTCAAGAGGATATCGAGGACATACAGCGGCGAATGTGCAATTTGGTTGAAAATTACATTAAAAGAATATGGTTCTGCAAGCGAATCCATGGCAGACATTTGGCAGAAACTATTTTCCATTATTGATGGCATACCCCCTTTTTACATTTAAGTAAAAATGCGATGACTTCGCTTAAAAATACTCTCAATTTTTCATATCAAAATGAAACTTCTTTTACCTTAATTTGTCATTTTTCTTGATTTTTTAAACAAATCTAATAAATTTTGCTGGTTTTCATATACTTATTTGTAAGCAAGTTTATATATTTAAATGCATAAATACTTAATAATAGCATTGAAATCACTTCAAAAAGCCACTTTTCGTAAGTCCATGAAAGTAATAAAAAATTAATCCACTGCAGTGATTAAAACAGCTTTTAAAAAAAACACATTTTCCTATTATCTTGAACATGACTACAGATCCAGTGAATAGGCACCTAACAAGAAACCTTCATGAAGACTACGTAAAAATTATTAGACATGATCGGAATGAGCACTGTTTCCGGACCACAAGTCCAGAACCTTAATGACTTCTTTCGAAGATGTTATTTTTTTACTGCTGGTCTCAAAAATATTTGTAAATTTAAAGAAGTATTTTAGAATTGTAAATTAAACTATGATTTCCAAGGTATTTTAATTTTATCCCTCTGTGAAGCATATAAAATCAAAATTGAAGCATATAAATACAAGTTTTAAAATTTGTGCAGCTCATCCTTTTCATTCTCCACTGCTCACAATACAACAATTCACTTGCACTTTTTCATTCGCCGCAGAGTTTATCGCACAAATGCATAAAACTTTCTAAAACCACACAGTGGGTGCTGACGACGCCTTTATAAATGCTTTTTCGCTCAATTCGTTTGTTTTTTATTAATTCTTACTCACTCCATGAGAATGAAAATGTTGTGAATATTTTGATGCTTTTCGCTTAGATTACCACTTTTATTGTTTGTTGTTCAAGCGAGTCTTGTGGTTAGACCAACAATAAGAAAGAACTTAGAATGTTTTTTATTATTATTGAAAGTCAACAGTCTTAAATTGCTTTTTGCAGTTTTATATTGCATCTCCTTTCTCTGCGTCAATAAAGATTTTTTTGCAATTCGCGCGAAAAAATTTCAATTTGCAATTATTAGTTGTTGTCTTTTTGAAACAGGGTGTCTTCCCAGAGAGGTAAATAAATGCACTTTATGAAATATGACTTAAAAATTATACAAACAACACGTTAGCAAGACTCAACAGGATCCAACCCTAAAAATATTATGGTGCTCTGATACATGATCGTTACTACCATAGGACATGCTGCAGATGACTTAAGAAATATATTCGATCTTTTTGGCATGTGTTAAGCCTCGTATTTTAGAAAAACTTAGATTTTTCGGAGATTATAGAATCTCATAATGAAGGCACTTTTATATACGGGCTTGGTTGTTTTTTTAGGTTTTCAATGTGTTTGCTGATATTAAAGTTTAAATTATTTTTGAGACATTTTCTAAGATTTCTTAAATATCACTATTCCTAGGTTTAATTGTTGTTAAGCACTTTCAAGATTTCTGAGATGCCTTGAACACCGCTAAAAGCATTTCTCGGTTGACCTCTATTTGGGAACTTTGTGAATTTTTAATTTCTTTGGAAGAAGCAATCTGGTATGGTTCCAGTTAAAAAACTCAACAAAACAATTAGTGATGAGAAGATGTCGTGTCCGGAAAACATGACAAATTATACGTTTATTCTCTTTGTAACGTGTCCAAATAACTTTTTATGACATTTGAAATAAAAAGGCGTGATTTAACGTGCAGAAAAATAACTACTATGCCTTTACTCTTAATTGGATTTTATTGTTCCTAATGCATGACTCAAGTGCGTTGTCTTTATCATTTAACGGTCTTCTGTTATAAAATCGTCAAATTGTAGCCGATCATAAAGCATGAGAGCATTATGATATTAAAATATAAATAGTATCACCGTCTAATCACGAAATTTTACTTACGATTTTACGTGGTAAGAACTGAATCATCCAGTCATTGAGTTGCTTAAAAATATTTAAGATGTAAGTTAAAACTCTTTTTTGTTTGCTCTACATCAAAAGATCTCATGTAGGAAATAATTTTTCAACTACACTTTGTTCTGGGCAACAAAATTACGTACTTGTGAATTAATTTCGTGGACTTTAACTTTATAGAATCGCTTTGTTAAATAGTTCCCAATAAATTCGCAAGCTCATCTTGCTGCCTATAAAGAGTCATACCGGTATGTTATATGTATATTCCACTTTGAATTGAAATTCAATTGAAATCACTTCAGCTTAAAAGATTTTCAAAAACTTTTGTTTGTTGAGAGTTTTTTTAGCTAGTCTATATACCAAACCAAAGTTTTTGAAAATCTTTGAAAAAAGATATCGAGGCAATTTCGATTAATAAATTAAAAAAATACTTCAGCTTAAATTTTTTTTGATCTGCATTCTTTTTTTTACATTTGAATTTCAATATTCAATACAAATATACTCGTACTCTAGAACATCAAAAATGAAAAATGTGCTTTTCACATTTCAATTTCATTAATTTTGTAGAACATGCCTTATAAATTTTTTCGATTTCCAACTTGCAGCACTAAACACTAGAAGCAGTTTAGCCAACGTAAACGCAGAACTATTTATATATTTCGAAATATTATTTAAGTTTTAACGAATCCCCTATAGTTTCTGCCTTAAAACAACGCTTGGTGAATCACTCTACTGCAAATGCGTTTTAACCTAACAGAAATTTAAAATTGCTTTGTTTGTGAATTGAATTCTAGTTTTTCTTTTTTGCTGCTCTTAAGATTAGTTTCCAAAATCATCTATAAATATTACAAGAGTTGATTATACAGCCAAAGCAAAGCTTTAAAAAATATCAGCACTAAAAAGAAAAAAAAATTTATAAAACTCTCTTGATGTTGTTACAATATTCCATATTTGTTGTCATTCGAGTCATCTATATTGGCAACTATGTTGACAATGAAATAGTGCACTATGGCTCTTCTTTTTCATACTACAATAACCTTAGCCAAATCACTATATATATTATTGTTGTTGTTTTCTTTTTTTCATTATTCTACATACTACTACTGCAATCATTTGCATGTAGTTCTTGTCTTTGCATATTTATTGCAAATAGTTTTAGATTAATGTTATCAAGTTTGAAGACAAATTTACACAGTTTATGGCTTAAAAGTGCCAAATTGTTACTGGGTAATAGAAAGAAAACAAAAAAAAAGATGTAGAACTCGCATAAAATATTTATTCATGGCATATTGAAAGTACGTTCGGTTGTGGTTTTCAGAGCAGAACTATTTGTAGCAACTACTGCTACTTCCAACCATTATGCTAATTTTTTTTTATTTTGTTATAAATAAATTTGGTATTCTGCACTTTTTGAATTTGTTACTTGTTTTTGCTTGGCGTTTATACTTTAAAATGTTGTCGGAGTAACAATGTTTGAGGGCATAAGTGCAATTAAAAGGATAACTTTTCTTGAGATACAATGTGGGCTGAGTAGTACAGGGTAGACTCTTTATTTCTTTATTTATCTATTGCTTTTTTTGTTTTTTTTTAAACAAAATTTTATGGCTGGATCGAGATACAATTTCCCATGGACATCTTAAAAGAATATGCTGTGAGTAATGGAACACCTCAAATTATAGAAATTTGGAGATGTAGAATATGTTAAGGCTTTCAACCAAAACTGTTACTCATTCAGTTCCATATATTTTTATCCTAATAGTCCCTATTAAAATCTAGAAAACTATGTTTGACGCTGTATTTTTCTTTTATAGTTAGTGGATTATACAGGGTGTCCGCCGGGAAGGTAATGCTACTTTGTTTATTTACAATTTTTGATTAAATGAAAGAAAATGGATCTTATATTGATAAATGTTTTATTTCATGTGTGCAATTATGTATGGAATACAATATCAGATAAATGTCCGCCTCTGTTAGCCTCACAAATGCGAGTTCTTTTCAGCAGATTTTTCATAACATTCTCACGCATTTCACGCGGTATTTCATTAATTTCATCAGTAATATTTTGTTTAAGTTGCTCTAGAGTTTCTGGATTGTCTGCATAAACCTTGGTTTTTAGACATCCCCACAAAAAGAAGTCCGGAGCAGTCAAATCAGGTGACCGTGGAGGCTAATCAACATCACCATTTCTTGAAATAACTTGTTGTGGAAAAAGTCTCACAGTAATTCCAATGTAATCCTGGCTGTATGCGATGAGGCAGCGTCTTGTTGATACCACATGTTAATCAATCCAAAAGCATGCAGCATGGCGTTAAAAAGTTTTCAATCATATCACGATATCGCTCCCCAGTCACAGTTACCGTTACGCCATTTTCATTTTCAAGGAAGAAAGGTACAATGATTCCTCCTGACCTAATTGCACACCCGACTGTCACTTTAAATGGATGAATAATTTTAGGGTTTTCCATTGCCCAGAACCCACTATCCTGTTTATTCACATATCCATTCAAATGAAAATGTGCGTCGTCACTCATTATGATTTTATCGTGAAAATCGAGGTTGCTATGGGCTGCGTAAATGGTGTTGTGGAGGAAGCTCTTGTGTCAATTAAATCTTAAATGGAAACAAATGCAAATCCTTGTGCAAAATTGTGGCTAGCACCCGCAGACCCTCTTTCTGCGAAATCATTCACTACACGATAACTAGTGCGTTCTGTTGACACGTTGTTTCTCCAAAAAATTTCACGTAACTTCCTCATCGTCACAGTAATCGAGTATTGATTTTGATAAAATGTTTTAACAATTAAAACACGTTTATTGAATATTTTTCCATAATAAATTTGTCCTATGCCTACTTCACGACTGCCAAATATGAATTGTCAAGATTAATGTTTACCAAAATGGCGGCAAAATAAAATAGTATATCTTCCCGACGGACACCCCGTACTTATTTGTAAATTACAAATTTTAGTTTTATTAATTAATCCGGCCAACTGCGGATAGTAAAATATACAACGTCATTTTAACGATATTGTATCGTCATATGATTTCAATTAAGCCCTAAGTTACAAAAAATTCAAAAGCCACTTCTTGGTAAATTTCGATCCACCGTATCAAAATGCATGTTCCTGGAAAATTATATTTATAAAAATTGTACTAATTCGTCAATGAGAAATAAGCTTAAACTAAAAAAATTTTTAAAAATTTTGCTTAAATTTACATATAAGAGAGTTTTTTGCTTGTCCTTATTTTTCGAATTCCCACTAAATTGCCAGTGATCCCTGTGGCGATGTGACAGTTCATTGGCGCCAAAAGAAACCAATCATACAAAAACCCCGTGCTGAAGAACCTAAATGCATGCTAACACTGGTGCACTGCGCAAAGTTTAGTAATGGTTTTTTTTTCAGTTTAACGAACAGGGCCCGTCAGCGCGGTCGATATTTAGGGAGCTATAAGCGTTTAAAGTTGCTACTAACACATGCACACTTAATATTACACATGCATGTATCAGCTTCAACTTGAAAAACGAACAAAATGTGTATGTGTGTTTTTCCAATTTGCTTTTGCATAGAAATGTGACAGAGTTTTAAGTTGTTTATTTAAAATGTTTTTGTTTTTGTATTTTAACGTATGTATTTATTTAAATGTTTGGTATTAATTTTTAGAATGCGGTCGGTGGAGTCAGCCGCTTGATACGCTAGTATATAATTAATCTACGACTGATATTGAAAAATTTACTTAACAGTTTTTCTTTTATTATTATTTTAAGAAAGAAAGGCATTACCACCAATGAAATGCTTGTATATGGACCAGCTAAAAAATCCTCAACAAACAGAAATTTTGGGATGAAAACTAAATTTAAAAATATTATTGAAAAGAGAGAACATAAGAAATATATTTCTTTAAATATAATTCTGGTACAGTGTGATGCCATGATTATGAGAGCAAGCGAACGTTGACCAAATGTTAGGGTCTCCTCGTGGCTCAAAGAGCTCTGGATATCATAACAATGATAACTGGTAAGTTTGAAGTCATCGACAGCTTGGCATCTTTTTCAATATAATATTTAGAAAATTTCCTGATAATTTGATTTTCTTTGCGTTTTAGCCTAAAGATCTCATTATCGCTTCTATTTTCATTAGGCCAGAATATGAATCCTTCGGAAAAGTCCCTCATTCACAGATAAGTAGCTAAAGTTGACGTGAGAAAAATAAACATAAATGAAATTCCCTCCATCAAATGAAATCCTTGAAATTGGCTGCCTTTCTGTAGGGGAAATGAAATTAAGAGGCTTATTACGCTTGGAAAGTAGGTAGCAGAAAAATTCCTATTTGAAGAGCTGCTTTAAAAATACTGTTGAACAATTTTTCTATGTATTCATGCTCATGCGTTAAGCAGTAAGGAGATTTATATTGCTGCTGCGTTATATTTTCCATCAAATGAAAACCATTCAAATCACTTATTCATCAATACAATCATTGCAATTTGTGTCAGGAGAAAAAAAGTTGCTGCTATTTTTCTTTAGAAAAGTGTGGCCTTTTGTTGCTTGACAATGAATACAAAAATATCATCCCCTTTTATAATTGAATTTTTTTTAGCTGCTGCTGTTTATGTGTGATAATTAAGTTGCCATTGTTTGTTTTCATTTTCAGTTTTATTTCTCTGTTGTCATTCAAGTATAAAAATTATGTTTTTATTACCGCAATCAACATTTATTGCGTAAATTTCTCAGATATTGTTGTCATTTGCTTTTTGTGTTTTTTTTCTTTTTCCAAAACTTCGTGCCTCTTTGCAACTGTTCACTTATATTTAAGTGCAGTTTGACAGCGCCAGCATTATTATTATTATTTTGTACATCGTGTATGTTGTCCTTATAATGTCCTTGCAAGCACGCAACTAATATTTTCTATTTCACTTTATGCCAACCAATATTATTATGATTATTATAAGACCATAATATGGTCTTATGTTGTGTTTGATTAGAATTGAATGTAGTTATTGGCATTGGCTTGTTGTCCTTTTTGCGTTCTTTCATTTGTGAAAGCTGACTTTGATTTCTGATTGAAACGTTTTGATAAAGGTAATTGCGTTCATATGTTTAGCATTTCTTTTTGCCATATCTAAGCTATCACCATTAGTGTTATCCTGGTTTATGAAATTGTGTTCATTAATTTATAATTTCTTTTATTTTCTTTTTTTTCAATCTCAGCACATTTATTAAATGCCTTTTATATTTTTATTAATGAACAATCTAAATGTTTGCTATTGATTAGAACACTGTAAAATGATAAAAGTGCTTCGTCTGTTGCTGATTTGTTTCAAGGATAAGAATCGTTGGTACTGTGATTAGTCATATTGGCTTCTCCGCTAACAACTGGGAATTGTATAAGAGTTAAATTATAAATAAGTGTTTAATTTATGCTAAAACAGCAAGATTATTTCTATTCATACTTGAAGACAATGTAAGTTATTGTACATACAAAAAATGAGACAATAATGCAAGCTAATAATCTGTAGACGAAGAATCATAAAGTCAGACTGACAGACAGATATCAGATTCAGCATTCCGAACAATTGTAAATAATTTGTGAGTTTAGCCGTATTTGTTGGAATTAACTTAATTTTTCTTATCACCTAAAATGGTACTCATGTTCAAACCTTTCGTAATTTAGCCTTAAATTAAAGTTTTAAAATTACTTTGTACTTAAAAACAGCATTGTTCGTAATAAAAACTACATTGAGGTTTGCTATAGTTATTTCAGATAAATATTTTATAAAGTTGGCGTTCTTTTGAGAGATTAAAACGAAATTGAAATAATCTCTACATTTGTTAGACTATTTTAAGCGATACTAATATTGAATCAAAACTTTTTGAAACTAACTGAGAAGTATACTAAGTAATACTGATTAAATTTTTGCCGAAGTTCTAGTGAATTGCTTTAAATAATTAAATAAATGTTTAACTGTTTCATAAATAGTATATAGAAACAATAACAAGGACCCAAAAGAAATCAGGAAGGAATACAGTCGTCCTTTAGAAAATTTATCAAGTGCTTCTTAGTAGGAAATTGTACGAAACTTTGTCTGACGGATTGGTCTACAATATTAATTAAGAAATTATCTATTGTCTTCAAATAATCCATTTAAAACCGAAGAAGATCAAACAAATAAGCAAAAATCCAGATCGACAAAGAGACGGGCGGATAGATATGCTCTGTTTTTAGGACTTAGTTTATGTTCAGTTTTGGGTTGCACTAACGACTATTGTGGAGCCTTTTCAATTATGATAATGCTCATCATAAAATATTTTAATAAAATATATCCTTTAGTACATGTTTATAGTGGCATAGATGAACAGGAGAGGTGAAGGGATATTATTATTCCCAGTAGGCTACTTTCACAAAGAAAAATATCCTGAAGTTTCCAACTAGAGAGAATCATCTAAACCATCTCACAAAACCTAGCAGCCTGGTCTATTGTAAAAACGCTTGCCATGATAACCAGTAATGGCAGATGCAGGGAATTTTTTTATCTTGTAGAAATCTTTCCCCATAAATCTCATGCGCAGGAAGAAAAGTACATATTTTTAATATTAAGCTAAATGTTGGAAGTTTTATTTTATTAAAATGTGGTTATTTGATAGAGTATTTAGGAATATTTTTATTTTTTTAGGAATAATATTTTTAGTTTCTTCAAAAATGAAAGAAGTTAACATTGTCCCTACCAGATCAAATCTGACAGTTTTCATATAAATATACATTTGTAAGTTTTGCACCTTTCTAATACTCGTAACTACAATGTTGTTTCTATAGAAACCACTTCTATTCAAGCTTCTGTTTTCTATCCTTTTCTACAACTCTTGATGAAACTAAAAAGATTTCTCCAAAGTGATTATTATTACGCTAGACTTCGTAAAGTCTTAAAACAGAAAATAATTTTTCTTTGGAAAATTACAAAGTAACAAAAAAAAATCAACATTCATTTATTTCAATCTACACAGCAGAACAGAAACCACGTTGTTTCTTTCAATTTTAATCCAAAGTACTTTATATTCGCCTAAAGTTTGTAACATTCTAACATGACAGAAATGGACATGAGAAAATATTTTAAAGATCATGCAAAAGTTAATTAATTGCAAACTTCACGGCAGAATAAAACAACGTTATTTTCGGAGACTGCAACATCCCCTCGACCTTTTGAAATTTAAAATTTTTAACAGAAATTAAATTTGTGAGTCCAGAAATTGCAAAAGCAATTGGTCGCAGTATAAATGCAATCTTTTTTCAATTGAAATTGTGTTGACTATATAAAACAGATTTTAACCATTGCAAAACAGTGTCTTCCACTACATGAAACTCCACAAATTTTAACGATAATTTTTTGACTGAAAAAATGAGGATAGCGAAGAAATATTTTCCGAGATTTCATTGATTATGATTGAGCTCTTCCAAAATTAGATGGATACAGTGATGATGCTGATCTGACTTAACTTCTTATATTTTAAACAGATCTTACAGTGTCTAGTATAGAAATAGTAATGCTGCCGATCGTACAGAGTTCCATAATGGTAATGATCCGAAGTTCCAATGACTTTCTTTCAAAGATGCAGAGTAACTTGTTGCTATATTTTCTACGTGAGAACAAAAGTGTCGTGAATATGTTAATACTCATCATCATGGGATATCTACGTGCTATATTCTTCATTCTGAGTTGATTTGACTTTATTCGACGATGCAATGAAGGACATATAGTTGTTACTTTAACAAAGAAAAGTAGAACCTTAAGTATTGATAAGGTATCTCGTTAAGGCAGAATAAGTTTGTACATTGTGTTCTGTTATAAATCAACTGTTTTGTTTCTGTTCATTTGAAAAATTCTATGAGTGGTTTCTTGTTACTTTTTCGTTGTGTTCTATTACGGAAAAATCGATAGAAAATAGAATAAAACGTTAAGTGACAGCCAAGAGTGCGTGTGTATTAATTTTTTGTGTTGTGAAATATTACAAATTTTGTGTTGAGTCAGAAAATTTTATTTTAACTCAAGATTTATATATGTATTTTATTTTATTATTATTTTATTTTATATATGTATTTTATCAAATAAAAAACATTTCGCACATATTTACTAAATTGATTCCTATAATTACATCGTCCATATCCGAAAGTTCAGACAAGGAAGAAGTAATTAAAAGATATTTTCTACAGAGAAGAATGGCACAGAAAAATTAAGAACTATTGAGGCCTTTACTTCGGTAATATTAACAATTATTCTAACAAGTTGTCATTTGAGTTGGTCAAAGATATGCAGCATACTTACCAGAATTGGGTCAACGAACAAAAGTTACAGAGAAGAGAAAGAACTACAAAAATTTGTTAAGCAACCTTACAGGAGTTATAGCGGGTCCTTTCACGAAATCCGGGATATCCCACAACGAAGTCTACTGAAGAACTTGTTCGAGTGAGGAAAAAGAGGAGTCAGCGTATCACATACTAGTTAAATTTCATAGACTTCAAGAAGTCAGACACTCCATTTTTGGAAACAAACAGTTTGATGAACCTAATTAAAATTGTTAAAGGCATCCTAATGGGCCAATAGTCATCCGAAAGAACTCACTGTAATGCGGCGAAAATTATTCAAACACTATGGCTTCACAACACGCAAATAGAGAAACTTCACAATGTCTACGTACATAAGTGATGATCGCCATGACTTTTCATATTTATTTCTGTTTTCTTCTCAAAACCTCGACTATTGCATAAACTTATGATCAAACTATTTAGAGTCTTTAACTTTTATGCAGCAATTTATTTGTGAAATTTACTTTGCTTTAGCAAATTACTCCCACGAATGCCATTTAGACTTTTCCCATGCTTTTTCAAGTTTTTCTGTTTATCAATAACTTTTTTTCTATTAATATTTGTCTATAACAGTAAAAACTGTGTCTAATAAACACAATCATCAATGTTGTCATAATCATAAACATGAGAAAAAGCATAAACATGCTATATGAAGGACATGTCTTAAGCAAGGATATTAAATATCTACAAATAAAAACAAACAAAAATACAAATATTAACAACAAACAACAAGCTGCAACATCACATTTACTCTATTTTTACGCAAAAATTCAACGTAACCATAATAAATGTGTGTGTGTGTGTATGGGTGAGAATTTGTTTGTGTTTGTGCATAGAAATAAAAGTTATAGTTGGCTTGTGTTTATTAGGACAACAAAACATGTATATTTTTATTTAAACAAAGAACACACACATGCGAAACAATTCAATTCTCGAATAATACCAAGCACTCTTGTTTAGATTTCACAGGATTCATTATAATAGAAACCAGAGCAGGGATTAAATAAATAATGAAATAGCAAAAATATTAATAAAAGACCAACATTAACATCTACGCCATTACATCGTCCTCTATCAACAATAATTTCACATTTTATATTTGCTTTTATTCCCTCTCTATTTTTGTGCAGCAATTTTCTCCAGCTGATGGAATTTTTCTTTTATGACACGTCTCCTAATGGATGAGTAACATCAAACCGCATATAAAACGTAATTGTTTTGAGCCTAAGCTGGCTTTGGGTTTATAGATGGGTAACGTTTCAAACAAAGATTTTTGTTTGTGTGAATATAAAATTGCAAAAAATTACAGTGGGCTTAAGAGTTATAGCACTTTAACGTGAAAGGCTTAAATGTGCTTTTTATTCTTAGTATTTCTATGAAATTTTTAAGTTATTTAAACACACGTGCTAAATATTTGCTACCACTTACAGCACCACACAGATCGTGGGGCAAAATATAAGGGCGCTGTGTTAGAGTTCTAAAATTTTAAATAAATTTTTAGAATGTTTCAATTAAGAAAATATGCACATTTCGAAAATATCAAAGCAAGTATACAAAATATTCGAGCATTTTTAAATTTATGTGTTTTACTGGTAATTGCTCATAGGCAGAGCAAACTTTGGGGTGGAAAAAAGTTAAGAACAAATATATAAAAAAAAGTATGTCGTGAATTTATTTATAATAGAGTCCTGTTGAGTCAAAAGAAAGAACAAGAATATGTTCTTTTAATTACTGTTTTTTTATTAAAACAACAAACCTTGTACAAAAGAAAAGGCAAACGTTTTAGTATCGATTTCAATGTCAAAGTTCTTAAATGTTTGGCAAAAACAAATCTATTCAAACTCCTACTTTTTATATTGAAATTCATTATCTGTTTGAAATATGCAAGCTTGCCACCGCAATCACATGAATATCTTGTGTTTCCTAGCATTGTTATAACATTCATAATAAAAAGGATATATGACAGATACAAGTGTCCTGGCTTTGGTTACAGAAAGAAATTGTAAGATAAGGCTCTAAACACATTTACGACAGCAGGCTACACGACTACATAACTACAAATGTCGCTGGCTGCAATGTCAGCACTGTTTTTGTTTTGTAGCCAACAAAAATAGATGTTAGTTTAATTTGACAACACAAGTAGCGTGCAGCTGTGTAGCATTGTAGTCGTGAAAATATTTTCATATACGCACATGTATTCTATTTTTGACATGTTATAGTCGGTATCCGGCTATCATGAATGTGTTTATATCTTAAGTTCTTAATATTTTTTAAATTTATTAATCGAGATTGCATTGATATCTTTTTTCAAAGATTTTCAGAAACTTTTGTTTTTACAAATCTTTAAGTTTTTAATTTTTAAGTGACATAATTTTCCATGAGATTACTTGCATGAAGTTTTCTTGTTGTCAAGATGTCTAGACATGGGCTCGGAAAAATGATATCAGCTTAATTTCCACGCTACTTGAGGGAAATGTAGTGTATACATCTTTATCTTTCCAATACCTTAAAAGTTATATATGGAATAATTGTTTAAAAAAAATTGCAAGGAAATTTCAGCATATAAACAGACGATGAAATGCGTAGCAACTTTACAAGAGACAAGAAAAAATTGCATCAAATACTTGCAATAAAAAAAATTCAGTCTAATACAAAAACCTGTGACAAAGTTTTAGCATTTTCGTACGAAATTTGGGATAATATTTCACTTTCTAATTCTAGGGAGGTATGCAAAGTTTTGCTGTACTATTTTTTAAACTTATAATTTCAGTTTTTAATTAAGGCAATTCAAAATTGTGTAACAAATACTGTACGCCGTTTTAAAATATTGAGCTAAAATGTCAACATAGAAGGACTCAGTTAAATGGTTCTGAAACATAATTTTAAATATCTTTACAATTGAAAACTTTTAAATAATATACAAAATTTCTGTTTAGAAACTTTTGGTAAACAATTCTCAAATGATTTGAAATTGGAAATGGAAACGAAAAAGTTGTCGTTTTGTTTTCAAATCACAGTTAGTATTTTGCTTGTGATCCAGCACGATTATTAATGAAAAGTATCGCTCTATTCTATCTCTAGCACGCTGTAACACAAGTCATATACAACAAGGTGACTTTATCTTAAGATGCCACGAAGGACCTTTTAAAGGCAAAGCTAAAAAGAATTAAAAAAGTTTTAGTGTGAAGAATACCAAAAAAGTATACAAAATATAAAAGCTGCTCTTAAAATTTACAACACACAATTTAGCACCCAAAGAAAGAAAGATGACAACTCATATTTAAAATTAAAAAAAATAGAAAGTAAAAAATAATTTTTAGCATTAAACTCAAAATACAATCGAGGACAATATAAATGGATTAAATATCGGCCATATCTTTCCAGGGAAAATGTGGTGCTTTGTCGTTTTTCTTGTTGTTGATGTTATTGTTGTGCTTGACAAAGCTATCCTTGCAAAGTAAAAGTATGGTTCGTCAGTATTCAGGCCAAAAGTGTTGTAATGAAAAGTAAAATTTATTGTGAAAATTAATTCTTAAAATTTGAATTTAAGTAAAAATGTTGTAATAATATCACTTAAACATTTACAACGATAATGATGATTACAGTAATTGTAATACTTACAACGTCATTACTTGTTGGCTGGTGTTATTGCAAAATCTAATAAATGAAGCAGCAGCAAAGAACAATATATTGAAGCAGCAAAATATTGTAGAACAATTTGTGCTTGTCTTGAGTTTTTTTTCTCTATCAGCTCTTAATACATTTCACTGTCTTCATCATCAATTTTAGGGATTTGAAATATATGATGTTGCTGAGGTTGCTGCATTGACTGACTGCCTTAACTGTCTTGACTATTGCTACAGCTTTAATATTGCTGCTGCTGCTGCTGCTAGGATTATATCCTTTGCTAGTAATATTTCAAAATTGTATTATTATTATTAACACCCTGTGTTTATCTTGCATTCATTATTTTTGCTTTCTACGTCGTATGCTTCCTTCCAACAATCATATGTTTTCGTCAACAAACTGATGTTTTCGGGTGATGAACTTGTTTAATTTTTTCGTAAGCTGTTGATGGATGATGGTTAAATGTTAAACATTGTGAGATCTGTTAAAGAAATTATTAATCGTTGCGCATTGAAGATGAAAAATAGAGCAGATTTAAAAACAATAAAGAAATTTTTTGAAAAACTGTTATTGGGAAATTCATCGACGTTATACCTTAAAAATTATCTAATAATAACCGCACTTGCGTAGAGATTAAAAACCAAATTATTGAAAATATTTCATCCGGAGATAAATGAAATGCCTCCGATCAGTAAACCAGATAATTAGTTTGCAAGGTGGGAAATTTTATTATGGGTCTAGAGAAGTGAGACCTACTCGCTTGGGTAGCGTATAAGGTAGAATATCACATGTTTTCAAAACTTTTAGTGGTTGATAGACCCCCAAGGACCTCTGACTGAAAAGTAATTATCAGCGTTTTTTCGGCCAACATTTAAAAATAATAATATTTAAATATTATTGGGCGTATTCATACAAAAATAATTTAGGTTTGAAATGTATTTTAAATTTGTATGAAAAATATGTCTTAAAATACATTTCAAATACAAATTATTTTTTATTTATACGCCCCTACGTATTTATAGTATGTGAACAGGAAAGGTTCTTGAAAAAACTAAAAAAAAATAATTCTCATTAAAATTTTAATTTTTAACAATACAAACAAATATATGGTTCGAGTACCATCAAGCTCTATCGAAGAATGAAAGAATAAAATCAGCTTAAATGATTGAATCGGGTGCAAATGAGTTGTGTTCCGGCAACGAAAACATGCCTAAAATTGCTCTTCATTGCTTTCCATGATTTTTGTAATCATTAAAAAATAAAGTTAATAAAATAATTTCATTCTCAAGCCCTCAAAAATTATTTTCACTCGACTTATCAATACATTTTGACTTAAGAATAGTAGGCAAATATTATTTTGTATTAAAAAATAATAAGAATAACATATTTCTATTTTATAATTAAAATTATTTAATATGGCATTTACACCAGACCATAATCTAGTAGATTTCAATCGAAATCTCTATAAAAATCTTTACCGTTTACATCGGGTTATTCCTGACATTTTTCAGGATTTCGTATCCATGCCAAAAACAGTTGATTGAAATTTGCATTTCCAAATGTCAAGCTCCATACAAAAATCATCATTCAAATGCCAAACAGCGAACAGCGTAGTATTTTTCAGTACAAATGAGAAAATCCCATAGTTTCATCACTAAAAGTACTGTAAGATTTTGAGCAGATTTTGTTGAAATCTTGTGACGAAGTAGATTTTGTTTTGTATGTTAAATCTAGTCAAAATCAACGAGATTTTCTCGAAATATCGGTCTGGTGTAAATGCCATATAAAGATATATGTATATGGTATTCTGTTGTTTCCCTGATAAAAATCTAAATAATCCTTTGTCATGCTTAGAACTTCTAATTAAAACTGATAGCAAACTTTTATGGAATTTTCAAATTTATTACACTAAAAATAGCTAAACATGATGATGTTTTAATTACAAACAAACCCTCAATAAACCCCTTTTAATTAAAATAGAAAAAATATATAAAAAATAATATATGAAAAAAGGAAGAAAAATAAATCATACTC
This sequence comes from Gymnocheta viridis, assembly GCA_956483585.1. Taxonomy (NCBI): domain Eukaryota; kingdom Metazoa; phylum Arthropoda; class Insecta; order Diptera; family Tachinidae; genus Gymnocheta; species Gymnocheta viridis. The sequence continues at coordinate 68,741,032 of OY101444.1, read as the reverse complement.
TTGACTCTACGGGTGATAAATGCAATACATAATGAAGTGATAGAAAAAACTACTAAAAATAGATACTTCAGAAGGTTTTCGAATTTTTAGTTTTTAATAAAAAATAAAAGAAAAAACTAAAAGCCACCACTTTTTTGACTAATGTTGCATGCAACATACAGCACATATACAAATGTTTCTTTTTATTTAATGTTTTTTTCTATAGCACCCTTGGTTAAATATTTACTCCCATATTTTGGCATATGTGGAAATATTCTAAAGTCGCTGGGTTACTGAAGTGGTAAATGGCTTTTTTTAAATGAAATAAAGTGCATCACAAAAGTAAGTAAGTAAGCTAAGTTTTTATTGGTACAGTAAATACTGTAAGTAGAACTTACTTAATTCTTTCTGCACATGCCTAAGTAAAAATTTCACAAAATCTTTCAAAATTTATCAGAACCTATTAAGTAATCAGAAGTTATTGATATTCTTGATATGAAAATCCAGATAAGCGATTGATGGAGTGATCACATTTTACACATCCCAAAAGAAGCCTTCTCGTTTTTTAAAGACGTTGTAAGAGTGAAATAAATTGGATTTATCTGCTGATTTGTCCTTTCTGTTATCTTTGTAGAGGGAAAAATGTAAATATGGGCATCCTTGGAAAGGCGATTTAATTATAACTCTCAGCGAGTTGTTATAATTAAAGGGTTATGGGAATAAAAGAAAGAAAGGAGAATTAGTTCCTTTTCTTTTACTTAAAGGGCTTGATAGCATATGCTCACCTTTGTAGAGGGGATTCCAAATATAGGTAAGTATATTGTCCTTGTTATAGGAACTCTTACTTATAAAAAGAAACACACCGATTTTCCACGGAAATGGTAAGTTTTCCAGTATAACGCTCAATTGATAGAAAAATGGATAATTTCAAATATGTTTTCCAATAGATAAAAACTATTTTTTAATATTAAGAAAATTTTAATGTTATCAATTCGAAAGTTCAAGTAAGCTTACAATTCAAGTTTTATATTTTGTTTGAGATTTAAATTTTGTTCGCCATTTTAAGAGATAAATTTTTGTTGCTTTACAACTCAGTGTTGACAATAGATTTTTAGTTTTAAAGTTCTCGTTTTCATATAATTAATTATTTATAAATTCGAATAAAAATTAAATATAAAAGTAGATAAAAAAATATATAAATCAAACATTCATTTTGTGCAAGCTATCCACTTTCGGACGGATATGAAAATGCTATACAACTTTTATGTATGGACAGATGTTTAAAAGTATATTTTAAAGATACACGAGCGCCTAAGAAGACAGCTAAGAAGTTCATTATTGGCTCACTAAATCGCCGGCTTAATGCAGGGTATATTTTACATTTTTATCGTTAATGAAATTGAATTTCCCATAATGAAATCAGAAAAATTGCTCCCGAAAATAGCACTTTGTGGGAACAAAACGTTCTTCATTAATCTTCGCACTAACGAAAGGCGACCAGGTGGGCTTTTCGTTTTTCAACCTTTCATAATTTCGATAATTTTCGCCCAAACAGCAAATGCTTTTGACTCTGTCGCAATTTTTTTTATTTTAACTAAAATTGTTATAGCATTCAATATTGGCATATTGCTTCGATATTTTTTTTAATTTTTTACTTTTTTCAAGTTTTCTTATAAAACTTGAACTAAAACACTTTTCTGCTATACCTCTTAAAAAATTGCTGATTTATTTCCGAAACACTTCGATTCCGTCCAACTATGGGATGTAACATTAAACATAGACGCATGTAAAAGACATATGTATATGTGTGCGTATAAATACTTACAAAGCATGTCCTTTTGCCTTTTAAGCATGACTTCTAAAATAACCAGCAGCTAAAGCAGTTACACTCTCAAATATATGAGTTTGTAGTTTAAAAAATTACGTTTTATTGAAGTTTTTTTTTATTTATGAACATCAAACTTCTTATCAACGAAAATCGATCTGTTAGAAAACATAAACGGGCATCTAAAAACAAATAAATTCAAACTAAAGTTTTTTTTACTGACTTGGAAAAAAAACAATATAGATAAACAAACAAGTCACCACCCGGAAATTACTTAAACATTTTCCAACAAATATAATAAAAAATAGAAAACAAGGAGCGAGCAAAATAAAAAACCAAATTAAAAAAAGAAAAAAACAAAAATGTTGCATTTTAAAGTAAAAGGACATTTTTTATTTATAAAGAGCCAAGCCAAAGCATGATTAATCGTTGTGGTAAATTGAAAATAGAAGAGAAACGAAAAAAACGGCAGCTACGAATACATACACTACATTTTCATGTCATTTAGTATTTTTATGGGAATTTGTTTTCATTAATAGGGGCTGGCCCTCCTAAAATAAAAATAATAAAAAAATAAATGATCGATTCATTTGTATAATATCTGACATTAACGTCATACACAACGTCATCACCTTAAAGATAAATAAAAATGAAACGAAACAAAACAAAACTGTCACCCTTAAGCTTCCGGTTTCCCTTCAGAATTTCCTTTATTACTTTTAATATAATTTTAATAAAGTGTTGTATATTCTTTTTCACTTTTTATTTTCACGCCTTTCATCAATGTCATAAAACTAACAGATAAAATAAAGCAGAAATAGCTTTAATCAGGTAATTGGAAAATAGAGTGAGAAAATGTAAGAATCAACAAAGAAAGCAACTGTTTAACATGTGTCAAAAAAAGGGAAGAGATGGGTTGTGCTGTCTTGTTTTACCTTAAAAAAAATCCAGCCAGCCCCTGAAGAAAATATAAATATTTAGTGAATGTGAATGTGTATGTGTTATTTAGTTAATTTAATGGCCGTTAGAAGATTTATGAAATTTTGTCGTGTTTTCATCAAACAAGGAACAAAGAAATAATTTTTTGGAAAAAAATGAATATGCGTTAATTATGTTCTTGAATTAAAAAGGAACAACAAAATATAGCTCCTGCTATCAGATTGTTTATGGGAAAGTAAGTTTTAAAGAAATTTATAAAATAAGAATCTTTGTATATAAAAACTATGTTGCAAGAAGCAAAACCTTTTGGCAGCCTTAATCCACATAAACAACTGGCAAAATACTGTAGTTGCTATAAAATAGTTAATATATAATAATAACTAAGCCAGCATAATGATAAAAAATCTTAATAGACAAACTTTAAATATCCTTGAATCGTTCAATAACACACATATTTTTAGAACTTACAGATATTTTGTAAAATTTATGGTAGGAATTAGAATTCTTGTTGCGAATTCGATGAATAATAAGGTTGGCGCTATTACTGCTATTTAAATTGAATATACAGATTTCCATAACTCTATTTTTATTCATGTGGCTAAAATAATAACAAGGATATATGGCAGGAGAGCGTTTACTTAATTCGATAACAAGAAAACTAATTTTTCTTAGCTTAATAACTTTATTGTAGCATATGAAATTTAAATATCCTTGACAATTCATTTTATTTTTTTCCATTCGATCTAAAGGGACAATGCATTGTGCGTGTCTTTTTGGACCCTATTTGGTCCTTATCCTAGTGGGAAAACCAGTCACAGGATACTACGCGTGAGTGGATCCCAGGGACTAGCAACCGTTTCGAGTTCCGAAACTTTATATGAGAGGCGCCGTTCAGTTTTACTGGAGTTGTCATTGGAGGGGGTTAATCGACATAATTAAGATACTCGGTGACAGGTTCTTGACCTAAACTTTATATAATTGTAATGTGATGGTGTCCTTAGTACCAGTTATGGTTTATTAAAAACTGATACTTGAACCATCCTAGAGCAGAATGTACCCCATATGGCTTGTATTAGCTTTTCAGTGGGTGTAACTTCGGTTTAGATTAAGATACGTTTCTAAAAATTTTGTTGGCCCAAATCAACAAATCCATTATTCTTTTAATCAGATTATAATATACTTAATTAATGTAATCTATGACCATAAATAAAAAAAATACATAGAAAAAAATACTTACAGTTTTATGCTCTCGAAAAAACATAAAAAATAAATTGCAAATTTTCTGATGTGACGCTGAATGAAGGAATCTTGAAAGCACTTTTGTTCTAGTTTTGTGAAACGTACTCTTTTCACCAGTCACAATGCAGGAACTTTTTTCCACCATTCCCATTATCACCAGTCATGGGACAGGCACGTTCAGAGCAATTGGTAAAAGATTTCCCGTAGGGCAGTGAAAGCTGGCGATTCTCATCATACTGCCCATCTACCTTACAATCACTTACTAGAGGGTCATCCGCAGCTTACACTCTAAGCTTTAGTAATATATGGCCGCCGACTGATAGTTTTTAATTGCCATTCTCATCGCTGAGTACTTGAAAATCTCAGCCGATTTAGGCTGAGAATGGCAAATTTAAAATTGACGGAATGGGTTTCTCAATTCAATACTCGCCATGCCTGGACATTTCCACATGCTCAAAAGAAAAAGGAAAAAATTTTCTGCAACCCATTACAGATTTCTTGATATAAGAACGGATACGATAAGCCATAAGTTCTTAATTTATGTTATTGCTAAGCCTGATCACTTCTGATTTTAAGACAAAACAATCTTAGTTTAAGAAAGGCAGGCTTTATTTTAAGTACAAATTCGACTGCTTTAAGTCTGATGCACAAAGGATTAGATTGGATGGCTAATGGAGGCTCATTTAGTCTAGTTATCCATCATCCATCCAATCTATACCCATCATACCTTCAGTTTAAAGTCATCCAATTTATGCCTTAAAACAAGCCTGTACATCTTGTAGTAAAGTTTTTAATTAAATTTTTTTATTAACCCATTAAAAACCAAGGCCATTGTAAATTTAAAAAACGTTTGCCATAAAAACTGAATTCTTTGAGGGCTTAAAATACCATTTAAGCGTAAAGAAAAATCTAAAAAATGGATATCTAATGAGCTATTGTACTCAATTGGGTACAGTGTTTTTGCTACTCACGTAACGTTGTTCAAATAAATAATTTTTCTTATAACTTTTCATACAATGAGATCACATTTGCTTAATTTTATAGAACTATAAAAAACACTTATTTTAATAAAACGGGTTTTACTCCCCGCAGTTAAATTGTTGCTGAAGGAGCACAGAGGAGTATTTGAACCAAAAAACAGGCCAAAATTGATAAACGTGTTTTTTGAATTCAAAGATTAATTTTTTGACAGTTTTAGTTGTAATTTGATATAAAAAATCTAGTGGCATAATCTTGGGTGTTTTTCCAACCACGCCCTCTCTTTTTTTGGGTCTAAAATTAGAGATTCTAAATTTTATTGTTGAATAAAACATAATTTTAACATTTGCTACCTTCACTTTTAAAAACCTTTTAATTTTTTTTTTTTTTTTTAAAGTGCATAAATTTATTTTTTTTTAATTTTTAAACAAATTGTTTCAACTTTAATAATCAAAATAATTTTTTTTTAATTATCAAAAATAGCTTTTGAACAAATCTTTTAGTGAAAAAAATCAATTTAATACCTTTATCCTCTTAGCCACAAAAATATCATATAACATATTGAAACCGAAAAAAAACAATAAAAGCGCATGTAATTTTCTTCACTTTCTAGACTTCAGCAGTGTCTCAGAGCTGCAAATCGCAACATAAAGTCTTAAAAATTTACAGTATAATGTAGAATTTTGTTGTAAATTGAAATGCGTACTTAGTTTTTAAGATTTCTTTAAGTTCATTTTTACCGTTTTGTCTAGCTTTTTGACACAAATGCTCCTCTGTGCGGAGGTAAAACTGACACATGAAAGCTTAACAAAATACAAATACACTTTCTTTGTGTGTGTTTTTCAACCATATTTTATTGAATGCAAAACCAAATCAAACGTTGCTCTATTTCTCTTCTCCTAAAATATATGCATATTGGAATATTGGCTTTTTTCTGTACTCAAACACGTAAAATGGCTGGGAATGTTCTCGAGAATCGAACCTACTTTGCTAAACTCATTGCATGTCTGTTAACCAAATCATTGAATATCAACAGCAGCAAGTAAACATATTAACAAATGAAATGTAGCTGAGATAATAGTGAGATTGATTTGATAATTACAGTCTTATTTTAATAATAAAATTGTTGTTTAATATTTTTAAGAAATTCGGGGTTTGATTTTTTTAAGTACACAGAAAAAAACGCCATACTAAATTCCAGTATTTTCTACTTACTTTGAGTATGAGTCGTACTCAAAATTTTCAGTACAAATAATAATAAAATGTGCTTTAATCAAATCGAAAACAAGATTATTTCAGATAACTAATCATTGAGTTTCATTAATGAGTACAAAATTTTTTAATCACGTCAGTAATTTTGAATCAACCAAAAAATTTTTTTATTAAATTGAGAATTTACTTAAGTACGTACTTAAATAAAGCTTTCTGTGATTGATTTAAGTAAATCTGGGATTACCGTACTTTTAACACTGATAAATTTAAGTACGGATGGACTAATTTTACTTTTGAGTGTAATACCTTGCTTTAATGATTCTAGTGTAATAATATAGTCAATTATACAATAATTTCTAATCCCAATTCGTACCATCAAAATAAAAAACCTAAATTAAGAACAAATTTTTCCTTTCTGTGCACCATATTCTCAGCTTCTTCCAGAGACAAACTTCAAACAAGCAGTTGACGTTTGTGTATCCTTTAACTGAAGCAGTAATTCAGCTTACGGCATTTCGATTATATCCAAGTGACTTTTATGTTGCAATTTTCTGTGTTATATTGTCAAAGCTCTGTAAGATTTAAGATGCAATCATCCCTTTCTCAATCTGATTCTAGATTCAGGTCTGGCTAGTATCTTTAGCTAGTGAGGTACAATTTCACCCGGACTTATAAATTATATTTTTGTATTATAAATTTTTGAACCAATCCCTATCAGTGATTGTTAAAGTTCACGCTAAAATATGTTTGCAGCTTTATTTATTAAAAGTACTATCCAAGAAAGCTTCTTAATTTGCAGTGTTTATATATTAGTTTCTTGAAATATTTCAGATATTTAAAACTTTTACACTTAAATATTTATATACATAAATATTTTTGAAATCATTTCTATATAAACACAATATTTTACAGGATGCTGACTTAATCCTGTTAACCAAAATAATGTAACCACGCCAAAGGAAAACAAACGAATAAATAATAAAAAGGTGTAACAGTTATTGGCTTAATAATATTTATGTTACAACAGACTGATTTTTAATTTTGTTTGTCATTCATGAAAGGCATTCCTTTCAAAAGAAAACAGCCTTCGTTTAAGGATTTATAAAAACAAATTCTAAAAAAATAACAAATTTCTGTGCATTTTTGATCAGTAAGTAGGATAAAATAATGTTTTGTTAAGAAACCTATAGCGCAATTTCTATATGAAGACATAAAAATGGGATTAAGTCTTCCAAAAAAAGTAAGAATTACCAAATAAATATATTTTAAAAGAAGGCGAACAGTGTGAAGTGAAATAAATGAAACAAACAAAAAATGTAAGCAAAAGTAAGAACCGAATGGAAAAGATGTGGCTAATTTTTAAAACAAACCCAAATCCGTAAAAACAACTTCAAATTTTAAGCCAGCAAAAATAAAAGTTTATATTTTTATAACGCTTTTAGTAGGCTGAAAATTGTTCGTTAAAGAAAAATTTATTTTTAAATCGCCATTCTGAGCCCGACTATGTATCATAATATTTAATTCTCTCTGTATTCGTATGGTTTTAGCCCCCTACACAGTGTGAATAAATACTTTGTAAATGATATCCTTTTATTAAAAATTTAATAAAAGAAATTCAAAGATAGAAAAACACCGTTCTTCTTTTTTGTAAATTAAGCCAATTTCGAATGTTGGAAAAACACATAAGGCAAATTTCATACAAACAATAACAAAAATTCAAACAATATAAATTCATATAGTGTAAAATGAGTACGTGTGCATTAACATACATACTTATATATCTGTACAGGCACATACATACATTCCAAAAAACGTATCCTTACTTGTTTGTTCAATTGTGTCTTATAAAAAGGATATTTAAGTAGCTGTGTTTGGTTTATTATTGGTTTGGCGGCAGGATAACAAGAAAAATATTTAATCTTTTGCATGTTACATTGTACAACAATAGCAGAGCTAACAAAACCATTATAATCTTAAGTTGTCAAAAGTATTAAAACTTAAAATTTTGTTTATTTATTCCCAACATTTGTTTTTCCAAAAGAATGCAGACTATTTAAAATAACTTATTATGGCACATTTTGTTTGTTTTGAGAAAAATCATTTTTCATTGAGAAGATTTTATGTTGAAATAATAATATCGCACCTTGTTGATTTTTTGAATAATTTTATTTTTTATTATTTAATATAATTATTTTTTTGAACAAACTGGTTATTAGTGATTTTTAATCCAAAGTGATTATTATTTTTAGCTAAAGTTCGTAACATTTTTTAATCAGCCAGAATTGAACATGAGATAATATTCCAAAGGAACAAGCGACAATATAACATCACTTAGTTTCAGAGCAGAACAGACACAACGTTGTTTTTCGGTAGCGCTACACTCGCATCATCAGTGTTCATGTGCGTTTTCATGTATCCGACACTGCTTAGGTGGCTCCGTTGAATGTGATTTCAAAATTATGACTCGAAAAACGATACGAGAGTCATTTGTATTTTGGGAGGTATTATACATTGTTTAAATCAAACACAACTTCACCACGATCAATATTGAAATTTTACCTTTACTTTTACCGATAAATTTTATTTTTCTTTTTTTACGAATAGATTAAATGAATTTTTTATTTGAAAGTAGTACAAGTCCACTTTTACAAAAAAACACACACACAAAGTTTACTTTTGGCAAAAAAAATATTATTATTATTCATCAAAATATTGATGCCGTCTTTTCGTATAAAAAATAAAGTTTTGAATAAAAAGCAAATTTGCTGAGAACGCAACCCAATAAAATTTGTTTAAAAATTTTTACGCAGAATTACATGTTTTTAAGTGGAATATCTTAACTCCTAATACTTACAATTAATATCACTTTTTTATGGTTGTATAGAAATATTATTGAATGGTACTACTTCTGTTATAACATCAAATAATGCCTTAAAGCACCACATACGATATTGTGCTGCTCACATCTGTTTTCAAATATATTTAACATCAATGTTTTACACACAATTTATTATTTTATGTTGACAGCTGTTGTCAGTATAAAGGAGGTTTTCGTAAAGGATACGTTCTTCTATAGGAATGAAACTGTCATACGTTGGTCATATCTGAAAACTCTCTGATAATTTGTGCTTAGTTTGGTTCCCTATTTCTAAGATCTAAGCCTGCATGACTATGTCTTTCGCCGTACCTTCGGTGAATAGGCGCAAAGTAACTGGAATTCAACTCTCTGACTTATCGCGATATCGTTGCTCACAGGTGGACAACTCTTAACTCGCAAAAAAATCGAATCGGGTTTTTGATGCCAAAAGACAGTGTTTATCCTTCTGCATGTTAGTACGTTTCATTTATATTTTAAAAAAATCTTAAAATAAATGTCTCCTACTAATTTTGGTTTCTTTATTTACTTCCAACACGGTTTAGTAACGTTTTTTTTGTCTCCTGAAAAGTACAAAAAGACATGTTAAGAGTTGTTAACCTGTGACCGACGATATTTTATTCAGCGATGAATAGGATTTTGGATTTTCTGCACTTTTTCACTTAAATGGTTGCGTCAACAAGCAAAACTACAGGATTTGGTCTATCGAGAATCCAAGAGCAATTCAGTGTACTGTTAGGTACCGTGTATCGTCCGAAAAGATAATTGGAAAATTTTTTTTTAATTGCATTGGTGGTACATATCAGACGATATTATAAAAATTTGGTTATGCCAGCTGTGGAAAACCTTAAAACCATTTGGTTTAAATAAAATGGAGACAGCGCACTTACTGAATCGATTTTTTATTTAAATGTGATTCTAAGCTTTTCTAAGTATTTAGAAGTGTAATAGCAGAAAGATTAAAAACGAAGTGCCGAAAAAAACGTGATAAGTGCTTTCTATATTAAACCAACGATATTTTCAGCGAACGCATTATATCGCGCACAACAAATTTTACCTGACCTTCACGTTTACCAGATTTAATAGTTAATGGCGGTTTCCTTTGGGGATATTTGAAGGAAAGTGTGTATTTTAACAAGCCAAGGACTATCCCCCAACTAAAAACAATTATCCGAAATGAAATCATGGCCATTACACCCGAAATTTTGCGAAAAGTTATAAAGAAGATGTTCAAAAAAGCACGTATGTGCGAAGCAGAAAATGGTCACCAATTACAGGATACCATTTTTCAAAACGAAATCAAAAGACAAGCGCCAATAATGAAATGAATTAAAATAAAATTAAACATAATAATCGCATAAATAAATAACTTTTAAGCATTTTAAATAACACCATATTGTAGCTCATTCCACGCCATATTGTAAGGGATGATTTTTTAAGAGCTTTCAGATTTGAAATGTATGAAATCTTTATTTAAGTCGATAGAACGGTCTATATAATTCAATGTTTAAAGATGATTTCATAAATGTTGATCGCGGCTACTCTTCAAATTGTTAATACACTGGGTCTAATTTTGGCATTCTCTCTCCAACATATGGGCCGATATCTCACGAATAAATTCTTTGGAATCGGCTTCCAGTACATCAATCGTTGTTGGCTTGTCCCTATAGACAACGAGCCTTAACGTAGACAATGACCGCAAACGTGAAAAAACAGTGCAACGACCTCGACTCTCAATTGGGCCATTGTATCGCGTGCTGTGAGGCATGTGCCACCGTCTGGTTGAAACGACTTGTCAGCCAAGTCCAACTATTCCATTATGTGCGAAAAAATTTGCCCAATTTATTTGGGAAAGGGATAGTGGGAGTGAATAGATGGTGACAATCAAAAGCTTAATTGTTTTACAACTCTGATGTTGCGCGTTATATTAGTTTTTAGATCAGTGTTGCAGCGCCTTTGCTGTCAAATAGGCGCATTAAATTTGTTTAAGCTGGCCACTTCTTATTCGTTATTTTACTTCGCAGACGATTTTTGTTACGTTCTTCAGCTTCACCTTCACAGTAACGTTCCTGCCTTTGTCACCTTTGAAAAAGTACGGTTCTATTGGGCTGATGCCACTGGACCAGAATCCACACTAACAGTGCATTATTAGGGATGCATTGGCCGATCTTGCAACATTTCTGGCTGCTCTTCACACCGAAAATGGCAATTTTTCTTGTTCACGTAATCCATTCAACTAGAAATGAACTTCGTCGCTGAACAGATTTTTCCGATAAAAATCTGTATCCTTATTCGACTTTGCCAGAGCCCATTCATCAAAAGTTAATCGTTGTGGTAATTCGTGTCGACTCATTTCTTACAGCAGCTGTATTTTAGAAGGTTTTACACACAAATTCTTCCGCACAATTTTCTACGTAGTGGAGTAACAGCGGCCCAATTATTGCGAACGGCACCGAATCGATAACTCACGATCATCAGCATCAGTGGCAGATACAGCTCGATATTTTCCTCTGACCGCACACTACGTATGCAAGTTGGTGGTTTAATGTCCAATAATGTAAATTTGGTGTGACTCTTAACCATAAGATTCCGAACCGCCTCAAAACCATAAAATGGAAGAGTTGCACGGTGCACTTTTTTAACCCAGCATGATTTTTGATAATAAAATTCAATAATCTGCAGGCGTTATTCGTTTGTAAGTCGATGATTCATAGTTAAATTATAGACCAAACTGAACATTTTTAACGGTAACATGATACAAGAAAGAAGCTGAACTGCCAAAAACAATGTTGCCAAAAAGGAAGTTGCTAAAAAAAATCACCATTTACAATTGCATTCGCATCTTAGAAATTCTTTTATTTGTTAAATAATTTAAAGTTTTGGTGTTTCTTAATAAAATGTTAATGGTAAGAACTTCTACCAAACTAATAACCGTTTTCCATAATTTTTAAATACATAAAAAGGGACTTTCGAAATTGACTTAAGCCACTTCCATAATGAGGCAACTATAACTTGCACGTCTACTAAAAATTCAAATAAACTCTTAATATCATATTAAGAAGTAAGTCTCAAACCCTTTTAAGTTGGAATCTATTTTGAATGATGCAAGTTTATTTCCTTTGATCCTTTAAATTGCCTCATCTATGATAACATATTAAAAAAGTTTCTCTTAAAAATTCCTACTAGATATTACAGATATAATATCCATACCAACTAAGTTCAAAAGCGTGCTTAGAGTTAAGCAGACACGTTTCGCATGATCCTCCCATAAAATTATCACCATAATTTTCAAATCAATTATCATTATAAATATTTCATAAAGCAGAAGATTCATAAATAACCCTCCTCCCCCAAAAATATTCAATTTTCACTGTCAGATGTCTAAGGGCATAAAAAGGAAATTGAAAAAAGTAGAAACCATTCCTGTGGGTTGCGTTTATTGAGTGTGTGTTAATCCTTTAACACATGCCCACTCTAACGAGCCTGTAATTATTATTTTGTCTGCTAAAAATCAACATGTATTCCTACTATACGACGAGTATATTTGGAAACGAATGAATGAATGAATGAATAAATGTATCTTTAAGCATTTTATCAAACAACCACTAAATTATAAAGTAATATATTTCATATGTAGATGTTGCTTACAGTTCCTGTTGAAATTGATGGCTAAAATTCTAAATGTATTTATTCAAAACGTCGCATGTAGCATAAATATTTAGTTTACAAACAAACATTAGCGCAGTATGAGCAAAAGGATTAGATCAGTGGTACAACAACGATTTTATAGTTACAACAAACAATAGCATGTGTTGCACAAATGCTGCTTGCTGCCTGGCTGGCTGGCCTCAAACAATTTGAGGACGTGCTTTAGAAAAACGCATATTGAAAAGAGAAATTTACACATTTTGCGTGCAATAAAACCAGGCAACAGTAGTCAACTCTATTTCAATTCAAATTTAGCTTTTCATTTTGTTGTTGTTGTTGTTACAGTTAATCAACAATAAGGTTCCATATTGGTGGATGAATATTTGGCCCATGCTTGAATGACTGTTTAAATTGAAAATTGGAAATAATCAATATGTAAGTTCATCTAACACAGCCAGGCTTCTGCCTCTCGCTCTCTCCCTCTCTTCTATTAAATTTCTACTCAAAGAATGTATAGCATTATATCTGAAGTATGCAGCAATTCGTTTATATGTACTTCATAATAAAGTTGCCTGATTTTAGAGAAAATAATTTTTTTGTTATTTGAAAAATTGTTAGCCGTCCGATTAGCAGTAGTGACAATTTTGTTTGTTGTTTTTTCCCCTCCGAAATGATTAAACGATTGATGCATTTTGTGTTTTAGCTGAAAAACTTCTATTGAACAGTTAACGTATTCTAAAGTCGTGAAAACTAAAATCACTGCAGCTGTTGTGGAAAATGAATTTCTACTTGAATATTTACGCTTGACTGAAAACCTTGTTGATTAAAGGGCATCATAAATATGCAACATGCAGTTAAAGGTGCATAATTGTGTGTTTGTCTTTTTTTTTTTTTGTGCTGCACGAAGGTGGAAGAGAGCAAGCATGGTAAGTTTGCCGGGTGGTCAGTTTAGAAAATTATAGGATTTTTAAATTGATTTTTTTATGTGTGGCCAATTGCTGAAAACTGTACTCGCTGTTGTAATTATATACCAAGAACTTTGACATGCATATTATGAATCTAATCAGAATTTTACCACTAAAACCGTTCATTCATGTTAAGAGCTCTGTAATAAATATTATGAACTGAACACAATGTTTGTTCTTAAAAATTTGTTTTAAAAATTCTGGCTGTTGAACCACGAGCGAATGAATTACATAACAAATAGCTCTGAGCCAACCTGACTCTAACACATAAATTAAATTTTTACTTCATAAATGTAAATGGGAAAATAAGTTCTAGAAATTGTCGAAAATATGTGTTCTTCAAGGAAATTGTATTTCTTGAATTTCATGTGTATGAAATATTATTATTCAGACTGACGAACCCGTTTCATACTATTCAAGGGCCTTTCACACTATCCACAAGCATTAAGATTTTCTTTCGATTTTGTGTGAAAGAAATCTAACGAGATCTGTTGCGACTGTCAAAAAATCTAACGTACCATTACATTTTATTTTCACACTATCAGATCCCAATTAAAATGAAAAATATGAGTAGAAAATAAGCGGCGGCTGGGCAGTTTCGTGTAGCCGGCAAACGTTCCGCCCTTTTAAAATATTTAGCAGTTAAATTATAAATATATATACTATATATCAAAGTACAACATTAAATAACACGAAATTTCATTAATTTTGAGACATGTTGTGATATACATTCCAAATTTTGAGCCTGTGTATGATAAAAAAAACCCCAACAGAGACGCCACGCTATCGGCGGCGAAATAATCGATTGCTCAATTAGCTTTTACGAAAATTCAACCCTGATCAAATGAAAAATCTTATCATTTAAAAAAATTTCGAAAAATGGCTAAGTCTTATTGCATGTCACATTTATTATCGTATTATTTGTCATTTTAATAACATTTTGCTCCCACTCTATCACACTTGCACGTATTACAGTTTTTGACAAGTCTTAATACAAAGTATTATAGTGTGAAAGGCCCTTTATGATCGATTTTCTTTCCGTATAATAGCTATAAAATAGTTCATTTAGTACTTAAGGCTGACTAGAAATCATCCTTTATTAAAAAAATAATTTTAATGTGAATTCACCCATTTGCTTCCGGACAAAATTTTATTGACAGAGAGTTTTCTTCAATACGAATATCCTGGAATATCAAGGCCACCATATGAAATATATAAAGAAAAAATAAAAATCTGTAAAATATTATGTAGAAAAAACAATAAGTAATGAGCTAAATAAAGGGAAATTATTTACAAAAAAACTAAAAAATAAAACAAAACAGACATCAAATTACATATGATAAAAATTGTTCGGACAAAAATTGTATGTGTGAATGCAGCTGTTTTTTTAAATTTAAATTTTCATTTTTTTCAATCCTTTTACACTTTTTTATGGTAATCGCATATTTTTTCTATTTAAAAAACTCTTAGTTTGGCGTCAAAGATTCAGTACTTTTTTTTAATTTTATTATAAATTTTAAATTTCTGAAAACCCTTTTCATATTTATTTATGATGATGGCATATTTTTTTTATTACTTACCGTCCACCTTTTTGAAATGACCTTTTTTATGGGCAATAATCACTTTTTTATGTGTTTCTAAGATTTCAATCAATTACAAAGAAAAAGGCAAATATACTATTTTCATGATTTTACCAAAAAATTAAAAAAACTTACAATTTACAAAGAATTTTTCATAATTTAGTATTTAGAATTATCTATGTAAATAAAAGGCAATATTGTATTTACAAAACGTTAACAATTATTTGCTATAAAAATACACAAAAAGTGTAATAATCTTTTTCATTCACAAAAAAATAAATAAATAAATCCCGATGACCTTCACTGATAATTGACACCTCAAACGAATGTCCTTATTTTTATCTTAAGGCATTTTTAAATGGAAAATATTCACAGAAAAATGTACAATAAAGACTTAAGTAAAATTCAGACATGCCGCCCGCCATCGGAAAAAACAACCTTGAATTTAAAATGTGTTTAAAGTTGTTGGCTTTAAATTAGTTTTCCAACAAAATAATAAACAAATAATAATAAGAAAGCCAAGAAATACCACAAAGTATAATCGAAAAAGAAAACTATTTCCATTCATGCACAGTGTGATAATACAACAGTTACAAGGACATGGCGTCAATTAAAAAGACGTGCTGTACCTTTCCTTATGCAAGTGTGTGTGCGCACATTTTGATCTTAAGGGAATGTGTGGCCTCGAATTTTATAAAATAAAAGTGACAAACATAAAATTAACATCATAAGTGGCACGTGTTATTTTCAACGCATTCAGCTAAGAAATTATAACAATTATAAAGAAAACACACTGCAGCAAAAAGGATGCATTGCATGCATTTCCTTTATACAGTTAAACAAAACTAACAGCATGTATAATTAAAGGAAGTGCTCAAGGAAACATTTGCAACACTGAGACTAAATAACAAAAAAGAAAAACAGGCAAAAGGAAATTTCAGTTGATTGTTTAAAGTTGTTTTTCTTTGGCATTAAGGGCCACATTATGGGCTAATTAAGAAAGTCCTTGAAGCTGAACATTGCACGCGATCTTATGCTGCTCTTTAGCCAAGAAATGGCAAACGCAAACTGTGTGTAGAATTTTCTTAAACAATCTTGTTTATAATCTTTGGAATTGACTTGGGAACGTGTGTATAGCTTGTTTTCATTAGAGAAATTGCTTACACTTTATGGGAAATAACACTGATTCAAGGCCTGATGATAAAAAAAATTTTTTGGCAAAGGAAAAAGCGTTCAGCACATAACTTTTGTATGATTCCAGCAAAAAGAGAAATTAGGTACAATTTGTGATTGTGTACTTGATTATTGTTTTGCGAGCTGAAACGGAACGGATAATTATTTTTTTCATATTAGTATCTCCAGGTACTCCAAAAATCCGGAGATCATAATATAATTCTAGCACATCACACACATACATATATTTAGTTTATTTTAATTCCTAATGGATTACTGGAGTACTGGGTCAACATTTATAATGGTTTCAGTTAAATTTGGATGGGTAAAAGATTAGTTGAAGGCATCCTATTTGGCAGTCAGATTCACTGTAAGTCTATAAGCTACCTTATATGGCATTTACACCAGACAAACTCTGGTACTTACGAGATTTCGAGAATATATTGTTGATTTTGAATAGATTTCCGATATAAAACTAAATCTACTTCGCGACTGGATTTTGACGAAATCTACCCAAAATCTGGTAGTCCGTGATGCCATTGTGTTTTTTGCCAAATTATACTGAAAGAAGAATCATCTAGTTTCTACTTGAATGTCTACGTGTAGATGGAAGCCACGTAAACCAACGTTGCTCAATAATGCATTTTTGAAAGGTGTGCCCGGCAGCTGTTTTGCATTTGATTGATAATTTTTTTGTATGGAGTTTGACACTTGAAAATGAAAATACCAATTAACTGTGTTTGGTATGGATACGAAATCTTATAAAATGTCATAACGCGGTGTTAATTGTGCAGATTTTGATAGAGATTTCAATTGAAATCTACTAGATTTAGTGATGGTGTAAATGCATTATTAGCGAGCAGCTTAAATGTAGCTGTACACATTCTTCTTGACAGGGTTGTCAGAGAAAGACAGATTAAATGTGCTAGATTGTCAAAAACAAAGTGATAAAATGTTCTACGGATCAAAATATAAGTGCTAGTTTTTGTAACATTGCTTTTTATTAAAATAGTTTAAAAAAATTTACATTTCAAACATCTGTACATTTTTAACAAATTTTTATCATTTGTACAATGTATTGATATTAAATTTCTTTAATTTTATTTGATATTTTAGTAATGTAAATATATCTACATAAAAAATTAATTTTATTTAATATAAAAACTTTTAATGGTACACATATGAGATCAAATTTTTGTAGTCAAAAAGCTTTAACATATTTTAATTAAAGCAAAGAATACTCAAAATATCAACCATATTATTTGCATCTTCCTCACAGACTAACTCATTTTTGTATATTTCAAATGAACCGTTTTTTTTACAATATCCTCCTGATATATCTAAGGCAGGTACGTAACTTTTATGCCCAATATTTATTTATAAAAATCTTCAAAGAATTATTACTCAAAATAAAAATTTCTTAATGACAGTTAAAAACGATTAATATTTTGTAGGTCTTCTTATAACTATTATAAAAGATTTATTTGGGTCTTTCATAACACTTATAACAGACCTTTATTTTTTCAGCCTTCTCATAACCATTACAGAAGATTTTTATTTTTCTAGGTCTTCTCGCGATCTTTATTTTTATTGGTCATCTATATCAACACACACTTAGTGTGTGCAAGCTCTAAAAAGCCCTAATTAAATAATGGCTATGCAAAGACCGAAAAAAATTAAGAAATTGGTAAGAGAAGACCAACATAAACAAAAATCTTTAATGCAATTATGAGAGGACTAAAAGATTTTTAGCTTTTTCTAATTGTTATTTCAGGACCAAAATTTTTCCAGCCATTTCTTCTTTGACCAATTGAATATTTAAAAAATAAGAACACTTCTTCTTTTTTTAATTTTTTATTTTACTTCGCCGTTGATTGTGCTACTCAGTACCAACGAAGGAGGGCGCTCTGATGTTACATTGGATTTTGTATCAGCTGAAGTTGGTACTGTTCAGTGACCAGTGACCATGCCTTCGCCACTGAAATCTTCCGCCAACAACTGACACAAAGGCACACCAATGCACATCAGAGAAATGCGTGTTTTTATTTCATGACTCTGTCTGACACTGGGTTTGAACCCAGGTCCTTCGGTTTGTAGTCAACGTGCTTACTACCTGAGCCAACGCCACCAACGCTTGCTTTATCTGATTTGTTTGAGATTTCCTCTCCTACACAAACAAAGGAAAAACCTTTTATTTTTATGGGCTTAAGTCAATTAATTTTTTAACATTAAAAATTAAATGAACTTTTGGTTCAATTTAAATGAAAAATGAGTAGACCGGTTTTTAAGTGAACTTTCATTTATTTTAAATTGCAATTTCATTTAATTTTACGTACAGAATATTTTGAGTGTAATTTCACACCCTCTCTTATCCGTATAACTGGAAATAACAATTCATTGTTTTATTTTTAGTATATTACAATGATGTAGAAAACCTACGACAAAGTTGTAGAAAAGGTAGTATATATATTGTACGTTTTTATACAGTGATAGAATTTATACTTAACTTGATATTATGTATATGATTTATTAAAGTAATTCTGCGATCTAAAAAGTGCTAAAAATGCGAAATAACTATAAAAATATGCTAAACTAACATTTAGCATTTTTTTAAGCTCTTACTGCTAACACAGAAAACATAATGCTAGATCTAGAACTAAATGTACTAAAACGGGAAGCCTGCTCCCGAGATCCCGTGATCGCATGTGGACAAACAGGTAAGCTGCAGCCCGCTGTATGAACCGACGTTTTAGCGTTTTTAAAAAACACACGTTGTGATCAGTTTTATTTGTTAGATCAGTTTGTCTATTATTTTAATTAATTTAATTAAAGAACATAACATGTATTAAAATTTTTCTTACTTTATTTGAATTACATTTGTTGCCTAACATTTTCTTTTGTACAAGGGTGTAAAGTTTTATTATTTTAATTATTGTTAAAATTATGCTAAAATGTCGATTAATTGGTTTTGGGGAATATTATGGCTTGCACCGGAAATATAAGTTGGGTTACGTACTGTCTTGCTTTATTAAATTGATTTAAAAATTCTTCGAATTTGTCGGGTTCATTAGCATTTAATCAATTTAGTTATATAGCTGTATATGTAACTCAGACAGGACATAATGATAATGGGATCAGAATGTTAATCATCGAGTTTACTTGTCTGTACGTGTTACTGGGTATCATGATTACACTGGACTCACCATACACATTAACAACGTTGCCTTTAGCAGTCAGAGTAAAAAAACTTGGGTCCACTAACACTGGAAAATCTGATTATTGATTCAAAATGAATTCAAAATTTGATAGTGTTACTCTTCAGGAAGGGCAAAAGATTGCATGTGTTTAAACTGTTTCAATAAAATTTCTTACGAACGTCGTAATTATTTACACACTATTACTGTGCCCTTCACCGCTGAAATAGATATATAACTGGGAAAGTTCTCCTCAAGGCTGAACGTCTTTCAAGCTTGAGCCCTTTTATTGGAGATATCAATGCTGGTGTATTTATCTTGTTGTTCAATCTGTCGAGAGTGTTAAACGTTTTCTGTGTTTCCTGATTACATCTACGTCACATCCTTTTTCGTTCTATTTTCCCACATTTTTTATTGGTTAATATCGACTGTGATTCCTCTTCGCATTGAATATTTTTAATCAAAGGTAATTCATAAGAAAACTTTTTCGAGCGTTGGTCTGGATGTTAATATAACCCAAGTAGAAATATCGGAAGCTTTTCCAAAGGCATAACATTTTAATTGTATACCAAGTACAACTACCGAATTTAATATTCTAAAAATGTTGTTCGGCAGCAACATTTATTATAGGCAACCAATTAATACTATACATTCCGGCTCTTCAACACACTTCCGTACTATGACAACTGCGTGGTAAATTCATTGATGCTTTACCAGAAATAGAATAGAATTCAGCTCGTATATGATCTTACTAATGATTGTCATGGTAATTTTTTGCAAGGATACTAAAGGAGCAAAGGTATACAGAGTCCACCTACCAGCGCAGAAAAATGAATTGGCATAAATTGTTTAAAGAGTGTTCTACTCTACAGCTTATAACCATAATATCTGCAAGTTAACAACCATGGTCTTAATAGCCTCATATAGTAATATAACAGCTTTTATTTTGATATGTAAAAAAGGAGTATTTTTAAGGAAAATCACCGGATATTTATTTCATTGTAAAGACGAAGTTGTGCAAAATAATATCAGCCAAATGACCACTACGGCTACGCTTGCAGGACCATATTCTTGATATGAAACTTTCCGTCACCAATTCGAAAACTTGCTGCTGTGGATCATCGATAACTTCACAAATTTCATCCTTGAGGTCTTGAATCGATGGTTGGCTTTCACATATCCTCAAAGAAAAGAGCCCAAAGGGGTTAAATCACAAGATCTCGGCAGCCATTTGTGATCGTCTCTTCGAGAATTTACGCGGTCAGAAAACTTTTCACGCCAAAGAGCGATGGTATCGTTACGTGTGTGAGTGCCACGCAGTTTTGTTAAAAATTAACGTCATCCTCATCAATATCTTCCAATTGCGGCCATATGAAATCAGTAATGATTTCCAATTTCAAACATCGACTAGAAATAGACAAACCGGGGGTTTTTCAACACTACGGACTGGCTACAACAGCAATATTCTCAGTTGTTCTTGAGCTGCGTGCATGAGTTCGACTCTTCACATCAGCAACTTGTTGCAAAAGCTAAAATTTCGTCACCAGTTTCACAATTGCTGGACGACCAAAAATTGCTTTAGACTTGCGAACTGAGCCCGAGAAATTTTAAAAAATTTTGTATTGTATTTTAATAATTTCAATGCGCTGCTGTTTAATTTTTATTAACGCTGTACTTTTCATTTATCAACTGTCATGTTTTTATGTTTAAATCGCGGGCTATTGAAAATGGAATATCTTATTGGAACACCCTGTAGACAGAAAATTTAAAATAATTCTAACATAATATAAAATAAAATTGTCAACAAAATTCTTTGCTCTCACAAATCTTTTAATTTTAAGGTACGATCACATCTGACAAACATTTGCCGAAAAAAACGTAGCCAACAGACAAGCTAAATTTGCATTTTCTGTAATTCCTATAATTTTGTTTTATATATGGGTTCGCATTTATTTTAAATAATATAACAAGCGCATTTTGCGGCATAATTGACTTCATTTTGTAATATAAAAACCAAGTTAAATCACACTAACCCTAGGCAAAAGTAGTGGTTACGTTTTTTTGAGCAAATGTTTGTCAGATGTGACCGTACCTTTATAACTTTCTTCTTATCTTTTTGGACAGCAAAATAGCGGCAGTGTGTCTTAGAATTCCGAAACAGCACTAGTGAGAAAGGGAGAGAGGGACAGCTTGTTTTAATTTTTTGCCAGTTTATCCTTTAAGGACGCCAAAAACGGCCAACATTTTTAACAGTAACTATAAAATTCATTAAATGATTACTAAAAGCTTTAGAAAATATATGCTGGGAAAATCTATTAAACCTTTAAAACGCACACGCCCTTATCTGCACAAGTACATCCTTGCAAAAATCTTCATTACAAAACAACCTTGAATTTAATGTAATTGTTTCTCTTAAAAGCAAATAAATTTATATCGCCCTTGGTGCAATAATTTATTTACAACTTGTTAATAAATTACATTTTTATTCTTACCTGTTAATGTTTCTACTTTTAACGTCAACCGACAATACGAAATGCCCAAGGACAGCAATTGATCTTTCCCAGCCAATATAAAACAAATTATTAAGGAAAATACTTGAGTGTATATGTATGCGTGCGTATGTGTGCGAGCATCAACTGAAGGTCATTTGTAAACATTAATGCTGTTGTCCTGTTTATTATTATTTAAATTTGTGTACATTGTCCAACCTTGAGTCTCCTGTGTATAATTTATGTCTATAAAAAAACTGACAAAAGTAACCATTGTTTGGCATTAATTGCAACATTTTTTGTATCGTCTGTCTAAATGTGTGTCCGTCTGTCTTTTGGCTTTGTATGTGTCATTGCATTTGCAGTCAAATGTTTTCAGTCCTGCGTTCTAATACAACAACAACATCAGCGTTCACATAAAACATTCTTTAGACAAACAAAAGTGCATGTAGCATTCTAGTTGATGTTTTATGAGTTTTTGCGTTAGAATGATGATGTGAAAATTTTACACTCTCAGCAAATGTTTGAAACGTCCTTTTTTTGTAGCGTATTGGATTTTCTTTTAAATTATTATATGTTTCCAGGAATGATGTATTGTGTATATGCGAGTATAAAATTATAATTCTCATGTTGCAAAAATAGTAAAAACAATTCAAATATTCTTCTTGTCATTTATACAATTGGATTTAAATGTTGGTTTTTGAATTTCCACAATATATTTGGTATCATGCTGGCAACAAGTGTTTGTAAGTGTAGTGTTTAGTGTGAAAAGGACCAGGATAATTATATATAAATCTTTTTTTTGTACATTTTTGGTGACACATTAATAAGTATGTATAGTGCACAGTGGTCTAAGTTGCTTAATAAATTATAATAAATATATAGCCTCTGCAGTACAAGTCAGATTTACTTAAATAAAGTACATTAACAGAATAGAAGTTACCTTATCAGAATATTGCGTACGAAGATGTAATCTTTAAGAGCAGTTTCCGCTACAATGGCAAGAAGACACAATCTACCGGTGGAAAAATTATATCTTCTAAATTAATTGTCTCATCCATAAAAAACCTGAGGGTGACCTAAAGCTAAGGAGGTCCCCTTTAAAACCTTTCAAAATTTAGTCTTCTAGAAACAATTTTGACGTTAAAATTCTTTAGTTGCAGGCCAAATCATATCATCTAAGTTAATTGGGTGATCGATAAAAATTATGTGGACAAATTGTAGCGAAAGATATTGGGTTCAAACCTTATTAAAATATAGATGAGAAGTTTTAAAACATTGAACGCTATATGTGGTTATATAGTACAACTTTTGACAATAATATTCTTTAGTGGTCGGAAAATCATATTTTCTAAGTTATAATAAAGCGACTCTATCACAATGAAGTAATTTTTGTTTTCAAAAAAAATCATAAGAGAAAAACAAGGCAAACTGGTAAAGTAGAACAAAGTTTGACAACTTATTTCACGATCAGCCAGTTTGTTAAGTATACCTTGTTAAGAGAACTTAGTATAATCCATAAGAAATGATATGATATATATTGTATCGAAGAAGATAAGATATAAAACCATAAAATTTAAGAGGTCTAGCTTTGCTGCCGTGAAATCTTTTGACGGCTTTTGACAGCATCACATTCATTGAAATTTATAGATAATTTTTTCTGTGTCACGAATCATGATCGTCGTCAGTAATGAAAGTAACTTCAAACACTATTAGTGAGGGGATTGCAAAAAATCTCCTAAATCTAGACCCACTGTTATTCATATTGTTAAAATCAGAAAAAGAAGCCCGGATTTTAACAAGTTATTTTCAGTTTTCTGTACATTCTTTTTTGCTTCAACTAACGGAAAAAAGTCTAGATTAATTGCTTCAACATCACTGCATTAGATAAGAAATGTAAAAAATTCGTGGATCTTTTTTTCTGAAGTCAGTAATTGCAAATGGAAATTTAGTTGAGAATTTTATTAACCTGCATGCTCGTACATTTTTTACAAAAAATTTTTAAGGGAAATTGAAATTCAGGCCGTAGTCAGCACACATTCAATATATATTGTAATATTTGGATCGCGATCCATTTTCCGGATTTCAAAGTATTTAGTGATCTATCAGTACTTGCGTTAACTCTGCATGCAAGAGCTTCAATAAATATCGCGATACTTAACCAATACTTAATATATATTGAACGTATGGCAGTGCCTTTAAAATTAATCTATTATTGATGCCACTGGTTTCCATTGCGCTACGGCATTCGATATCGAAAGAAATTTCCATACAAATTCAAAAAACTTTGGTATTTCGTTGGATATCGAATGCCGTAATTTGCCCCCAGCTTAAATGTTATGTCATTCATTGATTTCCTTAAAATGGGAATGTGTTAATATTAAAATATGTAGTATAAAATAAAATAATAATTTCGAGAGAACCGTTTACAGTCTTAAGGCTGATACTGTCAACTACCTGACTTTCACTTTCCCTTAAGAATTTTGTGTAACAAAATTTACGAGTATGCAGTTTGATAAAATTCTCAACTAAATTTCCGTTTGCTAGTACTGACTTCAAAATAAAAGCACTAGGAATTTTTACATTTATTGTGTAAAGAAATAAATGCACAGAAAAGTTTTGACATTTAATTTCTTTATGGTTCTTAATTAATTTCAGTTTTCGCACGCATGGAATTTTAAGAAAATATATCATTTAAAGAAAATGTATAAAACGATTCTGCAAAAATCAACATGAAAAATTTTCCTAGGAAAAATAAATTAGGTCTCTCAACTCTTTAAGAGTTGAATCCTTATTAAAATTTAGTGATTTTAAGAAATTCCTCTGCAGGAAATTTAATACTTTTAATTCTGCATAATTTGAAAAATTCAGCTGGCATTATTTCAATATTCTGATCATTTTTAATGAAGACAATTGCATATTTATATTGCATAATATATTCAGTTCACTTAGTTACTAATCTTAGCACGAGTGTAATCACGTGTCTTTTAAAAACATTCTGCTGGGTGCATTAAATAAACTGTTAAAATTATGTAAACAATTCTTCAGATAGTTATGGTGGTTAGATAGAGCTTCCAAAACGAAAAAACAGCTCCTAGTGTTTAAATGACCATTTTAAATAACTGGTTACATTGTGTGTTCTTTTCAAAATTCCTTGCTGTTTTTAAATGCAACAACAACAATAATAGCCATGTGAGCCAGTCTAGACTGACACTCTGCTCCCGCATATTTATTTTTGTTAAATAAATTAAAAATATTGTCTAGTAATAAAAACACATACTGACACATGTCCAAATAAACTAAAAGCCAAGGCAGATGTATTTGAAGAAGGCAATAGAATAAATTATGTGGTATGAAATATATATTTTTGGCCAGCATTAACAAATGTTTCTTTGTATTAAGAAAAAACAAATCCTAATAAAAACTTACAATATCAAACACAATTTGAAGGATATTGAAAAATAGTTTATAAAATATGTATTGAAAATAAAAATACCCAACGAGTACAACCAGCATTAGCACCCTCATTTAATTACAATTTGACAAAAAAAGAACCAAAAAAAAATATTATTTGGCATTGACCAACAAACATTTAAAAAAACTATAAGGAATTTTAATGTTTTTACTTTCTTTGTATTGAAAATTAAAAATAAAAAAATCCTTGCTTGCAACTGCACTTTTCTATGCAATTTTCTTTATTTATGCGTCTCTCGCGCTGGGTTTGTTCGAATGTATGGGTCTTTGTCTTTTGAAATTGTATACAAGGACATTTTCATTAGCTATAAATCACTAGGGTTTTCTGTTGCTGTTGTTTTGTCTACTATTTATTTATGTTTCTTTGTAAATTGTAATTGAATTTCGCAAATCCAATTGTTTCTCTTCACAACATTGTAAAACATTTGTAAAAAAAATACAAAAGAGATTATTTCCAGTGACCATAATGAAATCATAATTGGCATTGGCTGCAGTTTATTCTCGTTTTTTTTTAGTATCTTAGTTGCACAAGACAAATGCAAACACATTGTTTTTTTTAATGCTTTAGAAAAGTGTTCCAAGAACTGCACTTGGAAAAGGTGTGAAAAAAGAAAAATTTAGGAAGGATAGCGTAGAAGAAATGTTCGTTCGAAATGTATCAAAAAAAATTTTTACTGGATGTTGAACAAATATTGTTTTACTGGCAGCATAAATAATAAAAATGAAGCAAGATATCTAAAAACAATCTTTTAAAATCTTAAAATAAATTATTTTTACATGATTATTTTTCAAACAAAATTCGTTTTCAATCCAAAGTGATTAGTTTTAGGTTGCAGCTCATAACATATTCAGTAAGAACGAATTTTAAAATATTCCAAAGGAAAGTGGAAAAGAATAATGTTGACTAATTTCAAAAGATACGGTAGAACAGAAACTACTTATTTTTGCGGAGCCCGCTGCACTTAAGTTCTGTATTTTCTCCACTTTTCAGGAGGGTCGAAATCAATTTTTTTTAATACAAAAAATTATCAAAAGAATGCAGGGTGTTCCAATATAAGAAACTCATGTTTTATTCGCTGAGTCTATAAATAAGATATTTATAAATTTAAGAGCTGTTTAAAAATTTTTAAATCGATTTCTTAATGCATAAGTTTGCATATTTTCACATATTTTACCTTTTAGAGCATATTGTTTGGGATTTCTGCTTAAGCAGAATACGGATTTGACTTTTTGCGTTTTATTTAGTTTTTTCTCTGACATATTTTGCCTTTTTAAAATCTAACTGAGCATATAAATGCATTTACAGGAAAAAATACTGTTTATGAACAAAATCTGTTGGTAATTTTTTTCAGCGATTTAAGTGATTACTATCGAGTTTCGACCCTTATATATGACTTTAGATGTTCGTGAAAAATAAAAAGTCTCCCAAAATTAATAGAAGAATAACGGGTGTACCAAAATTAATGAAAGATTTGAATTAAATAGAAAACAAAGTTTTTAGTTTTTTAGTTCTGCCATGTAACCGTGTAACGTTGCGTATTTACAAACCCTAAACTGTCAGCTATAAAATAGTTTTTTGTGCTTACTAACACTTTACTGCACAAATAGCCTAAAGTTAAGATCTGGCATTAATTTTGGGATACTCTTTATTTAAAAGATTTTGTGCTACGGCAAGTTTTTGCGAGATTTTTCGCCTATTTAGAACACGCCGAAAGAAAACTTGCTTATGATTTTTCGAATTTGTAGCAATAGTTAAGAAAGCATTTTTGATGGTAAAAAATCAACTTCTTAAACTGTTTGGGGTCGTTGGAATCAAGAAATATAAAAAAGATTAATGCAGTAAATTTTTTGCAACTCGCCGGCGAAATATTGCAACAGTATATAAAATGTTGTAATGGTTGCCGAAATATGTTGCAGCACAGCCAATTGTTGGCAAAAAGAAACATTTAAAAGAAAAATGTGCTGCCTAATGTTGCTGTTCGAGCACCACGTTTTCATCAATGCCAAATTATTGCGTTTATAAATTTATTATAGCGAAATGAAAAATTTATGTTTGCACTTTTGGGAGCATATTTTTAAGTTTTTAGTGCATATTAAATTTGGACATTAAACATAATTTTAAAGCATATTTCTGCTTCCCGTGCATGTCAAGCTTTCTAAATAAAATCCAGCTTTTCGTGAGAGTTAATATTTAGTTTTCTTAGAATTGGTTGCTTATACAGTCAGAGTTATACTCTCCCGTAAAATAGATGGAATAAAATTTTTTTAAGTGTAAAATTATTTTAAAGTTATAAACTAAAATTATGTATACAGTTGCTCATTTTTAATATAATCCGTTTGGTTCATATTCATACAAAATATTTTGTATTGGAAATGTATTTAACACAAATTTTTGTAAAATATATTTCAAGCTAAAGTTTTTTTTCATATATAAATACGGCAATCGTGCATTGAAGCGAAGAATTTTAATTTATTGAATAGTTTTTTAATAATTATACCAATAGTAATATTTTTTTCCATTCAAATTGCAATCAATCAGTAAAAGGTTTTCTTTTATTAATAATATACTTAGATTAGTTTCGGTACTTTTAAATTATTTATTTTTGAGGGAACTAAATGAAAGAAGCGTAACGAAAATTTTAACTTAATTTAACGAAAATTTCAATAGTTGTGTTGGCTGTTAATAAAAAAGCTCATTTCTTGCACAATGAACCTGCAATAATTTGTCTTGCGTTCCTACAAAAAA
This sequence comes from Gymnocheta viridis, assembly GCA_956483585.1. Taxonomy (NCBI): domain Eukaryota; kingdom Metazoa; phylum Arthropoda; class Insecta; order Diptera; family Tachinidae; genus Gymnocheta; species Gymnocheta viridis. The sequence goes on along the minus strand of OY101444.1, from coordinate 68,712,716 downwards.
AAAACATATAAAAGTGAAAACCAAATATACCTTAACATTAACAAAATCAATACCACATGTCTGTGTTTTAGAGTTATTTATTTTATCAGCCCATCAATCTTGTGCTGGTTTTTTTTAATAGTGTTTCTATGCAAAAATATCAGATGCAGGTCTAACGTCATAAAAATCTACACAAACAATTTATATCAGATCGGAAAAAATTTATTTATGTATATCATTACAAAAATAACGTAACGTTCAAACGAAACCCTAATTTATTCAAAATGAACCTTTAATCTTTAGCAAGCGAAGGCCAGCAGACAAAAATGTGAAGAAAAATATATATAAAAAATACAAATTGCATTTTCATGTTGAGGTTGAGTGTCTCTGATGGATCACCATCAGCAGCATAATCGTTAAACATCTATAATAAAATAAATACAAAAAAATATGTGTTTCATCCAACAACAATACAGAAGCTGGAGACTGAATAAAAAATAACTCGAAACATCTTTACCTCTTTTTGTTACCATTAACTTGGTTTTGTTTTGGCCCGGGTTCCACTAAACATGCTTCTGGTTATTACCAACAATAAACAAACATTTATTAGCTTATGTTGGTTACTTACGTACACCGAACTACAAAAGGAACCTCCAAATTTAAGCAAAGCCGACAGACATACAGACAGAGGTTGTTCAAAATCGTAATATCGCGCTAAAAGAAGAGCTCATCTTCACTGCGCATTAAAACAGTTTTTTTTCGGTCTACAGCAGTTACGTTGCAGAGCTGGTTATTGTTGGACAGTGGTTAACCAGCACAAGATTTCATCAAAAATGCTACACGAAAGATTCAATAAGTTTTACATTTTCCCGAAAAAAATCAAATTCATTAATAAATATTGACCTTTTAATAAATTTCATCTCAAGGTTAGGGTGGCCCAAAAATTTCAAATTCACCCTACACCCCAGTAGTAAAGTGCCAAAATGTCAATGCCTTAGGTGGATTAGAAGGCTATGCTCAACGTCTCCAAAATTTTAAAATTTTTGATATTTTCTTACTTTTTAAATATTAATTTATGGGTTTTTCTTTTTTTCCAGATCGTATTTTTATGAAAGAAATACAAAGAAAAAAATCATTAAAAATATAAAAATTATAAAAAAGTATGGCTTTGTCATCAAGTTTAACACGTCAAGCTGACACTATATTATTAATAGGTGTCAAAGATTTAGAACCAATATCTAGATTTAAGGAATTATCAATTCTCAGGCAAGTTCTTCTTAGATTCCATTTTTTCCTGCAAGAAAAAGGATCGGTTCGAAATACAATAGAAGAACTCATTTTAGTATGGAAAAAGGCCGCTATTCCGATTAGGCTTGTAAAACATTGTATTGATAAGGTTGAAAAATTACATTCTGAATGGCTTCTGTTAAAGAAAAACAAGGAAAGAATCTCTCATACTCAAAAGAAGCGCGAAACACTATTTCAAGAGCAGCTAGATATTGTGTTTGATATTGCTCATATTGATGCACTTACTCTGTGCAAATTTGACAACGATAGAGAGTTTTTAATTGATCAGAGGACGGAAAGAAGTATGATTATTTCATCCGCAGACAGGCAATACAACAAGAAAGAATTCTTCAAAGAAAAATTAAAGAAAAAAAGAGACTTGAAAAAGAGAAAGAGCCAGGACCCTCTTCCGCGATATCTCCAACTGAAACTATTTCAGATTCAGAAGATGAATCACCCCTACATTCTGATTCAGCGAAAAATACATCAATTGCAAAGAAATCTTTATTTTCTAAGCATGTCACTAGTGCATTAGATCGCAATAAGATTTCTGATAGGGAAGCCTTAACACTAATGGTACCTATCGCAGCAGCTTTGGGACATGACCCTAGTTCATTGCCATTATCACGGAACACTATTTAACGCAAAAGGAAAGAAGGAAGAAAAGCTGTGTTTTTGAGGAAATAAAACAAACTGCTTCTTTTGACGATCCAGTTACTGTTCATTGGGACGCGAAGATTCTTCATGATATTTTGGGCACTGAAAAAGTATATCGTTTGCCCGTATTACATCTACAGATGGTAAGGAGAAATTACTTCGAGTTCCAAAACTTATAAGTGGTAGCGTAGCAAACGCAGCAAATGCTGTTTATAATGCGCTACCTGAATGGCGTTTAGAGACCAAGATAGTAGGCATGTATTTTGATACTACATCCGTTAATACAGGATTAAAGAATGGATCTTGTGTTTTGCTGGAACATAAAGTTGGAAGATTATTATTATGGCTAGCGTGCAGGCACTACATTTAGGAGATTGTTCTCAGTAAGAATTTTACTCTCTGTTTTGGACCATCCAGTTTTCTTGATATTAATTTATTCAAGGCAGCATGGCCCTTTATAAACAAAGACAACTATCGACCATTGAAAGGAGCTCCTGGCAATATACATTTCTGTAAAAGTTTTATTAATTACCTTAGAAAGCAAAAAGGAGCCCAGAGACGATTACATGAAACAAATAGTGTTGCCTCTACCAGCTCTTGGTCATACTCCAGCTAAAATTCGTTGGAGAGCTCCAGGTGCAGTACACCACGTCGTTGGATGGCGGAACTGATATACGCCATCAAAATGCACTTGTTTCGTGAGGAAGGCAGTTTTGAAACCACACAAAAGGAGAAATCGCAGTTAGAACGCTTTATGAATTTTGGAGTTCTTGTATATGTAAAATAGTGGTTGGAAGCGCCAATGGCTACAAATACAGCTTGGCCAGATCTTTCTCTATGGAAGAACATGACCAATTACGAAATTGTTAATCCCCAAGTTAGTAAAGTGGTTAAAAATAGTATAAAATTCAATCTTTGGTACCTCTCGGATGAGCTAGTCGGCTTAAGTTTATTCTCAGAGAAAGTATAAAATGAGGCAAAGGTGACAATTGTCAAGAAGATGAAGTGTGAGCTTACTAACCGGAAGGTAAGAGGAGATTCGTCACTTTTAACTGACCAAGCCGTTTTGCCTGATTTTTCCAACAAAAGATCTTTGCAGCTGTTTGACAAGTTAAAAATAAACTCTCTTTTTGGAACACACATCCTAACGAATGGAACTGTAAAAAAATCACAAATAACTTGAAAGTTTTTAATGATGTAGCTGAGCGTGGTGTCAAACTGTTAGAAGAGTTTAATAAGCTTCTAACAAACGATGAAGAAGAGAAACAGTTGCTCCTGCAAGTAGCTGAAGCTAACAGAAAGTGGGTTCCGACCGAAACTACAAAACAAGCAGTAGTTGAAAGTTTGCAGCTGTCAACTTCAGAGGATTAAATCGCGCTTATTTATCCCACTCACCACTTGTCTAAAAGATTTTTGTATTATTCATAAATTTTATACTTTAATATAAACTAATTTACTACTTCTCAACTTGTAGTAGATACTTATTTTAAATCCACCCCCAAAAAGACAGATCTTTCAAGTTTGTGATTAATGTTTCGTGTCTTGGAGCACCGTCTTCCATTAGTAATATTATTTTCAAACTCTGTCAAGATAATTTTTCTATTACTAGTAAAAAAAAATTAGTGGGTACTCAGAGATTTAAACTAGTTTTGAAATAGTGAGTGTTAGTATGGGCCACGCTACTCATGGTCCTGTATAAAAAACTTTTATTCTATATAATTTGAAAGCTATTTTAAACATAAATCGATTCCGTACGATGAAACACAACGTAATATCAAAATATTCAAGAAAAGCTTTTGTTACATATAAAACCGTGATTCGAAATAGTAAAACAACATAAAATATTTAGTTTTCCTCACATTTCTTACTCTACACCACTGTCTTATCAAATCTATTACCGTTCTTTTGTGTCTTAACTTAATTGGTGGCCCATGTTTAAACCTTCAAATTGTTAAAAGCAATGCCAGCAAAACAACAACAACAAAACATCATTAATGTTCAAAGTATTCAATACCTTTTTGAAAGGCGTTTTACGTTTGTGTTGCTGCACCATTACTGGTGGTTTTGGACTTTCAACAACTTCCAAACATTTGAATATGATTTTTTTTCTTTAAACATTTGCTAGTTGTTCTTTCACGTATTTTTATTTATTTATTTTTATTTTTTGTATTATTGTATATTCCTTTCGTACGCATTAATTCCTTTAAACAGTTCACAGCGAACTGATAAGAAGAGTTAAAGAAACATAAATGAAACTAAAAATGCCAGGCAATTCCTTGGCGAGATATCTTTAACGAATCTCAACATTGACAGGAGCATATTTTTTTCATTTAAACAACAATGTTGTGCTGCTGGCTGAACTCAATAATGTGGTTGCATTTTATTGTGTGTTTGCTTTGCAACACACCAAAACGAAACTTCTTTGAAAATAAAAAAGAATTAAAACTACATAGTTGTTTTACTGATCCGATCTTAAAGATTGTGTTTATTATTTTTCCTTTTATACCCCTGTAAATAACGATCCTTTATTATATTCTTGATCAGTGGCAACTTGTAACTGTCAATGATTTTTAAATTTCCAAAAGGAAAAGTTTTCATGCTCATGTTCTTTAATCTTAATAAATGAAATTGAAAACAAATCGTAATAAAATGCATTTAAATCAATTTCTTAAAAGATTGCAATCAGTTAATTGTTTAAGTTCTTAAGTAATGATCGTAAGATAGCGACTTTGTGTGCAGGAGATAGTGAAAAAATTGCTTAATTAAAATTTGTAAGCAATAAAATTAATCTTAAAGATTTTTATCAAATCTACATATAAAGCTGTTTACGGATCTGAAATGAAAATTCAAACAAATACTTAAGTACGAGCAAGTGCTTAGAAACCCTATAGCACCTCCGATGTTTTAGAAGATTCCTAAGTAATTGGTGCTTCATATTGAGGCGCTGCAAGGAATCAGTATTGAACACGCTTTGCTGATCAGGCTTACCCGAAATTATATTATAGAAAGGAAAATAAAGAGAGTAGTGTTTGTGAATACTTGATTTGAATTTTCCCAAACTGAAAGTGAAAAAATAGACATCTGTAGTGAGTTTCTTCCACATATTTTCCTGTTATTCGTAGGGCTTCAAATGAAAGGATCTTAACGAAGAACGATTTGTACGCAAGGATATGAGAGCAATAAGAACAATAGGCCGAAATCCTGGCTGTAAGAGAAGGGGCCAGAATGCTGGTCGATAGGAAGGTAAATTGTAAAGTCGGGACCTTTTTCGACAGCGAAGCAGCGCTTCTAGCCCTAAGATCATATACAATTTCCTCTATTCTAGTTGGGCAGCTTAAGGGTGTGCTATCAGTATTGAATGGTCAGGCGGACGAGCTGGCTAAAGATGGCTCTTCTTTGAACGCCTCTAACGCCGAATCGGTAATCATGCCGTTTGGAACCCTTAGAAACTGCATCTTCAAGCATTATCTCTAGAAGACGGAATGCAGATGGCGCAATATAGACACTTACACGGTTGCTAAGAAAATGCGTCCTTGCTACAATGATAGGCGTTCGGTACAATTAATAAATAGAAATCGCAGGGACATATCGAGGCTCATTGCAGTCATGACGGCTCACTGAACGGTTGGCAGATATGCTAGCAGGATAGGCCTGCCTTATAAGGAATTCTGCCGAAGTTGTCGAGAAGAAAGCAAAGAAGAGACAATCTTCCACTTTCCTTGCAAATGTCTAGCTTTGCATCTCTCGATATACAAGTTTTTAGGCAGTCATTTACTAGAGAACCTTTCAAATTTATCAGAGATAGGGCTGAGGGATCTTATGAGATGTCTCAAGGCGACCAATCACCGTATCCGAATATTTAGATACGGTTCTACATATGTTGACACCGACGAGTGGTGTGGTCTTTCAAAAAGGAATCATCTAGTTTCTACTTCAATGCCAGCGTGTAGAGGGCATCCACGTAAACTAATCTGTGTAATCCATTCCACACTGGGCTGGATCGCCAAATTTTTGGCATAAAGTCTAAAAATAGAGTTACATAAACCAATCCGACCACGCCTTCCTCCCATGTGTTAGAGGTATAGGTTCCTGCAAAAACATTTTTTTTAATACCACTGGATCCGCTCGGAGTGACCAAGCAATTCTTCAACACAAATGCTGTATCCTTTTCATTTGATTTCCCAGCTGAAACTATTGCTGCATGCATAAGAAGGCTTGTGTCGTTTTCTTGGGTATCCTGCTTTTTTGTGAAAACCAACAGCTGACGTATAGTTTGGACTTTTTACCCCTTGTAAAAGTTCAGGGTTACCATTAATTAACTTTTATTTACTGAAATGTTGTACCTAGGGTATGCACTTTAAGAAAATATAGTTAAAATGAACAAATATTTCCATGAAAATTTCGACTTTATGCCAAAAATTTTGCGATCCAGTCCAGAGTGCATTCCAACAAAGCAGTTTAACGCATATTTTATTGAGTCTATGCTGCCTTTTCCTCAATATAGTCATGATTGAATCTCATATAACAAGTGGCAAAATTGTAGCAGTCCTCGTTGTCTCAAACTGATTTAAACAAGATAAAATATAGGAGCAAGGAAAAGTTTATGAATCAATATCTCCGATAATTCAAAAAACGAAATATTTTTAAACAGTTTTATGTTATGAAACTTTGTCACAACTCGTTATATGACGTTAAAAATTAATACAAGTATTTCTTAATGTTTTCGAAGACAAAATTTACATACAAATTTAAAAAATTTTCTACGGGATTTTTTTTGGATATTGAATGCCCTAATTTGCCCTACCTGTCATATATCCTTTTATTAAAGAAAACTCTAAACATTTCTACAATTAAATAATTATGAAATCATTTCAGCGATAAGTTTGCGCTAATATTTTAAATATTGAGTGTAAATTTTGCAAAATTTTATGCTGAAAAATAAAGGTGTTTGAAAGTAGAAAGTTTTCAAATACTGAAACATAATGTGTAAATAAACAACTTATACGGAATTTGATTTTTAGTACGAATGCTTAAATGTATTAGAAAGAAGACAGATTATTTTATAACACATTTGTGATAGACATATTCTATATCTATAATACCTCATTTTTTCATTTAAATATGTACAGGGTGGCTCAATAACGAGCATCTGCAATTCTTTCACTACAACTTTTGTTTAAAGTAAAATTTCCATTTATGATTTTTCTTTGGGTTAATTGTAGAAAATTATCTCCGACAAAAGTCCGTAAGTTATTCTTTAAGTCCTCAATGTTCAATGCCAGTTCGCGTATACTAAATGTCCAGAGGAAGCATTCCAAAGCAGTGAAAGCGGGAAAGCTGACTGGCCAAGCCAACTCAGCGATATGTGAGATTACATGCGCTGGAGAGACATTTGTCATACTACTAAATTTTAGCAATTGTTCTGTGTTTTTGCATAAAAGTTTCAAGACACTTTAATTTCCTTCGCGAAACATTTACTTTGTTTCTGCTTAAAAATTTGCTCTTTTCTTATAAAAAATTTTTTTTATAGATTTTTCCAATATATATTTCTGTAAGTAAAACGATTCAAATTAAAAAATTAAAATAACTTCTTCTTCTATTTTTATTCATGACAATTTTAATAAGCGCAAAGCTGTCAAAAGGAACAGAAAAATATCTAACCAGGAAATTAATTTAACGTTAAGGTTTTATTTTTTTTAAGAGAAGTAACACTACAGAGAAAGAAAAACTCTCAGAAAATTTTGAGTACAAATAACAATAAAATGTACTTTACTCAAGCCAAATCCTGGAGTTTCTTATAATGAGTACAAAATGCTTTAATCACGTTAGAAATCTTGAATCAACTAAGAAATTCTTAAATTAAATTGAGCATTTAAGTCCTTCCATACTTAAATAAATCTTTCTGTACTTGATTTTAGTAAATCTAGGGTAACCGTACTTTTAACACCGCTTGGGATTGATTTAAGTACGGATTGATTTTTCTTTTGAGTGCAGGCAATTAATATAACCACCAACCATTAGGTGTGTTACCTTCTTTAGGAAAGGGACATTAAGAGTGGACAGGTGGTGAATTTGAGAGAGCTTAAAGGTTTTTACAATTCTGATAATGCGCGTTATGTTAGTTTGTAGACCAGTTTTGCAAAGGCTCTGCTGGCAAGAACGCATTAAATTTGTTTAAGCTGGGTTGGGCTTTTTTTATTATTTTACTTCGCCGGCGATTTTTCTACAATGTGACGTACGCAAGCATACAGCAGCATCAATTACTGCCGGAACTGTTCAGTGACCGGTGCAATGCCTTCGGCACTTAACAGTCAAACTACAACAAACACAATGGCACACTAATGCACATCTGAAAAATGCTGGATGTTATGAATTTCCTGAAACTGAGCTCGAACCCACATTCTTAGTAACTATTTGCTGTGTAGTCAAGGCGCCAATCACTTCAGCAAACAGCTCAGCTGGGCAGTTGCCTACATTTTATTGATATGCCTAAAAATTGCTTACTTCAGCCATATGCACAAAAACGTTGCTTAATTGTATCAATTCCTTGTGCCTTTTCCCTGGACTAAACACATTACCATAAACTTTTGTTTTCATATTATTGACAATATTCTCCAGTAAAGCTTCAAGCATCTTCTTAAGCACACAAAAAACTTTTCTTTGCGGAATATATTTTTTGCGTAAAAGGCTCGAATTGGCAGGTCCTCAAAGTGCAACGAAAGATCAAAGTAAATGAAAAAAGTATTTTAGTGGTTTAGTATATGGATTATTATTATTATTAGTTGACACCAAACACATTTTAGTATTTTTGAAAAAATTGGGGAAAAATTACTTAGTCCTGCCATCAAGGGCATCCACTTGCAAGTCAAAATAACAAAGGATATCAAAGATAAAATTCAGAAAGTCCGTGTTAAATCTGCACCAGCTTTTAGGACTATCTAGAGCTGGTTAAATGTATTTAAACGTGGCCATAGGAACTTAAATAAGGCAATACGTTCATAATATACAGTTGATGCAAAAACATTTTGAAAATACTTTTTCCATAACAAATTAATATTTCTACACTATTTCCTTAAACTATGCTGCTTGACAAGATTTTACTGAAATGATTTAAATATACGGCCACTTGCACTTGAAAAGAACATAAAATTGTGAGAACATTTTCACTTGTTTTAATTTAAAGTCAATAATAGTTTGACAATTAAAAGCCGGACGGAAGTGAAACAATAATAAAACAATGTTTTAGTTATAAATTGCAAAAAATTTAACAACAAAAACATGAAGGACTAAAGCAAAAAAATATATATATTCACACGGTTCCGACACCGCAGGATGCCAAGTTAAGGGCATAACGTCATAAAAAAATAAGCAATTTCATGATTCCTGTTAGCAATAAGATGAAGACTCCTACACTTATACATGCTTACAAAAGAAAAGAAACCAAAGTACAAAAAGAGTGAAATACGTTTAGCCAAAGGACATTCATTTTCATATATACGAAGCAAAGCAGTAAAATGAAGTTCAAGATAAAATGAGAAAGATACAGTATGCGGTAACGGATGTAATTGCAACAAAAAAGAAATATAAAAAAGCAACAATGTGCAGCAGAATACACAAGCACACATACACCTACATACTTTGCACTTGCACATTGCAAGAATGATTAATTGTTTCCGATATGTTTCCAACAAGATTCTTTTTTGCCATTTTTACAGTTTAACTCTGTCACTGTGTAAGAATTCAGTACGCTGTTGCTGTTTGCCATGTTTATAGAGACAGAGCTTCCAAATTTAAAAAAATAAATAAATTTACGCAAGTTATTTTTATTTTATTTTTATTTATATGTACGTATACAGTTTACGTTTATACAGCAATTTCCTGTGAATATTTCTACAATATGTTTTTGTTTTATTTTTCATCTCTTGTTTTTTTTTCTGTGAAAATAAAGGATACAATGGTCCATGGGAAAAAGTAATTTTATAATAGTTGACCACCATCAGTTTAAGCAAGACAACACATTTAAAACAAACTCCTGCATTCACACACATATTCACTAATTCACATACACAGTCTCTCGTTAAAAATTTCATACTGCTTCAAAGGATTCGTTGTTAAATTTAATTTATTATTGTATTTCATTTGGCAAAAATGCAATGAGAGTACTCGTATGAACAGTGTGAATTTGAAACGGAAATTGATTCTTTTTTGGGCAGTTATCAGAGGAAGTTTTAACAAAAAAAAAACAATATCCCTTAATTTAGTAATCTCGATGAAAGGATAATGAAGGTGATTAAGTATCGAATAGTGAAAAACAAATTAAATAAAGTTATAATAGAAAAAAAACATTAATTAATAAGTTAATTAAAAATATTTTATTTCATGAAAAAGTTTGAATGATTTTTTAAGTCCAGTAAAAAAGAGCAGACGCTGATAAGTACCCGAGAAGTTATGGTTCGGGGGGAGTAGTGCAAATTTAAATCATATCTACAATTTTTATTTTAGCTAGTTGCTACTTCATCCAATAAAATGCTTCCTTTCACAATTGGTTTTAGAGCCGGTTGCATCCTCCCCGTTATGATTTCACTCACCCCACCAACCGCGTACATGATATGATTGTCAAACAGTGACATCCCGAGAGGTTTATGACAAGGTGTTCTTCACTTTTATTAAATTTCAAAATAACCTCTTCACTCAGTTTTTCCCAGGACTGCGATCAAATAGAAAAACTTTCCATTTCATTAGTTTATCTATTTTTTTAAGATTTTGTGTGTATGTTCGTTGTTAAATAATTTTTAATGTTTAGTTATCCAGCACACTACATAACTTTGAAAAAATTGAGTAAAAGTTGATGATGTCAAATACAAAATACCTACTATGAAATTATTTCAGGGTGCTCGTGAACATCTGCGTCACTGTTGTCAGTGTGACCATAAGTAGGAAAACGGAGCTTTTGAAGTAGCTCAAAAAGCTTATCAATAAGTGAAACTCACAGCAGGAGATTATTATGCCACCTCGTGGACATCCTATAAATGATTTTAAATATCTTCAACTAAAATGACACACCAAAGAATGCAATATTAGCTTGATTAGTGGTTATTTTGCTTGGCTTCTTATGAAAGCTTAAATCTTTTTAGTAAATTTCTTAATACAAATAATCACCAGATCATTTAAAAGGTGCACACTTTCCTAAAGACCACAAAACGATGAAAAATTGGTTAAAAAATAAGGATAATAAATAATTAACTTTTATTTGTTGCTTCTTTTGACTGACTACTTCTAACATTCTCTTGCAATTTTCTAGGCCTTGAAAAATAGTAAGAGGCTGCTAATAATAGTAAATAGTTGCAGAGAGCGAGTAGGTTTGAGGTTATTTCTTAGCGTTGCCTTTATGTGACGTTGCCAAATATATAGGTACGTCGTGAATATTTTACAAATTCAGTAAAATATTATTTGTTTTATTAAAATCACACACAAATAAACATCGTTTCATTCAACAAAAAATTCCTACAATTTTAGCCTAAATAATCGTCGAACTAACGAAAGATCTGAAGCAAAGTTAATGAAATGAACAATTCATAAGAATAAAGAATTCAGAAATTTTCTTTTACTGCCCAACCACTCATGTAAACATGAAACTGGCCAAAAAGAAACCAAAAGACAGAAACTTAAACTTGTTCAGTGAAAACAAAAGAATGTTGAGAGATGAAAAAATCTTTATTGAAACAACAAAAGTAGAGAATATTTACAACAAAAACAAAAAATAAATGTAAACAATTTTCCAAGCGATAGAAGAATTTAAGAAAATTGTTTTAAAAAAATAACATTGTTTAACAATTTCATGACAATTTGCACCAAAATGAAGAAAAAAAAATATAAAAAATCAAATAAAAAAATCTACAATCGAATTCAATTTGTTGAAGCCAAGAGAAGAGGAAAGAAAAAAATTTTACGTTTTATTTACTGGAAATCTGCTAACACATCTAAGCTCACTCCTACGCCTTACTCGGGGCAGTAAATCATATCACATCACCAAAAAGGATAACAAAATCCCATATACATATATTTTGTTGTACATGTGTAGGCCGTGTATGTGGGAGAAACGTGTAAAGCTCTTAATTCAATATTTTTCTTTAGGTTACGTTATTTCCTTTCAAATCGGAAAATATGTCATACAGTTCATTGTTGCTGTTTTCTGGTCCTTTTTGGTTCAAGCTTAGAAGTTTGTGTATTATTTACAATATGCTGCAGACATTAAAATCAGGAAAAAGTCATTTAAAAGGAAAACAATTTTTGCTTGTTGTTTTTGTGTAAAAATTTTGGTAGGAAGAAATTTTTTAGTTGAAAGAGAAGTCAGTCAGTTTTGTGTTTTTTTATTCACAGTGAGCATAAATTCTTAAGTGTTGCAAAAAAATGTAATAAAAATACAATTAGTGCTGCAAACAGTGGTAAGAAAAATATAGCATTATTTTCTGGAAGCATCGAAAAATTCGTACGTTTTCAAAATATGCTGTTTTGAAGCGCTTCTCTTAATTTGCTTTGATGCACAAAATAATTTAATTGGATGGATGGCGTAATAAGACGAAGAGATATGATAGCGCGTTTTAGGTGCTTTGAACTACGCCCACTTTGATGTAAAAAATATAATTCTCACCGCGAACAAAAAACATGCCTTCTGGAAGTGCTTTTCGAAGCTTACAAGCCTGAAACAGTACCTTTAATATTTTTTTGGAAAAATAAATTATTTTGCAAAACATTCTAACAGAATGTAAAAATTTATATGAAATGCGAGAAGCTTAACTTTAAGAATGTGATACATATTTTTATTAAAATGAAAAGACAGACAAATTTATTAAAACCTTAGGTTAGCTTAAGATATGTTGCACTGGCTACCAGTTGCAAGCAACCGGCCCACTTGGGCTCCTTTGTGATACCTGATGTAGACAGTGAAAAGAAATGCTCCTAAATTCTATATTGTGGACAGTATTCAACAAACACGCTTTACGAATAAACTGGCTTATTCTTTTCAGTTTGCATTCCAGAAGGTCGGCGACTTCGGTTAATATCGAGTTACCTTGGTGCATGGTTCTTTGATAAGACAGAGCTGGACATTGACAGGAGAGATGTTTTACAGTTTCTTCCTTCTCCTCATTTTGACAACAACTGCTGAAAGGGATATTCAATCTTCTTGCGTGGGCACCTATCAAACAGTGCCTTTTAGGACTGCCACGGGTATACGCAACTTATGTCAAGATCATGTTGAGGCCAATCACTCATGTAATAAGTAAAAGAATCTCTGATGCTATAACACTTAGAAGACAACAAGCTGGCTTTAGTCCAAAAAAATCATGTATTGATCACGTCAATACACTCAGAATAATAGTGCAACGGTCGGTTGAATGGCGGTCTGCACTATATCTAATATTCATTGACTTCTAAAAAGCATTCGACACTCTCAACCACAATGTCATTTGGGAATCTCTTCAATGTAAAGGTGTCCCACAAAAAATAACTCAACTCATTAAAAGCATGTATTTTTGTGCAAGTTGTCGTATTCAGTACGAAGGCAAACTGAGCAAAAATATTAATGTTTGTGCAGGAGTACGGCAAAGTTACATCACGCAATCACTTTTATTTAACATTCGGTTGGATATCGGTTTGAGCCATGCTATGTCGGATGATAGATTTATTAGTTGGGAACTTCTTAATCGGTTAAATGATCTTGAATATGCTGATAACATTTGCCTTCCCTCTCACCGATACTTCAATATGAATATACAATTGCAACTTCTTACGGAGATGGCTAAAAGAGCTGGTCTTAGATCAATATTGGCAAAAGTAAAGTGATGCGAATAAACACAGAAAATTTAAACATCTTTACAATTAATAATGTGCCTCTGGAGGAGGTTAATTAGGTTTGTTACCTCGTAGCTGTCATCACAACATCAGGCGGTTCGGGTGCAGATATTGCAAATCAAATAAAAAAGGCGACTCAAGCCTATGGCCAACTAAATAAGATATAGAACTCTTCAGCTCTCTTCCGCCGTGTTAAACTAAACACCTTCAACTCCAATGTCCGATCTGCGTTATTATACGGATGCGAAACGTGGAAAGCGGCACCTCGTGATATGCATACCCTGGAAACTTTTACAAACAGATTCTATGAGTATTCTGGCCACAATACATATCAAACAACAGACTATGACATCAAACGAACCAGTCCTCCCTAAATATTCAAATACAAAAGTAAAATGGAAATTAAAATACGCCATACGAAAACCGGTCACAGATATCGTAACAGCGATCGAGGCGAATCCTCAAGGCAGCCGTAGAAGAGGTCTGCCAGCTCATGCATGGCGAAGGCAAATTGAAACCGAATCGTCTAATATGCCAACTAGCTGGAATGAAGTAAAAAACATCGCTATGAAGAGATCCGGATGGAAAGATTTTTTTGAGGCCCTATGCTCCTTATAGGAACGGAGGGATTATATGTATATTGGGGCCAGGTTGATCTAGGGACTGCACATGTGAATTCATAGAACCATATAAATTGTGCTAGTTCTATTAGGTTTAGCTTTATGAGAGTTTTACAGCTCTTTTTAGTGGGAATCCTACTAGCCGGTCGGTATCCTGTGCTTGCAAATGAGAGCCTTCTTTGGCTATCTTGTACGCAATTATGTTGCCTTAGACCAGGTTGAATATTCATCAGCCTCATTCAAAAACTGTTAAAAAATAATGTAAAATTTTTCTCTACGGCAGATATACAAAACTGAAGGTAGTCAACAGAGAAAGTTTTCGAAGAGCGCTTTACTCACTCATAGAAATTTAATTCAGTCCACAGACTAATTTTTTTGAAAGTTAATAATTCTTTAGGTGAAATTAACACTTTGAAATTTTTTTTCTTAAAAACAATTAACAATTTGCTTAAAACTGCTAATATTGTATACTCTATGACACAATTGGAACACCGCCAAGCTGAAGTGTCCCTTGTAATGCTTGGTGTAAGTTAAATCAAATATTATACAATTTTTACCTTTTTCTTTGTCACATATTATATTGTCAAAAATTGCTTAAGGGGACATAAAAATAAATATTATTTCTTACATTTTTGCATTGTCATTATTTTATTGTTACAGTTAACACAAAGAAAAGAAAAACAACATGTGACATATCCGTTTCCTCTTCCTGTTGGGTTACTTACTGGAACACTGGTTTTATTGATGCCATTGCCTTTGATATATCCTTTAATATTTTGTTTATAGTTTTTACCAATATCTTTTCACAACTTGTGTATTTTTTGACAATTGGAAAGACGTATAAAGGAAAAATAATAACAAATAATTTGCAACAAAAAAATCTAGTCCACAACAACTGTAAATTGTTTACTAATCTTTCCTTAGACATACCCAACTCTGCCATCAGAAAAAGCATGTACAAATCATTTCTTTCAGTTTTTTTTTTTATATGTATGTTTTTTCAAAACTATTGTATTGTTACATCAATCATGACAATTCATTGTCCAACAATTGCATGTCACAGTGAGTACAACAAATCAGGATGATAGAAAATAATAAAAGGGATCAAAGGGGCTGAAACTAAAGAGAAAAAACAAAATGCATTTGCAAGACGTAAACTAAAAGATGTTAGAGAAATAAAAATGTCATTGTTTGGCAGAGAAGAATGTTTATTTAATTTCTTCATACGCTTTTGTTAATCAAATCACAATTGAAATGGCATTAGATTATTTCTATTTCGGTAAGATTTTAATTGAGGATTACATGGGTTTTCTATTGTAACTGGCTTGTTGCTACTCTTTTCAAGTCAGATCATGTAATTGCCAAAAGATGTATAGAAAGATGGATGTTTGGATTTACACATGCATGTTTGTTATTTGTAACAAGAAAAAAAAACAATTTAAATGTATGATAAATTTTATGGAAATAAATAGAAAATGTTGTATAACAAATATTTGCTAGCAGTCATTAGTATTGTCTGGGTATTAAAATGGAAAACTAATTAAATTGAATTGAAAAATCATAACAAAACTTCCGGTTATAAAAAACAAATCAGTTTTCTTTTAAGACTAAGTGACAGTTTCTGAAGGGAATATGAAAACTATGAAAGATGATGGAGTGAAATTTTTATAAATGAAAAAATAAATAATTTATAGTTTTATAAAATATCTTTTAAAATACAGACGTTTAGTAGAATAACGTATAGTATTGAACCATCATGCTTTACAGTAGTGCTAAACAACAAAGAAATATTTTTAGGGTTTCTGAAAGCAGTATAAAATATACACGTTTTCCAAATGCGCTGTCTTGAAGTACTTCCCAGGATGCTCAAAAGAAGGCAGAGGTTGTTCAGTTTACTTTTAATCAGAAAGAAATGTATTCTATTGCTTATAGATAATAAAAGAGGGGGGGAGAGAGAAAGAAAAATTCCCGCACAATTTGATTTTTTGTTGTTTAAAGCTGAAAGTCCACAGCACGAGTTCTCAACGTTTTGCGTCCATCAAAAAAGTTTAATCAGAGTATTTTCATAAACCAAGTTAAAAATAAAAGCTTGCAACGCCTATGACGCGTAAAAATTTCACCAACGTTCCAATTTTACGCGTCGCGATGTCTCGTATACAATATATCAGTTACTGCTGCCAAGTTTCGAGGCTAAAATTTAATTAACATTGAGAATTTAATTATTAGAAAGTTATTTTCTTAAGCACTTGTTGGAAAATGAATTAAAATAATTTAAAGAACATAAAAATAACAAAAAAGCCAAAAAAATTGCTTTAAATTTTATAAGTATAAAAGTGTATGTGTAAAAATTGGTGTGTAACATGCAGCTTTTAAAGCGTCAAATGCTTTAAACGGACAGAAAACGTTGCAGCTTTAACGCGTGGTATGGAACTCAGGCTTCAGAATTTCATACAGGCAACCTCGAAGCTTAAATGATAAAATTGGCAGATACAAAGAATCGCCGGTTGCGGGTTTCCCCAAAATTAGAGTTTTTTAATTTATTTATGGTCAAATATAGAGATTAAATATTCTTCGGGGGAAAATTTATGTGGCATAAATTTTTATTTAGGGTTTTTAGGGGGTCTCACTATTTGCTTGTCTGTTCAATAACCAAGTATTACTACATTTTACAGTTTGTTCTTCTTGAGGAAAAATGGTTAGAATACCCGTAAATAGCTGAACTACGATCTCTGGATATAATAACTTAAAGTAGCGTATTTTTTTATTTATTTATTTATTTATTTATTTTGTCTATATATATAATATCCTTACAGACAGTTAAACAATATAATTAATATAGTAAATTCCAATAAAAATACAAAATTATTGACAATTTAACAGAACGATCATTTTAAGTTTAATTACATTTACATTTAAAGAAAAATCTATAATTTTATAAAATTTATTGAATTGACTGCACATTCTTCTAAATGGATCAGCATTTGCTCTGAGGAATTTAATTGCTAGCAATTCAAGTGTCGCGATGGACGATGAGGAACATTAAACGAAATGTTATTGAGCAGGAAATTAGAACAAATATCACAAATTCAAGTTAAGCACCATAAAATTCAAATTACACCATGACTGAAATGAGTCCAGATCTTGTTGAAGTAGACTGTGATCTGCATATTGATTAAAACTTAGGAAAATCTTTATATCATCCGCATGCATTAAAACGTTGGAATATTTAATCACGTTAGAAAGATCATTTATAAAAGATGACTTCCTTGTGGCACTCCAGATAAGACGTCTATCGATTTAGATGTGACGTTTTTAAAACGGACACATTGCTTTCGATTTTATAAATATGACTCAATCCATTTGAGAGAGTTATATGAAAACCCCATTGTGTTAGTTTCTTCAAGAGCAGTTTATGGTTTACCTTATCAAACGCCTTGGTAAAATCGGTGTACACGATGTCAGTTTGTTTCCGTTGCACAAAACCCCGATTTATAATGGTAAGTTGTTATAGATTTGTTGTAGTAGAACAGCCTTTTCGAAATCCATGTTGAGCAGATGACAATAGAGATGATACCTGATGAGAAATGCATTCAGTAACCATCTTTTGAAAAAGTTTGGGAATAATACTTAGTTTAGCAATTCCTCGATAATTTCCAATGTCAGACTTTGTACCAGATTTGTAAAACGGAATAATAAAAGACTTTTTCCAGATACTAGGGAAATATCCATGTCTAATTGACATGTTAAAGATGTGTGTCAATGGTACGGCGAAAAATTCAGCACAGTTTATCCATATACAGCTAGGAATGTCCACTTCACTTCAGGACCACTTCTATACGAAAATTTTGCAACTGATTGTTTTAGAAGTCATTTTTCCTGGTAATTAAAGAGCCAGTTTTTCTTCTAGTTAACAATTTCTTTATTAAGTAATTAAATTTTTTGAGCATTTTGTAAAATTTATTTTGGCTATTTTATTAAATAAACTTACTTACTTGTTCCTGGCTTCTTCTACCTTGCACTGTAGAGGCACAACAAACAGTTCGCCATTGCTTACGGTCCTTGGCTGCGGTTTTGGATGCTTTAGGATCCTTTTTCTATGAAAATGTGCTTTATTGAATCTTACCCTCTTGGTAGAGTTCCTATATTGAGTCACAAGTTTTGGAATAATTGATTCTTCCACTCTCATCGCGGGACCGAACCATCTAACTTTACACATATTAATTTTGTTTGAGAGGACTTCAACATGTAGATTGGATCGTACTGTATTTCGAACTCTGTCTCTTCTTGGTTTTTCCAGCTACTCTGCGAAGAAGAAGTAGTCTATGACAACGAGTCGCAATCATAAGTAAGTGTGGGGATGTAGGTGGACTGCTAATTTCGTTTTTGCTGATACTTCTCTTTTGTCAATAAAAGTTTTATTTAGTGTATGGTATAGTCTGCCAGTTGCAGAAATTCTCGCATTTAGGTCTTTGTCCGGTCCTTTCCGTCATCGCTTATAACTGCTCCTAAATATGTAAACTGTTCTACTTGTTTCAAGGGTACGAGCTGGGACTCTTTTCTACAAAAGAAACAACTCAGAAAACTATGAAAAATATATATGGGGGAATCACAAACAATTTTAAAATCTTAGGGGGTTTCGGCTTTATTCAGATTATAATATTAGTACGTAAACTATAACTCAGTCAAATTAATTTAACTAAAATAAATTATTATAAAAACTTGTATATAAAAGTTGATTTTTACAAAAAATCTTGATTTTTGGAGGGGTTTTTTAATAATTTTTTTTGCGAAAGAAAAAATACCTGCCAACACTGATGACGTAATAAGACGAAAAGACATAACTTTATCACATATTTGATACTTCAAATGAAGCGCAGTTGTATGTAAAAATACTAACTAAATGTAAATTTTAAAATATCAAACTATAATTAAAGAAATTATCGTTATTAATTGGAGATTTTAAAATATCAAACTATAGTTAAAGAAATTATCGTCATTTAATCTAAAATGTTTAATTTTATTAAATTTGATTCTGAAAAACTTGCAAAATTAAACATATACTTAATTTACATTTAAACTCTATTTTAGACACTTCACTTTCACTATCTCTGTCAAAGTAACACGGCTTGGTATTGAACGCTTTCGAAAAATAAAGCAAAGGATTACAACTCAATGACTTTAAACAATGTCCTTTATAAAAATTCCTCTAAAACGCATACACTAATCTCTTCATTATTGAAACTCAAATTTCTTTTTTTAAGCCTTCTAATCTAACACAACATCTTTTGAATACATTTAAAATAACCATGATTTTTTCATTGACAATGTCAAATGAAATGTCAAAATTTTAAAGGGTAAACACATTTTTCCTCACATAAAATCAAACAAACAAAAACAGGAATAAAACAGGACAGACAAACATATTTTACAGCTGCAAACCCAAAATTTGAAGCCGACAAAAATCTAATGTCTAAGCAAAGAGCGCAAAAAAAACTTAAAAACAAAACAAGAAAATCAATCGATGATGAGTGTAGATAATGAATGGTGAACCGCAGTTTATGCATTTCGACTTAAAGCAAATGCCAGACTAAGAATACACCAACATCAACCTTTAAAACGTCAGAATTGCACCTTGCAACACAAATGATTTCAAATGCTAATCGCCAGGCAACATGCATTGAAAAGCAACAAAAACAGAAACAACAAACAAAGAACACTTATTAAGGAATGTTGTTGTGTGGCTGGCTACAAAACAATACCAAAAACAATATAAGCCATTGTAAATAAGTGTGGTCAAAAGGTTTTACCTGCTTCGTTTATTCTACAAGTGAAACCTGAAGAAAAAAGGAAGCAGGTGAAACTGATTTTGTATTTACAATACGTTTTTAATAAAATTTTAAGGTTTTTGTTTGATTTGCTATTAAGAAACAAACTGATCTGCGCATATTCGTAAACCAGCTTAGATATACAAATAAGAATGTTTTATATATGTTATTAAAATTGAAATAACTTAATTTTTACTCCAAAGCAATATTCAATATATAATGCCAAGTACCGATGAACTTACAAAGAATCAAAGAAGCAGTTGAATAAGGCCATCCGAATGACGGAGCGACCAATGAAATATGGACTCTCAAGAAGTCAGTATACTCATTCAAAATTTCTAAGCTGAATTAGTGCGTTACAACGATGATCATAAGATCAAACCAAACTTGCTCACTTGATGACATCAGTCATAGATGATGTGCTCGAACCTCTCAACAATCTTAATTTCCATATGATATATGGTTTAAATTTTGTTTAACTTGTTTATTTATGCGATCATTATTATTATTGCTTTTTAAAATATTATTGGGGCATTTTTTTATTTGTTTTGAAAAACGATATCCTATAAGTGGTGGCGATCTCCTGCTTCGCACATGCGTGCTGACATATTTTTCATGATTTTTCGCAAAATTTCAGGTGTAATGGTCATGATATCATTCTGAATGTTGATTTTTAGTTAATGGATGGTTCTTGGCTTGCTAACATTCAGTCTCTCTCTTTCAAATATCTGGAGGTGCAGGAAGTGTTAAATCCGGCGAACGTGGAGGGCAGCTAAAATCGTAATGCATTCGCTGAATATTTCCCTTAGCGAAGCCTTTAAGGAATCTGCAGTATGCTGTACAGCTCAATCTTGTTTAAACCGCAAGATTATATGGCTTTCCACAGATGGTCTAAAAAAATTTTCCAACATCGTCCGATATGCACCACCGTTGACAGAGATTTAAATACAAATGACATTTTCATCGTCCTTTCAGACGATACACCGCACCAAACAGTATACTTAAGGGAGTATTATTGGCGCTATTGAACTGCTCCGGCATTCTCTGTATCCCAAATACTGCAGTTTTGCTTTTTTGACGTAGCCATTTAATAGGAAATGAGCTTCATCGCTCATCATGAAATTGTAAATTAAATCTGGATTTTCCTTTCCTTTTTCGAGGAAACGCATTGCATAAGTTTCATAATTTTTCTCTACAAAATGCTGTAATACGAAATAATATTTACAAAATTTATAAAGACTTCAAACCAAATTTAAATCCATACTGCCTAAAAATTGCATTTTTTTCTACTTTTACTTTTTTATGTTGGATTTATTGCATTGAAAATTGGATAAAGTAAATTCCAAAGAACATCAACAAGAGTGTAATTAAGTGGAAAATGAGCACTCAGCCGTACAAAAAATATTCTACTGCACATCTACGTCATCATAGAATACAAATGAGTATTTGTTGTAAAAAGTGTAAGAGATTTTTGGCTAATAGCTAAATTGGAAATAGCTAAATAACTGCTAAGCGGGAGAAAACAGATGCAGTTGAGTAAAACTTTTGAGTTTGGGCTTGAAGCTATTTGAGGAAGAGCTTCCTCGGGCTAACAAAGTTTTACATTTCGGTTTTCTTTCCATACACATATATATTTGTTTACAACACATATTCTATGTCTACGTAACAACACAACACGATCACAGAAAACAAAATAACGGACCTGCGCAATGAGCAATCTTGTTTTCTTGATTCATGACTAGAAACTGTATTGGAGAGATTGTGGCTAACATAATGATTTTGGTCGTAGCTGTGAACATAATATGTATTTATAAAAAACTAAGAATAGGGTGTGAATCACAAAATGTTAGTTCAATTTCTAGCTTTATGTTAAGCTTGTTGGGGATAGTGCTTAAAGTGGT
Organism: Gymnocheta viridis; assembly: GCA_956483585.1. Taxonomy (NCBI): domain Eukaryota; kingdom Metazoa; phylum Arthropoda; class Insecta; order Diptera; family Tachinidae; genus Gymnocheta; species Gymnocheta viridis. The sequence continues at coordinate 68,690,594 of OY101444.1, read as the reverse complement.
TTCCTGGAACCACAAGAATTCGATACGCTATAGTTTTCACTATAAATCTAATTATCTCTGTAAGCTGTATAACCGTCTAATGTTATAATAATCACATCATTTATGCACGTGTTTTATTATTAATAAAGAACTTTCACAGTATTTTACAATTATATTGATTTTTAACAACAAAATTTCAAAGTAATTCTTACAAAAAAATCCAAAAGCAATTATTTAAATATTAATGACGTTCATTAAAAATAATAATAGTAGAGGCTAACAAAATAAAATTACTGTTCATGTTCTATTGTTTATAATTTTCGAAATCAAATATTTTAAAAGAAATCATAACCAAATCAAATAAAACACAAATTACATGTGTTTATAAATATTTAAAGAAATATATCGGGCATTGCGTGACTTGTGTCATTTACCAAATATCTTTAAAGTTTTCATAAAGAAATGATATTGAAATGATTTCAAAAGTTTAAAATTTTGTTTGGCAAGCAAACATATAATTACAGTGATGTAAGAAATACGAATATTCAAAATTAGCTTAAGGAAATTAAAGTTTAATAAGATGGGAACAGACAGTCAAACAGCCAAAAAAATATTAACAATATCGAAATGAAGGAAGAACCAAGTTTGACTAAGAAAGTTGATATATTCATGCATTTCGTGGAAGATAATAGAAATTGTTTAATTTTACAAAATACTTTTCAAATTCTTATTGGCCAAGGAGACGACATTATTATCATATTTGCAGTTTAAATTGTTTCTTTAAAACTACCAACTTCTTTGTAAAGCACTTAATTTACTTATGAGAAGCAAACTATTAACTACTCACATTATATTGAACATAATTACATTATTGAATTTGTGTGAATTTGTTTGCAATAATTGCTGGCAATCAAGCAACAATAACTGCACTTTAATTTGCGGCAACTAATATGAAATGCATATGTATGAGTGAAAATGTATCAACCTCTGGCCAACGATTTACTTAACCAGAAATTTAAAATGTGTAATTAAAATCCAATCATATCTTTGAAAACAAATAACAAAGATAGAACGATAGATAGATAGAACTTACCAGCAAGGCAAAAGCTGAGAAATTCTAGGGTACACACACACATACCGAGCCATTAATTCGAATCAGCTGCAAGAGGAGTAAATGCAGTAAACTCACACACACAAATACATTCCTTTGGATTAATGATTCTTAACTACTTGAACTCCGGCAAACTATTTAATTATATACAATACTTATACTCACTGACATATCCATACGTACTCGTAATATAATTTTACTTTCAGTTATTGACAGGCAGTTTAATTTTAATTGTTATCCAAATCACTGTAATTTACTTTTCAATTCTCTATAAACTATACAGGTGAATTTTGAACGAACGAAGTTGGAAAAGAGAGAATTTCACAAGAACCACAACTAAAACAATAAAACTCAATGTTAGAGCTGCAAAGAATAATGTAAGAGTGGAGTATAAATTTATTTAATATATCGCCAGGATATCGCATGCATCCTTAAATGGCATTTTGAGAAAGTGCAAACTATTGAGTAAAGGGAAAAACTGATTCGGTTGGAAGATGGTTTAGCACCGTATATTCCAAAAAATTTGAAGGAGCATCTGAGCGTGTTCTTTAAACATTTTCGAGACAAAAAAAGGTTCCTTAAATGCTTTCTTATAGCACGCATTAAGTCATAGAAACCAAATTTTTTAAAAATGTTTTAAAAAACAATTTTTCAGGATATAGAAAGACAGGGGAAGTATTTAAAATCGGTTGTTCATTCAAACTTGTTTTGCTTAAATTCCATTTCCCTTTCAATTGATATCAATATAATATATTAATATAAACCTTTCCAGACCTGATACTAAACTATTGGGAACTTTTTCATAATTTTTGGAATATATGGTCTCGATATCGCATGAAAATATACTCAATGTTTATGTTTCATCATTTTTGTATCCTTCAGGACACGCTTAATTGATGCATCTCTGTAAAAAATTTTGCCAAAACGGATTCTTATAGCATAAAATAACTTCAATTGGCTTAAAACATTAAAATTAATTTTTTTTTCAATTAAAACATACCCACTTTACAAAACTTAATAATGGTCGGTAGACCCATGTTAACCGAAATTCCTTAAACTTTCATGCAAACACGATTGTTAGCTTAACGCACGTCATGTAAACCGATGTTACCATAAAATAATTTGAAACAGATATCTAGAATTGGTATTACCGGTCACAAGCTTACAAAACGAGGAGTGATGGCTGTTCCCTTCCAGATGCCCACTTCAAAGGGAAATATCGTTTTAACGAGACAACAGTAAGGAAGATTATAAAACTGATAAAACCGGACATTGAAGTAGACCGCAAGGGGTGTGGAACATCACCAGAGCTGTATGTTTTGGTAGCTTTACATTGCTGGAAACGAAGGAAAATAAATAGAAGATTCCGTGACTAGCGCTTTAGCGAAACACGATTCAGAATTCATAAAAATGACATCTTCTATTGGAGAAGAAGTGGAATTGGCAAAGTCTTTAAAGCAATTCGCAATTTCCAGGATTCATTGGCGCCCTTGACGGCTGCCACATATCACATAACCGAAAATGACGACTATATTCACTAAATGTGCAGGTAGTTCAAGGCGTAAGCTTTTTTACCAAGATTTTATAATATTTTCGTGAAGGTCGTTTGTGTTTTCTAACTGAAAATATTGGAGCTTGTGGCGAGATGGAGAGGTAGCACACACGACTGCCGGATATTTTATGAATCGGCAATAAAAGAAAGAGACGTGAAGGACTTGAAATACAATAATGCGCATACTGCAAACTGAAATACCGTTGAGCGATGTTTTGGAGTTTGGAAGCAAAGATTTAGGTGCTTGGTCGATGGTAAAACCGTAATCTTTCCAAACTCTACAATATTAGTTGTAGCTTTAGCTGTTTTCCATAATATCGCAATATAAGAAACCAATATTTATTTAATATACTCTAATTTACTTCAATAAATACACAAAACTTTATAGTGATGTACAAAAAAATAGGCGTATATATTATTTTACATTACGATAAATGAATTTAGTTTATGTTTTTTATATACTATAAATATTAATTTATATCTTAAATAAAGAAAAATTAAATTGTATATTAAAAATATGCAAAACATCGGATTAAAATGCAAAACATAATTAATCAATACATGTTTTTTGCATCATTAACAGGGGTGTCAAGCGTGTCGATTTTACGTAATTTTGAAGATTTTTTATAGCGAATTTAACAAAATGACGTTTGACGATTTTTGTTTCGTATCCCTTATACTTTGACGTTTTTTTGACTTCGCTACTTTTTGCTCAACATAAACTCTACGTATGGCAAAATGTCAAGCTCTAAAAATATATTTTTATTTTGCGGCCAATATCGATGTTATTGATACTGCTAAAGAAATATTTAAAAATTTTAATGATATTAACGAGCTTTACTTTTGTTTTTTAAAATATGTGCTTAATTTGATGAATAATCTTAACAACATTGAAGGAATTCAAATTTACAACATGCATTTATGAAATGATGGAACGTTTTCTTAATGTTTTAATAAATTTTTTTTGTAGATGATTGTATATAAAATACACCTCTCAATCAAATTGATTTCCATAGCCCTAAAAACTTTTTGAAAAAGGAACAAGTTTATATTGGTGTGTATATAAAAGAAATGTTAAGATAATATACAATTGATGTTGAAGCGTTCAATCAGTTTATTCATAATTGTGTAAACATTTTACGTTGAATTATATTACCAAATAAAGAAAATATTTGATTTCGATTGCAAAACTATAAAAAATTTTAATTTAATTACACCATCTGTGGTTTTGAAAAAAAAACTCCGAAATTCCTTCTTTATTACAAGATTTATCTACTCTAGTCTCTAAAGAAAAATATAAAGTTATTGAGCATTAAAAAAGAGAACTAAGATTTTTGGATGTTGGAGACAGCGCATTAAATGCAGATATATTTTGGAAAAGGGGAACGTCAATTAATCTACCAAACAATAAATCTGTTTTTCCAAATTTATGTGAATTTGTAAATAACATAATAACTTGTCAAACTCTTCAGCTAATGTTGAAGGAATATTTAGAAAAATTAATCTTAATGAAACCAAGATAAGAAATTCATTGGAAACAGGAACCCTTGAAAGGATTCTTTTTTGTTAAGATTATTTATAAAACAATTCCTCTGAATGTTACAATGTTAGCATTACAAAAAATATAAAAAACATAACTATGATATGCATGTATAGTATATTTATTTTGTAAATACTCAATTTAAATCAATAGAAGGACATATGAGTCCTTCTTTCGTACTTTATATGTAAATATGTATGTTTGTACGCGTACAAAATCGAATGAATCAAAAAAATAATTCGGCTCTACACATGAATTGCAAGTTTATGAAAAACTATATAAAAGTATATTCTATGAAATTATATTTAAATTAAAATATAAAACATATCATATAAAAAATTAATATTTATTTTGGAAAGTATTGAACCTGTTTTGACACAAAATCTCTTCAAATTTTGCTTAGAATTGAATAATGTTTAAATGTTAAATGTTTAAAGTTTTTGCTGTTTTTAATAAATCTGTTGAATTGGTAATTTTCAAATGAAAGATTGTTGTATAAAACAGAAGATTTTAGAGTGTCGATTTTTTACGACTTTTTTTTAATACTCTCGATTTTATTTACAAAATTTGACGATTTTTCTGAAAATACTACTGGCAGAGAGAGAATGATAGTGTTGCCAGTATCAACACGTAAAATTCATTAAAGCAAACACTAGTTAACATGGTCTTTTTGCATACAATTTTTTAACATTGGTTTGTGGGCCTTAAAGTCGCTGGTAGCTGACGTGAACTTCAAACATAAAGTACATTTTTTTTTGTATAAGGATGTAGTACTTTTGTAATGGAAAACACAAGTTACTTCTGCGGCTCATTTCGACAGAACTGAAATGTGACTGAAATGAAGACTTTCACATAAATTCATTCAACGGTAAAACGAACAGAAACATTAACAACAATCAGCGTAATCGATGCTTGACGGTCTATTTGACTGAAAATATTGAGCCCAAAACCCACTCGATCGCGGTCCGAAAGGTATAAAAATTATACTTTAAATTGTACAATAACTTAGTTGAAGATCACTTGATCAAATATTTCAAAAATTTTTTTTAAAACAATTTTTCTTACATATCCTTTAAAGCTATGATTTAAATATTATATAAAAAATCAAGAATATATATGAGCACAAAATAAACTTTTAAACTTTTTTCCCCATTCCTCATATGATCCAAATATAGTTTTGGTGCTTATCTATTTTTACTGAAGCAAAATCAATTGATACCATTCAGCGAAATTACTGTATTCCATACCCAATCGTTACTAACACTATAAAAGGTCATTGGTTAAGATATAAAATCATTATTCATTTAACAGGTTTTTTTTGTAAGAAAAACTATACTATATAAGAAATAAAAAATATACAGCCAAGACAGGTAATAAGTACAGGTGATTTAACTCTAAGACATTATTAAAAGTATTAAAAGAAAAAAAGAACACAAAATGGGCATTAATATCATTAAAGGATTCCATTCCTGTTATTTTATTCTTACTCTTTTCTTCAAACTTGTATTTGTATAAATTTTTTTAAAAGCCATAGCATATTTGTTGAGAACAAGCCAGCTACACTGACCTGCTATTAAACCGTAGACGTTCGTCCTTTCCATTCAGACCGTGAAAGAATTATGATGCGAATGTGGTGCATACACGCAAACATTTTTTTGTACTCTGTTAAAGATTATAGGTTATGTTTGCCAGGATAAGTCGTGCATATTTTAATAATTTCCATTTATGAATAATGCTTTATCATATTAGGTTGAGCTGAACAAAAGAAAATAATTGCTGACCGTTAAAGTTATTATTTCATTGAGTTTTTGATATTATCAGGTGTATGTCTTGAATAATGTATGCTTTCTGTTTTTTTTTTTTGCTTCATCTTTTTTATGAAGTTCTTTTTATAAAACTGCGTTGTATTTGATCTTGGGCAGGTGTATTTTATTCATTTGCTTTTGTAGGAGTTTTTATGGGTTAAACATAAAAATGTATTTAAGATTTTTTAATTTATTAGTTATTAATGAATATTTGCATAGTTTTGGAACAAATTTAAGTTCAACATATTATTTTAGAGTTTATTTGTCATAATTTTATAATGAGTTTAAATTTAATTTAAATAAAAAAGATTTTCAAAAACAAACAAAATTTTTTGAAAAATTTTTGCAAAAAGATATCGAGGCAATCTCGATTAATAAATAAAAAAAAGAATTAATTTTTAAATTGTGAACAAAACAGTCACACTCGTCTAATGTTGAACATGGCAAAATTATTTATTACTCAAATACCAGTTTTTTCATCAAATACTCTTAAGTTCTCTTTGTTAGTAAACGAAGTCATCTAGGTGAGCTTGTATTCCTACTTGAGTATATAAATTCTTTATTTTTTAAATTTTAAATTTTAAAGTCTAAACAATTTTTAGTCCAGTTAAGTCAACTTTCACTTTAAATATTTTGCAAAGAAAAGATACGGTTTTAACATAATAGCGCCAAAGATATTATGACTTTGGCAATTACAATCATTTTTTGCTTTTGTAGGTCCAGAAGTTTCAATTAGATCGTAGTATGAATACGCATTTTTTCAGTTTAAAATAAGTGGTAATTTTTTAAGAGCTTTCGGATTTGATCCTGAAAAATACCTTAAATTTAGAGAAATATATGAATTCTTTATTTGAGTCGATATAATGATGTGTATAATTCAATGTTTAAAGATGATTTTATGTAAATGTTGACCGAGGCCTCAAATGGTTCATACGAAGGGTCTAATTTTGGCATTTTACTAATAAATTCTTCAGAATTGGCTTCCAGTACTTGATGTTGTTGGCTTGTCTCTACTGACATAAGCCTTAAAATAGTCCAACAAAAAATATTCTAAAGGAGTTAAATCGCACGATCTAGGCAACCAATTGACCGGCACCAAACGTAAAATAAACTGTTCACCGACTTCGCCTCTCAATTGGGCTATTGCTTCGCGTGCTGTGTGTCATGTGGCGCCATCTTGTTGAAACCACATGTCAGCCCAGTCCTACTATTTAATTTTTAGCAAACAAATTGTTATAATTATCGCACGGTTTTTTTTCTTTTTTTTTTTAAAGAGAAGTAGCACTCAGGTAATTAATATGGAGTGTTCTTTGGGAAATGGATAGTGAGAGTGAATAGATGGTGAAAAACGAAAGCTTATTTGTTTTACAACTCTGATGTTGCGTGTTATGTTAGTTTTTAGATCAGTGTTGCAGCGCCTTTGATGTCAAGTAGGAGCACTAAATTTTTTTACGCTGTGTGGCCACTTTTTATTAAATATTTTACTTCGCCGGCGATTTCTGCTACGTTCTTAATCTTTATTTGCTTTGTAGTTAACGCGCTAACTACTTCAGCCAACAGCATCTTCACAGTAACGTTCCTGCCTTCGTCAGCTTTGAAAAAGTACTTTCGAATGATGCCACCGGCCCATAATCTACACCAAATATTGAATTTTCCGGGATGCATTGGCAGTTGCTGCTGCTCTTCACACCAAATACGGCAATTTTGCTTGCTCACGTATCCATTCAACCAGAAATGAGCTTCGTCGCTGGACACAATTTTCTGTTGGTACTTTCTTAACCGAACATGAATTTTGAAAATAAAATTCTATAATCTATAAGTCGATTATTAGTTAAATTATAGACCAAACTGAACATATTTAACAGTAACATGGAGAAAAATTTGTGGATGTAGAGGAAAAAAGAGTAATTTTTTCCAGATAGGTATGGATTTTTGAAAACAATCTTCTCACCCCACTGGCATCCACAATTACCATGCTCGCTATGTTTGGTTATAAGCGACTTATTTCTGTTTCTAAATCAACAAAAAAAACTTTAGTTGACGGAAAAAAATTGTTTCTTTCATGGAAAACTCTTTTGTGAACCTTTCAAAAAGTGAAAGGCTTCAAAAAGCGGATGAAACGGTAGATAAAGTGTATTATGCTAAAAGACAGCTATGCAGGAAAATAAAAAAGAGTGAACCTAAAAAATAAAGCCTTATTGATCTTCCCTCGTATTGCAAGATTTTCTCTTAATCAAAAATAAAGCATTTAATTTTTTTTTATAAATTTATATGCTAATAAGAAGCATTTTTATCAATTTTTAACGCTTTGCTGTAAACGATTATAACTTTAAGAATTTTTCTTAATTAGAAAAATAAAATACAAAACTTGAAAAGAAATGTATTAAAATTCGATTGTGGACAGGTGCTTGCTTGTTTGCATTTATTCACTGTAGCAGTTTCTACAAACTTATACAAAAGACTGGAAAAGGAGGCATTTCCAAAACAACAATAAAATAATATTTATCTAAACAGAAACGTTAAGGAAGAAATAAACATTATAAATTATTCAAATTCTTCGGCACAAGATATACTTTTATCATTTTAACGGATTTACGAGCAATTAATAAAACTAAAGCAACCTTCATGTTAACCATTTGCTATACGAGTATGCTGATATCAAATTAAAACGCTAGAAATTCTTTAAAGAAAAAATAAAGAAAACAACAAATAACTTTTTCGATAAAAGTGCCATTAATTGTGATTTCGAAATATTTGTAAAGAATACCTGCTAATAAAAATCATTATTCTTAAAGATAACAGCAGCAGTTGGTAGAGAGACAAGAGAAACATCACAAAATTTATAGAAGAAAAGCTAATAAAGTTAAACACAAGTTCGAACACTTACTGTGACATTGAACACAAATAAGTATTGTTTCGCTTCTAAAACAGAGTAACTAGTGAAATATGAGTTGAATTGCAGCTGTGCTGGAATGACTGAATATAAAGAAGTCTTGGAAAAACAAAAACCTAACAATCTTTACTTTAAGTATGAGTCTTTTAATTAAAGCAAAAAAAAAAATATATATATAATATGTTATCTTGTACCCGTGTTAAGGTGTTACAAAACCTTTCAAACGTGCCAATGACCTGTCGCTGCGTGTGAAAACTAGTATATATTTGTTATTCCTTTCAAACGTATTTTATGGTCTTCTTGAAACATTTATCACATTTCTTATCACTTTTATTTTAACATATAAAACTATCAAAGGAAATATTGTTTAAATATTAACTGTGGTGCTACTTTGAGTTTGAGCGCTTGCCGCTTGCTGCTTTAATTCTGTACTGACCACAAAAACCACCCCATGCTATGAATTTCTAACTTCATAAACTTTGAAAATAATACAAAAATTAACATTTAAATGTGTTTTATTTGTTTAATTTATTTTAACACATTTCTATATTTTTTTCTTTTACATTAATTTTTTTTTAATTTGTAAAAGACAAAAAATTAAAAGTTGTTGCTTGCTGATAAAAGTTTTTTTTAATTTTTAAACTTTTTTTTGATACTATATTATTTTTATAGACTATACATACATAGATAATATTAATAAGAAAATGTTTAAAATATTTTTTATCTTTGGTTTTCAAATAAATTTCTTTGATAATGTAGGAAAAATATTGAAAGATCTGATTCGAAATTTACTAAAACAAATTAAAGATTAATTTGAAATTTAAACGGTATTAATTGGATTACTTTTAGGAAACTATGTCGGTTTATTAATGCCAATTGATAGAACTAAAACTAAAATTTTCGAGGATGATGTTAAGACAGTGCCTGGAAGCGTTCACTTTTGGCTAGCATTATAATCAAAACCTCAGGCGGAAAAACTTCCGATGGCAATGCAATATTGAAACTTAGATTTAGATACGCGTTTATTAATGATTCAATGATGAAAATTGCAGTCAATAGCCAAAGTCAATAGGAAAAGTTAGTGATGACATGACTCAATTATCGATTGAGAGATCAACATGAAGCTCAACTAAGCCAACAATTACTAAAAAACGAGACTGATAGAAGGTAGAGTTTTTTTTGTGGGGCCAATAGCCTGGGGTATTACATATACAGTGCATTTCGCTAGATCTGGAAAATGTGTTATAGCAAGGAAGTAGTTTTTGTGGGTATTCGACTTGCATTGTTAAACGTTGGAAGTGTTACGAAAAAATTCTGAAGCAAATGTATTCCACATGCAAGCTATGGAACTTAACAATGACTTCTCTCCTATAATATGTAGTGTGATTCACTGGCCAATCGACCACAAATGGATGGGCTCTTAATGAAAAAAGTGTGGTGCGCAAAAAAGTACGCAAATTATAAAGAAGTTTCCTGATTTCATTAGAACACATTACATTGTATTTACGACAAAACTGTGAAGCGCACCTGGCTTAGACGTTTGAAGATTCATATACACATTAGCAGCGAAAGATCTTTTATTTAACGAACTCGAATTTGTTACACAAATTAAAAATATATATAGTACTTATTTAGAACGTGTTGGCTTCTTAAAACTTAAACTAGTAGCTTTCATTTACTATCATAAAATTTATAATTAATTTAATAAACAAAATTATAAATAAAAAAAAAATAAAAAATTGCAATAAAACTAATAAGTTGGTGCAAATACCGCCTTTAAACAAACCACCTCAATGAATATTCTGTGGCATTATTCAGGCGAGGCTTTAATATAGGTTCCTGTCTTTTCTTAACACTAATCTCTAAAATCTATTTAGCTTAAAAAACTAATAAACGCTTAAGCTTTGAGTTGAATATTCTTACTATTAAAAATTTTCTAATAAACTTACTTCGACAAATTGATTTTGATTACAACAGTTCTTTAATGTCATAAAAAAAATCAACACAAAACTTAATTTGAGGAAAACACTTGTGTTAATAAATGAAAAAAAATTTAAAGGCATCTTATAAGAACTTAAGCCGACTAATACCAAATTTTATTGACTGATTTTTTTTTAAAGCGAATAATAACATGTAAAATTGAGCATTTTAATTTTTTTAGTAAAATGTTTTATTAAATTACTAGTGTTGAAAAAAATCAGAAATTTGTTTTTTTAAATTAACATAATTTTATAAACACACTTTATATAACAAACATTTATGGCTTTTATTTCCTTTTGGCTACGAATATCACACCAAAACCAACAACAGTGTGCTGTGAAGAAAAAATTCTTACATTTCTTCTTAGAGACCCTTTTTCAAAGTGAAGAGCAAAGAGAAGTTGCTTGAAATTCTAAAACTATAAAAATGTGATATTTTTTACAAGCTACCAAAGCGAGGGTTGTAAGACAAATTTAAGGAAAATTTCAAGTTGAATCTAAAACAATTCAAATATTGATATTTAGATATTATAATCTAAAATTTTAATATGAATATAACATGAAGCAATAATTTCATCATAAATCTCCAGATGATATTGCAACAAGAAGGTATTCGATTGCTCCTTTAGCGCTTAACGCAAAGCACTTTTCTATTACACTGATTGAAATAAAAAAACCGAGATTTCGGACTTTAACTCCGATTCAACATAAGCTTTCATTTTAGAACTAAGCCCACTAGACAATTTTTTTACAGACTGCTACAAGCTATCGCACCGGAACAAGTCATTGAAAATTAGAGCTATGAATAATTTAGTTGGATCACAGCATTCAAACTTGTTTAATCTTTATACACAATTTTGTGAAAATTCCAATTCTGACCCACAATCTCTAAGCTACCGCACCACCCTCCTAGTCAAGTAACTTTATAGAAAACTTATTTTCATTACCGGTATTAACATAAAGTATCATCAAACATTAACAAAAGAATCTGCCTGAAAAACAAAAAACTCCAACAAAAATTATAATATTTTACACAATCGACTGGTTGATAGGAAATCAAAGAGTTACAAGACATTGAAAAAAAAAATATAAATAATCCATTCTCTATGGTACGATGAATGGATGCATGGATGGATGGATAAATGAATGGATTTGAATATATTTACGTGCATTTACAACAAGTAAAAAAAATTCTGTGAAAATAAACCATTTGAATCTGTAAAAAGCCTATTAACATTTCCTTAATGGTAGAGGCTTCGAATTTTCTTTTTTTTTGTATCTAAAAATATTATTGTGTGAAAAATATAAATAAAGCAGAAAAAATTGTGTAATATGTATTGAAAAGAAGAAGAACTTAGGTCTACAATGACCGTAATGTAAAATGCCAAAGATAAAAAAATGTACGAAAGATGGACGGACGAAAAGACACACACGCAAACGTAATATAAAATTCTAAAAGACTTTGGGGCACCTGCCAAAATTTTAAATATACGAGTTTTATTGTATAGAAAACATCACTGTTATTACTTACACAAAAAAAATAGTGAATAATATAGAACCTTAAGCCCATCATCATGGGCTACTGAATAATGTATTAGAATTATAATATAAATGAACTGAAGAATTATAAAAAGTTGTAGACGAATACAAAGAACCTTTAGAAAATATTTGACGAATATTTTTTACGGAAGCTCGTGAAAAAATTTTTTATATAAAACTCTTCGAATAGTATCTTATAGAAAACTCTTCGAAAGGTGCTTTATAGAAAGCCGTTCTATAGAAAACTATTCGAAAGAAAACTTTTTGAAATGTGTTTTATAAGAAACCCTTTTAAAGCAAAGTTTCTTATAGAAAAACGTTCGAAGGTGTGATATAGAAAACTTTTCGGAAGGCGTTCTATTGAAAATTTTTTGAAAGATGTTCTATAGAAAACTCTTGGAAAGACGTTCTAAAGAAAACTCTTGGAAAGGTGTTCTATAGAAAACTCTTCGAAAGCAAAGCTTACTGATATAAAAACCTTCGAAAATGTGTTATAGAAAAAGGTGTTCTAGAGAAAAATCTTCGAAAGAAGTCTTTTCGAAACATGTTTTATAGAAATCTCTTCGAAAGCAAAGTTTCTTATAGAAAATTCTGCGAAGGTATTCTATAGAAAACTCTTCGAAAGGTGTTCTATAGAAAACTCTTGGAAAGGTGTTCTATAGAAAACTCTTGGAAAGGTGTTCTACAAAAAAATTTCGAAAATCGTTTTATAGAAAATTCTTTGAAAGCAAAGTTCTTATAGAAAAATCGTCGAAGGTATGCTACAGAAAAAGCTATTTTATAGAAAACTTTTTGAGAGTTGTTCTATAAAAAACTAATATGAAGTTTTCTATAAAAATCTCGCCAATAACTTTACAACTGTTTATAAAACCACGGCGAAGAGATTTGTATAGAAAACTTGTCGAAAACCTTTCTAAAAGAAATTTGTCTAAATGTCCTCTATAGAAAACTCTTTAAAAAAACTGTTATATAAAACTCATCGAAAACTCTTTTATCGAAAACTCGTCGAAAATTATTTTAGGGAAACGCCATTCCAAGCTTATCTATAGAAAACATTAAACTCACCGTAGAGTTTTCTGCAGAAAATTTGCCAAAAAGTTTTTTTTTCAGAAACTACTTCGAAAAGTTTTCTACAGAAAACCCTAGTAATTTTTTTTCGCTAAAACTCGTTACAAGTTTCCGAAAAAAGCATTGAAAATTTTTTAATGAAAAATTAATCGAAATGTTTTACTCACAGAGAACTTATCGAAATTTTTGTAAAAAAAATATGTTTTAAAAAGCTTTTAATGCAATTCGTTGAAAAGTCTTTTTATAAAACTTTTCTAAAAGTCTCTGTGAGAAAAAATGTATTTATAGAAAACTCGTCAAAAATTATTTATAGAAAACTTTTAGAAAAGTAAAACATTTTTTGCATTAATCTAATCGAACATTCTGTATAAAAACTTCTCAATATTATTTTCCCTGGAAAATTTGTTGAGTGAAAAAAGTTTTATATAAATTTCAAATCAGACATTTGCTCTGGCTAAACCCTGCGTAATATAATTATGTGCAAGGTGGTGCAAAAGTCATTGCAAATGGTGGCAAATATGAATTCTGCATTGATTTTTTTGAGGTAAACAGATACAAAGCAGTCGTCAAAGAGACGTGACTTCTCAAGAACGCGAAAGAATTGTTTCGATTTTTTTACGGAATAATTCGTCAGTGAAATGGACGTTGATATTCCGGTAGTCCGACACCAATTTTATCAAGCACTGGGTATTTAGCCGCTCCATTTGAGGAGTATGGGAAATCACGAGATGCTGCCAGGTCTGGCAGGCCCCGGAGCAGCAGTTTTGCTAAGAATATCACGGAAGCAGGCTAAATGACTGTTATAGACAGCATGTGCTACAGAGCCATGTTCACCGAAATGTATGAATTGGGACTGGAGAGCATGTGGCTCGAACATAATGGACGAGTTGTAAGCGAAACTTTGAGGTCTGCCTTATTACTCGTTTCTAGGCTTCTTTTATTGGGGGTTAAAAAATTTCGAACGGGTGTCAACAACCCTTTGAATGTCGAAGCTCCCAAAGAGATTGGTCTTAGTCAAGAGTCAAGAGTGGTGGAAAATGCCATAAGTCGGGACAGTAGGGGATCTCTTATTAGAAAACATTTTCTCAACTAAATTTACGAAAAATTTAAAGCCAATATTAAAGATAATGTGAACGCAACACCAACGTTTCTCTTTCATAATAAAATTATAGCTAAAGAGCATTCATTATAAGTTTTGTCCCACCTTGCACATCCTCTGCCAACTGTAGGGTATTAGAAGTATATTTATATATTTGTTGCTCCTTTTTTCGTATTAATATGCAGCAGTCTAAAGTTTACTTTTGTTAGCTGTTTAAGTTATAATGCCATGCCTTTTTCTTAATGCATTAATATACAACTTTCATTTAAAATTTATTCACCGAAAAAAGGATTTAACAATAGTTAGTTTTTTTTTGTTCTTTTTATTTCAGTGAATACCAAAAAGTGATTTAGTTGAATCGCCTTATTGATTTTCAATGATTTCGAAATTTTATGTACTTTTCAGCAGGCATTAATTAAAACTAAATCAATTCTATTTTTCTGCATTACATTGTGACAATGTGTCGATATCGATAGTCAGTGTGTCTGACCTTAACATCGTGTAGCCACTTGGTCTCTCAAATTAACAAAAAGTTTCATTAAAATTCAAGTGGGTTCTTGTGTATTTGTTACTGTCTCTATGGTGATTGTTCTGTTTGTGGTTTATTGAATTCTTAATTAATTGTCATCTGTGTAAGAATAGGAAATCCTAATAAATGTGCTTGCTCTGTAATGGAGACCTAATAAAATGCCACCTAATTTTTGAAGTTTTATTTTTTACTTTGTGTTTGGAATTAGTTATTGAATGAAGTAGCAGAATGGATATTATTATTTGACGCGTGTATAACAAGTTGCCACAAATAGCACCGGCTTAAGCTTTGACCACACAATGGCACGCATGACATATAAAAGCAAGTATTTTGAATGTACTTCCTTTGAGGCACTATAGCTGTCAAAAATAGTTTTATGAGTGTTTAAATATCAGTAATATGTTTAAAGTATTAGCGGAAATCAGAATTTATAAATAATCAACAAAGTGTTTTTAAATATTACATTTATTAAAAAAATAAATAAATCATTTAGTCATATTGTGAGAAAATATATTATTTTAGGAAATACATATTTAAAAATTTATTGAAAGGGGTTTTTAATATCATCATCGAAGTCAAAATATAATTCAATAAACATCAAAATCAATAGTTAATTATACTTGTACTTATTATGTAGTGCTTTTAAAATCGCATTAAAGCTTTGCTTCCACGTTTTTAAAAATAGTAGGGTGTCTATTTTTTGTGCATGAAACTAATCTGTCGGCTAGTTTCGTATAAAATCTATGGCGCATATTCGGAAATCACAATCAAAGTCGAAATAAATAAAACAGACTACGCATTTACAATGTATCCTAAGAAAAAAGTTTACTCTGAATGTACTGCAAATACGCACCCTGTTGCTAACGCGACTCTCAACGATCTGATTTAGGCATGGCTGTAACTAGTGCAGCTATTGCTTTCAACTGATGTAAGAAAGGCAATCCTGCATATTGCCATGTAGAGACAATAAAATGGCGATCATATTTTGAACGATACTGACTGTAATTAATCAAAAAGCTTATGAAGCTATTAAAAAACTATTTTTATTCTTTAAAACATTTATACAAGTCTAAAAAAAACATTTTTTGTTCTTAGATTGTATATAAATCAATAAAAATAAGGTGCTGTAAAAGTAAAGTTATTCAATAGAACTTTGTTGACCAAAAACACATCTCTAGTGTGTGTGTTTATTTTTTTTTGTATGGATGTTTTTTGGATGCGATAAAAATCAATTAGCTATTTGAATGAATTAGTTAGTTATCATTTAGTTAAAGATTCATCCATATCTAAGTGCAAACTTTTCGTGCTGAAAGTAACCAACTGTGAATAACTTAAATAGGTACTTAAATAAATTAACACTTAGTGGTAATTCTTAATATTCGCCTATATCATTATCATTATTATGCAAGTTGTCCAGAGTGTAGTATTGTAAAATCTTACAGATATTTTTGTTCGCCAAAGGTCCACCGATTATTATTATTTTTACATAAAGTAGATGTCCTTTAACATCCTCTGTTATTTTTCTTTTTTATTTGCTTTTTATGACATTAATTATGTCTGCATTTTTGCGACATAATCAATTAATATTTTTTTTGCGACACAATGGCGGTGACGACGAAATGCAATCAGCCACTCAACACAAAAATCATCATCATTAATTTAATCTTATCAAGAGAAATTTATAAGTAAGCTTGACACATACGACACATACAAGAATATTCCATATTTACATTCTTTTTGAGTTTTTCCAAGAAATTTTCTATACAATATTCTTCTTCCTGTTTTTCTGTTTTCTTTTGTATGTATTTCCTTTATGTTTATTGGTATATGATATTTGTTGGTTAAAATTCACAGATATATGAGTATCTGTGTGTCTGTGGGTGCTACAGTGAATTCAAAGTAAAGCTTTAAGTAAAACAATAGGAATTAAATACCGTGAATGCATATCATCTGGTGTGACATGTCACTATAATCTGACAGATTAATTATGTACGGTTTTGCGAATGTTCGAGTGAAAATTTTTGCAGTGCTACAAAAAGGGAAACAAAAAAAGGTTTAAATCTACTCGTGAACAAAAAAATTAAAAAAAATATGAAAAATATTTTTAAGTGAAAAACAAAAGCAAAGTGAATATAATATAGTCGTTTTTGTACTGTTCTTGTACGTTAAACAACAAAAAAGGATTTATGTTGAGTTTCATGGAAAATGTTTAACGCTTAAAATGAGAGCGCTAACCAACAAAACAAATAATATTCAGCATTTTCAAAAATACCACACATTCTTTTATTAAATTTATATATTTCTTTTTTAATAAATTAAAATTGCATTGCATTGAAATGATCTTTAGATAAGGCTCCAGGATACTAAAATATCTAAAGAGTAGAAAATAGGAATATTCTTTGATAAAAAAAATATATAAAACGTTTGCTGATTTGCTTCAACGTTCTTCACGATGTCGATATCTATACGAAAGGATCCAAAACGCACTATTGAGTGGGAGTTGGCATATTTATACCTCGCTACCGACAAAGGATAATGCTTAAACTGCATGCTAAAATATCCGCCAAAAAATGGCCTCAAGTTTGTACTTACATTAATGCCTCGATTAAGTCTCTAACGGATGTACAAAACATCCAGAATGTCTATGTCGGCGAGACGTTCCAACCTAGAAATGCTTCGAGTTTCAGAGGGCTGGTAATATTTCTGCGGATGAGCTGACCGAATTCCGGGGCTACAGTCAACCGTTTGGATGCGGAGAAAATGTTTGGCATCCTGTTGAGCTACTGTAAATTATTAATTCAGCATAACTTATTTCGAGCCGCATAGAATAAATGGACAGATGAAATCACCTACTCGTGGTTAACCTGATCACAATATGGTTGCATTAAATCCGTGATTAAAGAAGGGTTGCCTCGAAATTAATTCTGTGGAATTGTGGCACTCATAACGGGGCACTTCTTTATAGATGCGCACGTCAGGAGATTAAATGTCAAAATGATTTATATCAAAATTAGAAAGAAGAAAAGGCTGTAGTGCATATTTTTTTCAGTGCTTTGACTTCCCCGGAGAAAGGGCGTCCTTCATAAGAAATTATGCCCGAGCACACTTTCAAGCAAGTCATAGCATCCTGTATTTTTCAGAAGCACGTTAGTGTGCGTTATTTGCTGTTAGTATGCTTAAGTAGTGAATACATAGCACTGGTCATAGACAGTTTCGCAGAAATTAATTCTATTCCAAACTAATGCACATCACAGCGCCCTCCTTCGTCGGTATTTTAGCAGAATCATCGGGGAAGTAAAATAACTAATAAAATTGCCTACACAGATTACGCAAATTTAATGCACCTACTTGACACCAGAGACGGTGTAAAACTGCGCAACAGCAGAATTATCGATTTAGACTTGTTATTATATTGATACTGCCATTTTAAATAAAATTCAAACCATATTGGATCTTGACATTCTGTTGGGTCATACACTCAACTGTCGTGATCACATCTCTATAATGTTAAATAAAGCCTATGCGGTACTTGGATTCATGAAACGCTGGTCAAAGGAATTTCTAGATCTTTATGTTAAAAACTTTTTATATACTTTTATTTTTCGAGCCATTCTTGAGTATGGATTAATTGTTTGGGATTCTTGTTATGCTATTTAAATTAATAGTATTGAATTGGTACAAAAACAATTTT
This sequence comes from Gymnocheta viridis, assembly GCA_956483585.1. NCBI lineage: Eukaryota > Metazoa > Arthropoda > Insecta > Diptera > Tachinidae > Gymnocheta > Gymnocheta viridis. The sequence goes on along the minus strand of OY101444.1, from coordinate 68,671,809 downwards.
TAATTTTCTGTCTCCGCGGTCATCGTTGAAATTTTTATGTCTTGTCGCTGTATCATAGCAGACTTTCTCTGATAAAATGGCCTACTCTAAAAGGTTGACAATTGATGCTGAGTGCTTTATTTGTTCTGGGTCTGATTCGTAGTGATGTTGATTCAAAATTCCTACTTAGTCAACGAAACTTCAATGTTACTGCAAGACCTACCCGCAATTTTGAACTTTTGGCATTAAAATACTATATATGAATATACAGAAATGCTAATAATGATTCTTCTCCTCGCGCATATGTAAACTTCAATAAATGCTATCACATTATATACATATTTGAGGGCGACGTCGTACTGAAGGGAAATCTTACTTTATATCTAAATTGTTAAACAAATGTTTTTATAAAATTATATATTTGTTATTCATATTCCGCCAGTAAATATGTAGAAATCTATTGACCTAATAAATAAATAAAACAATTATGCTTTCCAGTTTCACCATCCGTCCTCCTATTCCTTTCCCATAGAAGATGTGATACCTACTGCTTGGTAGGAAATAATTTCCTGAGTGTTAATTCTCTGTAAAAAAACGTATACTGGCCGCTGCTTCAAGACTTAGCAGAAATATGGGACTGTGATATCATAAAGGTTAAACTCGTTCATCCGGGCTTCCAGATATTTTAGCAATGAACTGAATGGAGAGATGTAGACCGGATTTTGATTCTTTATACTGTCCTTTTCCGGTAAGGCAGAGGTACCAACTAGGACCTAAGTGGGAAAATTTCTTAATGACTGGCAGCCTGTGCAAACTAACCATACCTGAAGTGTTAAAATGCGCAGAAGTTCAAAATTTAAATTTGGGACATTGGTTCGCAGCGGTACCGTGGCAGTTTTCTATAGTGGAAGTTCTGGTCTAAAGACCAGCATTGCGACACCTGATGGATCTTATGTGCCATAGATCAATAAATTAAATTAAATCAATCTCTGTATGATTCTTATGAAAGTCAGCTCAGATATTGGAGAAGCTCGCCTAATATTATCCGAACGCAGAAACTCAGAATGAAAAATACGCCGCCTACTGCTACATAAGACGATATACTCGCAAAGAATGTGTTCTGTTGTCTGGTCATCCTCTAAGCATAAAAGACACAAGGGTGAACGAACTTGGTTACTTTTCCGCAGAGGATAGTTCAGTCCAAAGTGACCACAAATAAAACCAGTAACAAGCAGTAAATTGCTCCTGTTGAGGTTAAGGATGCCATTATATAAAAAAGGCTGCGTCAATGCCTGCCTTAAGACAGAAGCAGTCAGCCACAAAACGTTTCGGGGCCCATAAACAGAGCAGCTGAGGCCCTCCTAGCCAGTTCATGTGCTTCCTCGTTCCCGGGATGAGCGCTGTGGCCAGGATGATGACCAAACAAATGGTTCGAAATATATAAATCAAATTACAATTGAAACATTTTGTTTTTGTTTAGAAGCACAAAAAGAAACTTTACAAATTGAGAAGATATTAATAGTAATAATTAAAAGTTTAATAATTTTTTTTTTAAGTTTTTGTGGTTGTTGGCTTTATTTTTGCTATTTGCTGCCAGGCCCACAATGTCACACGTATTCGTACTTTCGCACAATTACGTACATTTAAAACAAAATCAAAATTTTTGGATTTGCTTTTGTTTTAAATATAATTTCATTTCATTTGCTAAATAATCAAAAATTTTAATCAAATAAATGAAATATTTAATTACAAATAAATTAAAAAAAAAATATTAAAAGAGAATTACTTTGTTCGTAATCGCAGTATCTTGAGATACAGTGAAACCTAAATAACAGTATTTACAATTTTAAATTATACCCTTCAAACAACTTCGCGACAATTTTAAGTAAATCAGACCCAATGGTCCAACAGCAATTCGTAATACATACGAAGTGTTCTGCCGTGTAAGTTGAAATTAATTGGTGTTAAAATTTTCCCTTGTTGCTTTGGAATATTGTCTCATGTCCAATTCTTTCTGACTAAAAATGTTACGAACTTTAGCCAAAAATAATAATCACTTTGGATTAAAAAAACCATTAACAACAAAATTATTCGAAAATAATCACATTAAATACGACAAATCCGTTTATAAAAGTTGCATATGCAAAGCAAAATATTATCAGACAGCTTAACAGAATGTCGCTAGTGGAATACTCGTACATAAATTATTTTTCTTTTTCTCCTTGCAATCCTATAATTTCGCAGACCTTGGCCTGAATTACAGTTAGTAATTTTCTGTAAGAAAATATAGAATTTTCTTACAGGTTTGAAACAAGATTAATAACTATTTGTTTACTTATTTTAGGTAAAACTTTGTAAATATATCCTGTCAACTTTAACTGTAACTGGGCTGTTAAATTGGAGTCATTTAGTTAATCGTTTGAGTTTAACTTATTTTAAAGAGATGACAAATATTCAATATTTCAAGTATTTCCCGAGGAAATGCTATTCTACATTTCCTATAACACAGTGCAGCAAGAAAAACCAGCCTCAACAATTCCAATGGGAAATGAAAGTAGACCATTAAGTAAACAGAACTGCCAAAGTGTTTTGGAAAGTTAGCTGGATGACCCGAAATTTGTTGCACAGTGTAACCAGCAAATAAAATATTTTAAATAGACTGTGCTTAAAATAAAATTGTGCCACTATTTAAATTAACACATTTGGTCCTGGCATTTGGGAAAGAATAGTTCCTTTATTAAGTAAACATTCTATTTAATTAATGTGGTGAGAAATTCACATATCTGGATAATCAAAGTGGCGTTTTATTTGACATTTGCAGCCTTATCAGTCTCAAACGTGTTACTTTCTTTTTTTCTAATTCTTAAGAACATTAAACATTCTTTATCGTAAACGAATTATAAAAAGCTGTTAAAATTAACACCTACAAGTAACAAAGAAAAACATTTAAAAACAAAGAATAAGATGAATTTATATAAATATTTTATACCATATTCAAATAAGCTGTGGTTTTTAACACCTTAATCTTAGAAAACGACTACCCAGCTTTGCTCAACAGAGGTGTCAAACTTGACTAATTTTTACGTGTTTGTTTTATTTGTTGTTTGGTTTCTTGAGAAGAGATGATAATTCTAAGTAATTTTTGAAACGCTTAAGATCTTATGTTCAGGGAAAAGTTTTGTTTCAGTAAAATAACAAAATTTTATTATTAATCTTTTGTTAGCAACCGCATAGTTTGCTTGCTGTTATTCTTTATTCTTTCCTTTCAGCTAAAAGAAAAGTAATCTCTTATTATAAAGTATATTATGTGTTAACTTAGAAATCATATGTTGACTTGGCACTAATTAATTTTTAATCAAAAATATATATAAAATTGTTCCTTACTGCACAATGGGTCCGCTTGCAAAGCAACAAATGGTAGCTTTATTTAAAATCTGAAGCAGAAAAAGGGGTAATTTAAGGTTTTCAAAATATGATTAGCAAATTCATACAATTTCAGAATAAATGGTACGCAAAGGAACATTTTACAAGAGGACGGGCACAAGTGCTTCTTTTCTGTCAGCGGCTTTGAAAATATAAAAACCACAAATATTAAGAGCACATGGTTAAATGTTACTTTTTTTCAAAGACATCGTAACTCCTATCGCTATTTTTACTCTTCTGCAGAAATGCCCAATGGCCGCAGGAGTAATCAAAAAGTTTTTTAATCTATGATAATTGTATTATTCGAGATATACGCCGATATCTTGTTTCATAAAGTTGTCTAAATACATGGACTTCATTCCTCAAATAATATATTTACTAACTGATATTTATACGTAATTGTTGAACAGTTTAAGGTTTATATTGAAATGAAAATTTATGGCTTGAGTTCAAATCTGAGTTTACCCATTTCTTCTTAATTTAAGAAATTATTTTTGGATAATTTCATTATTTTATTAAGAAAGTACTTTTTTATTTGAAACAATTTATTCATCAGACTAGCAGAACGGAAGAGTAAAGAAGACGATGATTTTGTTGTTTTCGTAGATAGGGATGAATCTAGGACATCAAATTTGTAGTTGGAATTTGTCAGTTTCCTCAGTGACGAAAGCAAAGAAGAAATAAGAAAGAGAGTACCAGCCCACTTGGGTCCAAAGTATTTATGATCTCAATGTGTTTATGACAAAAGCAAAGACACTATCATTCTTGAGAGCTATCCAAATATAAAAAAAGAGTATTTATAGAATTTAATTTTATTTAAGATTATTTTCTTCAGCAGGTTTTATTTATTCTCTAACAAGAAACAGTTTGTCTGATGCTACATTCAAAAATCTGATATTTATGAAAGGAAACAATTGTTTTGTTTGTTAGTTTTATCTAATGTATTTTTTGGTTTGAATAAAAATGGTGTATTTTATATTTTAAATGCATACATGATGTGTAAGTATTTTGTATTTGAAATACGTACAACAAATGGAAGTATTTTGTATTTTAAATACATGACCACCAAGTATTTTGTATTTTATATTTTAAATACCGCAAACCATGTATTTTGCCCAACTATGGGTACGAAATGCTTTAGTTTGAAGAATATTGTAATTTATAATCTTTAATTAAAATATTTAAATAAAATATATAAAATTTGCCGTAAAAATTTCAAAATCAATAATATATTTCTAAGCAAAACGTTGTTTATATATGAAACTAGAAACAAAATCCGTTTACATTCTACATATAAATAGAAAATTTTTATTATTTCTCTTCTACCAAAGATAAATTAATTCGCTCTCCCCCCTTGTGAACATCAAACACATGATTTCCTTATAAAGACATCTAATAAATTACAGAAATTCTTTTATTTTACAGTTTGATTAAAGCGTTACGAAAATTCTAATAAATTTCAGTCAAATTAGCTTAAAGATGCCGTCAAGGTGTAACAACAACGTCATCTGTTTAACAAATCAAAAGTAATTTTTACTTAGAAAAGCAAATAGTATGGAAAAATCGCACCTTCTTTTTAGTATTTGAATTAAAATGCACAAGATATTATAACTTTACAAACAGACATACAAACCTAAATTGAAGCGTAACCAAAGGCAATGAACGCATCTGTGACCACGTTAGGCAATTGCTAACAATTTGCAATGCCTTAAACCATAAGGGAGAGCTAGAAAAAATGTGTTAATTTTAACAAAGACTAAGGGCCAAACGCCCTCCCCTTTTTAGCAGCTAAAAAATTACTAAATGTTTACAGGGCATAAAAAGGTGCTTGTAGATCTTAAAATAAAATTGCCGCCGGAGTGGAGTGTAGATTATTTATTTTATTATTGCATTATCACCACAAATGGTGTTAAACGCCACATACTTTTATTCTCTTCTTTTTTCTATGCTGTTAATAAGAATTTGTAACAGATTTTTGAATGCAAGATTCCTTATAAAAACACACACCCACTTCACGCCACATTAATGAAAATAGTTTAGTATGATTTCAACTGCCTGACCACGATTTGGCATGAAAATTATATTCCAAAAAAAAAAGAGAAAAAAAACTACACCTACTTTTTTGGCATTTTGAGTGCTATTAGAAGTATAACTAACTCATCCAAGTCAATTGGTTACTCATTGCTGTTTGTGAATAACCATTTTCCTAAGACTATGACGAATTTATCGTTTTATTACCCAAACGAAATGCACTTGAAACTGCTAAAAGAATTCTCAACACCAACAGCAGCCTCTCATGTTGGTAAAAACATCATTAAGAAGTTTATGTAAAATATAGATCATTATCACTCTGCTTATCTAAAGGAAACCTATAAAAAAGATAAAAGGCCAGACCGTCAGTGTGTGGTTAATCAATTTTGTAGGTAGTAGCAGTGATTAAAGATCCTTTTTAAACTTTTTGTTTGAATTTCAAATTAAAAGGAAACCGCCGCCGCCGCTATCAGATTGTCCAAAGTCAAACACTAAAATTTTGCGTCACACAAAACACATTTAAACGCGATCATTCTCAAATGGGATTGTTTATAAGTCGCCATAATATCACATATTAAAATAACTCCTTTAAGGCACCCTACAGCCGTGCAAGCATATACAGAGCAAGCGAAAGATTAGACAACGTGCGTTAGAAACACTTGAGTTGAATTTTAATAAATGAAATAAGCTTCAAAAATGTCCAAATCTAAGTTTAAATCGAACAAAAAATTTTTAATAAAAATTGTTGGATGAAATTGCCGATTTGTCGATAAGCTGTCGTCGAGTTATGTTGAATATTTTATTTTTATTTGACGAAATTATTTGCCAAACTATAAACAAGGAATGCATACGATACCGACATATCGGCTAAACTTCAGGCTTGAGGTATCGGTGACATTTTCATTATCGATACAGCGATAGTTACTGTCAGTCCCACGATGTCACACGAATTCATTTTTTCCTACAATTACATTTAAAGCAAAAACTAAATTTTAGTATTTAATGTAATTATTTTTGGAACAAATTGGTTGTTAGCGATTAAAAATGTTACGAACTTTAGCCAAAAAAATAGTCACTTTGGATGAAAAACCACGAACAACCAATTTGTTTGAAAAATAATCACATTAAATAAACAGTTAGCTGCTGGTTTGAGCCTTCCAATGTTTGCTGTACTTTGTCACATAACTAGTTATAATTGATCAAACAAATCAAAAACTTAGCTGGTTTACAAAAACAAAAAGCAATAATACTTAAGTATTAATCAAACCAAAAAAGTTTGTCTTAAATAAAAATTAGAAAGAAAAATGGTACATGAGATAAAAACAACGTGTAGCAATGGGTTAATTTAACATTAATTTGTGATGGTAAGATTTGAATATTGATAGTGGTGAAGCTGTGTTTGCTTTCAAAACAACGAATAATACCTTCCACAATACAAATAACTCTCGAATGCTTTTTCGATTCATAATATGTATAAATAAAAATTTGAAATCACATTCCCAGCCACCTAAACAGTGGCGGATATATGGAAACACACATGAACACTGAAGATGGGGGAGTGCAGCGGCTTCCGAAAAACAACGTTGTTTCTGTTCTGCCGCATAAGTTGAAATTAATTAATGTTAAATATTCCTTTGTTCCTTTGGAATATTGTCTCATGTCTAATTCTTTTAGATTAAAAATGTTGCGAACTTTAGCGAAAATTTTAGAATTTGTTTTTTTTTAATCTAATTTCATGAAAGAGAGAATTCGTTCAACATCGTGAGCGTGGTACTTTAAAATTTTTTTATGAATAAACATCAAAGCTGAACTATTGTAAATTTTTAAAAATTTTTAATTCCCGTAAGAGGAAATACACATAAAAAATCAGAATAGAAAATCAAAACAGAATAATGAAATCATTTCCTTTGATTTTGCAGACGTTCCAATAGACTAAAAAACTGACTTGCCTTTGATTTTAACTTTGTGGATATCTGCAATTATTAGAGAATCCGAGGAAGATAAGCGTCTGCTGATCATAAGGTGTAGTTTTGCCAAAGAAGAAGTCGACAAACACTTAAGATCGCCCCATATATACATATAGCAACACAGATCCGTTTGCTTAATAGCGCAAGACATTGCATGCCTAAACTTGAAGAAAATGGTTTAGAAGTTCTTAAGTTTTCAAGCGAGTTCGCTCGCATTTACTAGACTATTGCATGCTGCAATTTATCTCTTTCTTTTCTTCTTTGTTGCATTTGCGTATACATTATGAAATTTTTATTGCCGATATTTTTATGGATGTACACATTTGGATTTGGCACATACATGCAAATTCGTCTTTATCTGCAAAATTTGCGAACACTTTGTTTTTTATACAAAAATCACGTTAATATCAATTTTAAAAATAAATATCTCTTAAGCTGTAATTTTATGTAATAATAAAAAATGACTCTACTTTCATTTTGTTCATTTTACCTTGAATTCAAATTCAGTACACGTGTCGTTATCGTCTCGATATCTCGGTACATTTTTTTGGAGTATCTGTATCAGTAAAAAGTGTATCGATGAATCCCTTTTCCAAATGTTTTAAATTGAATTTTTGTTTTTTAATTTAAGTGATTATTTGATAAATTCAAATTATTTTTATTAAGAAAATAATATCGGCACAATTTAGTAGCAATAGCAGAATGAATCAGTTGTGATTTCGAGGTTGCTTAACCATTTTCGATGTTGAATACTAGTGACTGGGAATATCAACTATTTAACAAATTGTTCACTTACAAAAATTTTATCAGACTTATACACGTCTTTTAGCAGTTTTCAAGCAAGAATGAAAATATGATTTGATTAATTTACTTAATATCTATAGGAGTCAAGAACAATGGATTTTCGATGCCTGCTACAGATTTAGAGGCCTGCATCATCTTTTTAACCGAACAATAGAAATAGAATACGAGAATTTACCAAACTTTCTGTAATTTGATTCTCAAAATTCATAACATGTTTGGTTGCAACGAAGTTTAGTTACTCTAACTCAGCAGTATGATTGTTTCCTTATTACATGCAGCTGCCCACTTTCACTTGCATTACTTTTACCATATATTTTCCAATTAATGTGATCAATACGAGGGCGGATCAATAAGTCCGTGTGAAACTGTGTGAAACACAGTTTTTTGCAAAACAAAAAGTTTTTTTCAACATAATCTCATTTTAACTCAATACACTTAGTCCAACGTTTCTCCAGTTTTTGGAACCCTTCAAAAAAATAGGATTTTTCGAGGTCCTTAAAATAGACATTTGTTTTGTCTATAACTTCGTCGTTGGAGCTAAATTTCTTTCCACCGCGCCATTTCTTTAGGTCTAGAAATAGAAGGTAATAACTAGGGGCTAAGTCCGGAGAATATGGTGGATGAGGTACCAATTTGGATTGCGGTTAAAAAACTCTAAACAATACTTTGAAGTTGTCACACGTTTACATTTATGGTCAATTGAGAGCAAACTCGGCACCCATCTTGCAGACAACTTTCTTAAACCCAGATGATCCATTAAAATCCAAACCACACTGCCATATGAAATTCCTATGGCAACAACAATCTCACGCACTTTTCCTCTTTGATCGGCCAACACCATATCGTGGATTTTTTCGACATTTTCGAGTGTACTGATCTCAATTGTCCGTCCAGAACGTTCAGCGTCATTTGTATTTGTGCGACCACGAAGAAAGTCAGTAAACCACTTTTTAACCATTGAAATCGATGGTGCAGAGTCCTCATAGTACTTATCGATCTTTTCTTTGATTTGATTGACGGTTTTTTTTCGCAAAAATTATGTTTAAAGAGCACTCGAAATTCAATTTTTTCCATTTTAAGAAAAATACACGAGGTTGTATGTGTTGAACAGCTGTCTATTAAAAGGTGGTACTTGATGGGTAGAGTGTTTCATTTCAAGCTTAATTATTTTTTGTTTAACTAATCCGAGTGCATTTTTAATCTTTGCATTCCTAGTAAACACTTCGATGGCATAGTTGAAATACTAACAAACATCTCGTACCGAATAACAGGCAAAATGTAATTTATGTTGGTGCTTTTTATGGAAATTGCTAAAATTGTATTTGTTTTATTTAAGTTATTTTATTTTTGTTTCCTTACATACTTACACATCCAGCATGGAACTATAGACTTTTTTATTTGGGCCTACGTAAAACATACGTTCTTTGCCAATGGCCCACAATCGATTCAACATCTCAAAGATGGATACGTGAAGTTATCGACGACATTCAGCAGCAAATGTGCAAATGGGTGTTGGAAATTTGCATAAGCAGAACATGGCGGTCATTTGGCTGATATTGTTTTCTATTATGAATGAGATACCCTCCTCTTTACAGTTAAATAAGCATCCGAAGATTCCGCTTGTAAATACTCTTTTGTTGCATATTAAAAAATGAAATCTCTTTTTTAAGACCCTATAGATAGCTAAATACTAGATTAACCAAATCAATAAATGAATGCTCTTGCAGCGCATTCTTAAATTGTCACACCTCCACCCAGACTCAACTTTTTTCTAACTTAAAAGCTTTCGCCATTGAGTGTCAATCAATGTACTTTGTCTTCAGTATACTTACATTTTTACATTGGATTAATTTTTTAATGTTTCAAGATGATTTCAAAGGTTCAGTAGAAAATAAAAATTTATAAAATAATAAAGGCTAAGAAACAGCAACGAAGCTAAACCATAAATTTCGAGACTAAAAGACAAAAAAATGTAGTCATAAGCGAGAGCCATTCTAACGGTAGTGTGCAAAGAAAAATGATTTCTAAAAATTGTCGAATTACAATGTTTTTCGCGGCTTCCATTCAATTATCGAAACACCAATTTCTTTCGCATGACTTTAAATGAAGATTTGAATACCCTACACTAAGCTGAAAATGACAATACCGGGACATTCGGCTAAATAAAAATCTATTGAATGATTTTACCAAATAATTCAATAAAGACATAATATGAAAAATATTTTAAACGTTTACTGAAATACAACTAGTTTATTTTAAATTAATAAATTAAAAATACATATAATTTCCAACAAGCCTCTTTGATATAATTTCTACAAAGCAATAATAATGTGTAGAAAACACACTAAATATTTAACAATAAAAAAGGAACCTTTCGTCTACAAAAAAGAGAAAAAAACCAAATAAAATTTAATTGGCCTTTAAGACCGCCCGAGTTGTTTGTCATATTCCGTGCTTAACTTGTTAACGCCAGTCTTAGACTTAGAACATTTTGAAATTTGTGTGTGTATTTTTTATACAGAATGCTTAACGAATTATTAGTTTACGCGTTCTTTGATTTCAAGATTTGTTTCTAAAGAATAAAAAAAAAATTGTTCAACTTGTTTTTTAAAGACAAATGAATTCTTCTTATAATTTTTTTAGCTTTGACAGAAACGTGTTTAAATTATAATGGGTTTTGAGATTTTTAATGAGTTTTTTTAATAACAAAATTCTTTAACTTAAAATACTTTAATACTTTAATACGGGATTAAAAACAGACTTCTGAAAACAAAATTAGTTAGAAATAAAATAAATACCAGAAGACAGCTTTTTAGTTACAGGGAATTTTTTCTTAATGGATCATGAGTTCAGACAACTAAATTTTGGATACTTAAAACATTTTGATATGCGTAGTTGCAAAGATCTCGTTTCGTCTTTTAACTAATTCAAATATTTATGTACGTTGTCCTGCCATTTATTATCAATCCCAAACAAATTTAACTTATTTTAATTTTCTTAGTTTCTTTTTTAACAAAACCACAAAAGCATTGAATTATTCAAAGCGTGTGCTTATGTTGTGTTAAACAGCTAAAATTTCACCTCAACTACACAACCGCTAAATTAAGAGGTCAATTTTAAAGTTCAAAACACACATTCAAAAGGCACACACACACACACACAGCACAACAATAAAAACAGCATGAAACTAGTCACAAGTTACTTTTGACTAGTCCTTTGCCACTCACTGCATACAAAACTAAATGTTTTTTGTCAATAGAATTTTCAAACATACGACTACAAATATAATGTACTCTACTAGAAATCCATTGTGCTTGTGTGGCACCAAGTACTCTTTCTTTTGTATAAATTTGAATCAAAAGCTCATACAAACGCAAACGTACACAGGCTGGTTGGTGGCTTTTCTTATATTATTTGCTGTGTAAAGGGAAGTGTATAAAATGTCTATGGCTGTGTGTGCAGTACAGTGTAGTCCTATTGTATACCGAATTGTTAATGCAATTTATATAGACGCATTAGAGTACGTTGACTTTTTAGCCACATGCAATAATAAGTGCTGCATAAAACGCGAAATATCAACAAAATTACAAACTTTATGAAAGAAAAGCATAAAGTTTTTATTTAACACAAAAAAAAATTAAAAATATATTAAATGTAAATGGCTATTACGTGCATACAAAAGGAGCCTATTGAATGTGTCTGGTAAGGGTAATAAAAGGCTCGCAGAAAAGCATCAGATAAACTATGCTGAAGTCTAAGCGAGACATAAATATACATGTAACCAGTGAAAAAATTGGCAGTCATTTCCAAGGAATTACCAAGTAGTGAAAAGCTTCTAAGGTATATTCCAATGGCCCACAGTCGATTCAAGATTTGAACCATGGCATTCGTGAAGGTATCGAGGACATACAGGCGGAAATGTGTCAATTACTTTCTTAGATAGCCTGATTCAGAATGGTTTTCCATGCGCACAAAGCATACCGAGGTGACAGAAAGGGAGAACCATATACATATGTATGTGCTATTCGCGACTCACTCTATACGCACAATTTGGTTTTATTTTTCGCGTACGGTTGAAAAGAATGTAATATTTTGTATTAAATAAGACAAAAGACCAACACATAGCCCGCACTATACATTTATCGATGACTTCTTAGTTCAATTTTCATGAATATATAAGCATTTTTTCGTGTACAATTTTGTTTACACCCCTTTATTCGTAGCATTTTGTACTTTATAGTTGTTTCTTTCTTCACCGACCAGCGATTTAGCTGATTTGGACCATTTGCAACTGTCATTTTTTACTTGTCTGTTATTAGTTTGTGCACATGCGCGTCGATTTAATGCGTTTCGCGTCCCATTTCTAACACCAAGTTTTGTGAGGTCTGTTTCAGCTTGATCTTTCCACCGGAGTTTGCGTCTCCCCCTTCTACATCTTCCTTCGGGATGAAATTCATATGATTTCTTGGCCGGAGCATTCTCATCCATACTTTAACCACCGTAACCGTTGTACTTTATTGCGCTTAACAATTTTTATGTGTTCGTATAGCTCATACAGTTCGTGACTCCCGAATTGGTGAAGGAAAATTTCATGAAAATAATAAGCGTCATGTCACAATGTCCATGGGGAAGAAGGCTTTAGTTAGCGAAGGCGGTGTTTGTTATACCATAGAGGGGAAAATCTTTACAGCCGCGAGACACATTCGATATTCACATTATTACCGATAGTAAGGCGGTCATAAGATCCCTGGGGAATGTGTTCATCACATCAAGTATTGCCCAAGCACACCGGATGTCTCTAGAGGAGGTAGCGAGACATTGGTTACCCTTGGAAACAAAACATGTCTCTCAGATGTGGATTTAAACAAAATCCACTCGTTTATTGAATCAATCGGGTGGCTATGTGAGAATATCAGCTGTCAGATAACATAGAATCCTTGGGAGACGGCACAACATAGTAACACAACGGGAACTACTCAATGGACACGCGAGAGCTGTGCTTGATCACGGCTGCCAGTGGAATATAATCTAACTTACTCCATAGAGGAGAAAACGTCCATGGACTTTACGACACTTTTAAGTGTGCCCCAAAATAATATGAATCTTCAAGCGTATTTGTGGCGCCTATTTGGCTGATATTGTTTTGCATTATTAATGATATACCGTCATATTTACAATTAAATAATGTTTGGTTCCTTTTAAAAATACTCTTAAAGAATTTATCGTTCAAGAGTTCGTATTTTCTTTAACTTCAACAGGTAAAATTTGGGAATGTTATATCAAAAATCATTCAAGTACATTCTGGTGTCTCTCAAGGCAGTCACCTGGGACCAATTCTGTTCACTTTATTCATCAATGATCATCTTACTATTGTTTTGCATTCTAAAGTACTAATGTACGCCCATGATACCAAAATTTTTAACTCTTTTAACGACATTAATGGACATACTTTATTAAGTGCCGACTTTCGGATCAATCCGATCGAGACGAAAACAGTTTTTAATTTTCTGTCTCCGCGGTTTTGGTTGGAATTTTTATGTCTTGCCTCCGTATCATAGCAGAATTGCTCTTATAAAATGGACTATTTTAAAAAGTCGACGATTGATGCTGAGTACTTTATTTGTTCTGGGTCTGATTCGTGGTGATATTGATTCAGAGTTCCTACTTAGTCAACTAAACTTCAATGTTCCTGTAAGAACTACCCGCAATTTTGAACTCTTGGTATTAAAATACCGTTCTGTATATGCTAATTATGATTCCTTTCGTCGCGCATGTCTTAACTTCAATAAATGCTATCACATTATGGACTTATCTTACTGAGGATAAATCTTACTTTATATCTAAATTGTTGAACCAATTATTTTTATATATATAGCTCTATATTTGTTATTCATAATTAGTCAGCAAGGGTGTAGAAATCTATTCACCTAATAAATAATAAAAAATAACTGCTAATGTGGCCCGTGGTCTCCTCTGAAGCTTGTACATTTTTCTTCTGTATGACTTCTCTTAAATAAATGAATTTTATTCGTTTTTTCTTTTATGAAATATAATGAAAAATAGAACTAACACAAGCTTGCAGACAGGCGAACTTTCATGCAAGTGAATGATTTTTTTTACAAATATTTATGTGGCAAAAAATCTAACAAATGAATGAAAAAATTTGAGTAAACAAGCCAAACTAAGCAGAATTGAAGAAAAAAGAAAAAATTATGAAAACGAAATAGAAGACGCCAATTCAACAAAGCCAAAGCAACAAACCAAATCAAATTCATCATAGTATTTATAGTGCATGTACAACAATTTCCATAGAAAAATACACACACACACAGACACATAGAAGCATAGTCCTTACAAAACCTCAGGAATCATTACAAGCAAAAAGATAATCAACATCATCATCTGTTTTATAGCTTAAAAGTCTTTGAGGGTTTTAGTTGTTAACAATAAAGCTTTTCATAGTGACACTATTCAACAAAATATGAGTGCACTTTTGTAAAGACCAATCCAGCCAACGAACCAACCAGCCAACCAAGTCATTCATTCACACCGTTCATTCATTCCCCTGCATTCATTCATGCTTTCATATTCACACAAGGTGATTAAATAACAAAACTTATAAAAAAATAAGAAGTGATGAAATGCTGATATTAACTTTGGTGATAATGAAGATGGTGTTAATAATAATGAAGTTGGTGTTATATAATGAAGGTTGGTTTTAAGTTTTGCTTTTTGATTTGTTTATTCACAACTATTTCAAAGGCCAAAGAATACCTCTTTATTTCCCAAGACCTTTGTCTCTATTCATTACTGAATCTAGCCTTTAACTTGAACAAACTAAAATCGCACACATACAGCCACTGGCATTGAACTTTGCATAACAACCTTTGTGCCAACCAACAACATCATTATCATCATTACTGAAAACCTCGCTGCATCTCTCGTCATCAGTGTCACCATTATGATTTTGAGGAAAAGCATGATTTTGAAACACGAAAAAAAAATCATAGATAAAAAATTCATATTTTACTCTTATCTATACAGTTTACACAGTTTTCTTCGTACGAGTATTTGCGATTTAAAAACAAAACATGGACTACCGGCAACAATTGGTAGAAAAAATTCGCTGTAAAACTTATTGCTTTTGGAAGATTTCTTTTTAAATAAATATTTTTGTATTTTTTTAACAGGATTCGAAATTCCATGAAAATGAAATAACTTGTGGAAGGTAATAAGTTAATTATTCAAACATTTTTATTTTTATAGCCTCTGAAGCTAAGGGCTTCCTTTTTTCTATACTTTTTTAGTGAAGGAAGAAGTGTCCTGCGAATCACACAAAGTGACAATCGAGGGACATATGTGTAACGTCTGTCTTAGCTAAAAATTAGTCTAGTTAAAATTAATGTTTCTATATGAGTATGTCCCCATTCAGTATCCTGGCTCGGTGTGATTTACTAAAATTCATGGCTTCACTTGTACACTGAGCTGAACTTGCTCCCCAATGTGTCACATAGTTTTAGTCTATGTTCAGACGAGGCATGTCTTATTTACATGATTACTACTTTATTGGTGAGAGAGACGAGGGGAAAAGAAACGAGTACTCAGGTTCATGTGCTGTCATTTCGTTTTGCTTTCTGATTCGGAATTTTAAGCCTGAAGTTACTTGTAAGTAAATGTCATCAACATAACCTGCATTATGTGAATACCAATAAAAGTTTAAAGAAGGAAAAGTAAGAATCTTGTCAATAACACATAACTCGTCTGAAAGTAGACTTACTATGCCCATCTGTTCCAGTTTAATGTGTGCCCAGGTTTTTCCACAAGAAGTTTGTTTTCTAGAATAAAATAAAACAAAAATTTAGATGAAGATGATTCAAATTTTTATTGTATTACGAAGAAAAAATTTTGGCAATTATGAATTAAAAATTAAATTATATCTGCCAAATGTCCACTACGAGCCCGCTGACAGAAGTCGATTCATTCATCATAGTTTTTAATCACTTTTTGACAAATGGCGGCTCTATTTCGTTAATCGAATCTCGCATTTTGAGTTTTAAGGCTGCAATCGATTCGATTGGCTCCGTATAGAATCTGTCTTTAACATAACCCCACAAAAATTAATCCAGTGCTGTTAAATCACAGGATCTGGATGGCCACTTAACATTTTTGATTTTTGTGAAATTATGCAATCGGGAAATTCGGTTTGCAATAAATTGATCGTTTCATTGGCTAGGCCACATAGCGCACTATACAGTGACACGTTGAGCATGCAAAGCCTTCCCAATAATCGCTCTAGGATTTTCAGAAGCCCAAAAGCGGCAATTTTGCAATTTTTCAGAAAACCCAGCGGGTTGTTCTTGAATGAATTGAGCGAGTGTACGGCCATGTGAATGGTCGGCCGGCCGCAATTCCTGCACCAGTTGAACTTTGTAAGGCTTCACAGCCAAATTCGCCATCTAGTGGTTTTGGATAACGCCAACTGCTGAGAACGTCGAGGAATTGACAAATTTGAATCTTTTTTAACACTGTGACTCACGGCTGCGATGTTTTAAGATGAATGACCCGGTCGAACACGCCTTGGTGTTGACCAATTTTGTATCGTGCCCGTCGACTCAAATTTAACGACCAAATTTTTAATAGCGGTCCCAGAAGGACGAAAATATCAGGAATTTTACGAAATGTAACTTTAACACAACCACCATTTTCATAGTGGGTTTTATTTATTTTAATGCGATTTTGGAGCAAAATTTAATTCATTATAACAGTTTCTAATGCGTCTACTACGAATATGTCGAAAAACTAAATAGCAAAACTATCATGTTGTTAGTGTTGCCACAATTGAAAAACAAAGTTCTTGTTGAAAAATCCTTTAGATATAATTAATTTGAACACAACGACGAATCAAGTCAAGCATATCTCCAAACTAACCCTAAGAGTTAATCTTTCTGCACCGATAATTACGTTACTTGATAGTCTATGCATGTTTTCCAGAGTTCATGGATTTATTCTATTCCTTCTGCTTTCCTTAGCGGTGATGGACCTCATCGCTAAAAACGTAGCAACTTTTCTGTTCGTTTTCAGAATACTTATTTTTCCAATTTCTTCCTTCTGTTGCACATGGAATTTGGATAAATGTTTGTATTTTAGTCTTATTTTCAATACTTCGAGTGCATTATGATTATTACACATTCATACACACAAAAATTTACTTTTTTTTTAGCAAATTAAGTTTTCTTTTAGCAGCTTCGTTCTGCTGACTGACTGAATGGTTGGTTGGTTGGTTGCCCGTATGCTTGTTAAAATTGCCTTGGCTTTCCAGGCTTTTCTTTTCCTTTATGCATTTTTATTTTTGGAATAGTGTGGGTGTGTAAACTTTCTTCCTTTTTTTATCATTCACACATATTGTGCGAAATTGTTTACAAAACTCATAAAAAATCATGCAATCAAAAGGATGAATATGAAACTTCACTTATTTTCCTCTGTGTTTGTTTGTGTGGTATTTTTATTTTCATCGCTTTTTTAGTTTTTTTTTAATATTTTTTATTACTTCCTTTTTAATAAATACGTTTTTATTCACAAACAAAAAGAAGGTTTAATTAAATTTTGAGTCTGGCTCTTTTAAAACATTAAATTTTCTGTTTCGTTTGAAATTGAAATTTGAAAATCTTTTATATATTCACCATCATCAATTGAGAGTTGAGTGGATCCATTAAAAAGGAACATTTTTTTTGTTTAAATTTCAAGCGCCAATATGAACATGAAATACCAATTTTGAAAGTGCCAGAATGTGAGAGTGTGTGAAAGCTTTTCACAAGGACTTTCAATTGTAGCAATTAAAAATTTAAAATGTGTGTGTTTTAATTTGAAGTGTTGCAGAAGAGATACACATCAATAAGTTTGGCAATTTATGAAGAGAATCAATAAGTTTTTTTAATTAACAAACAAAAGTACTTTATATGACGGTGCCGCATACTTATTCACACATATCCTACACGTTATTTTAAAAGTATTCGTATTGCTTTTTAGTCGGCTAAAAAAGTAGGAAAAGTTTATCGGATCGTTTGTATTTTTGTTCACTCAGAACTTATCCAAACGGATTTGGAAAATGTTTGCTTTATCGGGAAGGACTTATTGTCAGAATGTTCCCGTTGCTACCTTTTTATTTTCGATGCCCGTCTCGCTCTCTGTTCACGATTTTTTTACTCTATTTTGTTTGCAAGATCTTTTTCGGCTGTAGAAATTCATAAGCCATTAAACCTTTAAGATATTAAAACTATTTTAAAAATTCTGAAAAATTCGTATTTCTTTAATAAATTAAGTCAAAATGAAAAGACTAACTGCCAGGTCCACGATGCCACACGTATTCGTTCTTTCGTACAATTTACATTTAAATCAAAAACAAATTCTAAAATTTTGATTTTGTTTTAAAGGTAATTGTACGAAAGAACGAATACGTGTGACATCGTGGGTCTGGCAGTAATTTTATTTCCATATAATTTTAGAGTACTCACAAAAAATTCGCCAGCTCAAGATTTCGAGCAGGTCCAAGGGAATTCTAAATGAAAGGTTGCTTAAACATAAGTTGAGTATCCGAACTGCACTGTCAATAATTCAATTTTCTGACTGTTTATTTAAACAATAAACATGGTTTATGCGAGCAGCCCCACTGTGCCCCCTTATTTTAAAAGAAATAAATAATAATCTAAAAAAAACTGTTTGGAGCTGAACCAAAACGTCGCCACTCTACATAATAGGTATTTACTTGTAAAACTACCTTTCCACATCTTGCGGAAACCTGCGAAAAGTTTTTTACATTATATATCGCTCCGATTAATTTCAGTGTGGATATAAGCATCTGAATTGTCTTATTTCTGTATGTAATTTTGTTTATGTGTGAATGATGATGTGTAATAAATAGTAGTGGGTGCATGAAAAATTTTCACATGATAAATTTTTTAAATAAACTTCTTTTTTATGCAAATGTACGTGAGTGGAAAAAATTTAGTTAAGGGAAAAAATCGCGTACCATTGTTTAGTTTTTTATTAACGTATGCATGTACCCAGTTGGTCATGCCTTCCAGACATCATCGACAGCGCTGGCAAGGCCACAGTATATCATCAACGATATGTCGGCCATACTTTAACCCAATTATATACGTCCTTTTTCGAACAAAAGGTACAAAAACTGTATACTACACCATGAGTGACATTTTCGTGTACAATGTCATTCAAAATCACAAAAACGCCAATGTTGTTAAAATTGTTGTCGAAGAATATAATTGTATATAAACTATTGCTTTCTGTTACATTCTAAATATGTAATTCTAACCAATTCAAAAAGTTAATAGTCTGAAAAAAAAAGCCGCATTTCTATTTACAGATCTTCACCTATTGTAGAAACCAATTCCACATAAAACAGATAGACTAATACAGTGACGTTCCTTTTAATAAGTGCAGGTATTCAATGCAGACCCTTGTTTCATTTCGTATTATTTATGTTTCAATCAAAACATTTTACTAAATCCCTTTAAAGTTCTCTATTTGCAATAAAATATTTCAATGCTGTTTTGGTGGCATGCAAAAAGTAAGAGGAAAAATAGCCAACGAACCAAAACAATGTGGTACGGGAAAGTACCGAATATATTTGTATGTACAAATTTATTTTCATTGTTTTTACACTGCTCAATAGTGTAATAAAAAACGACTAAATCGTTGTCATTGGTACTCTAGTGTCGTCAATAAAGTCTTAATAAAGAAAAATTAAAGACAACACCGCTTATAATATGACAAAATGCAGGTAGTTGTTGCCCATTTTGTCCGGAAACTATACTTACTATCGACAATTTGAGAACGTTGTCTGTTACCTTCTCTTGAATTCACTCGAAACTCGACAAATCGCATGCAGTTGAACATCACCATGCCTCTTTGTCACGTTGTCGACAACAACTTAAAAGCTTAATATTTTAAAGCAAAGTTGCAGCGCCTTTTAAGAGGGCTACTATTTATATTTCGGGAACTGGCAAACTGACTTAAATCTGGCAACAGCACAACAAAGTTTGACATTTTTTAGCATAAAAGTACTCACAACGTTTTGATGCGCAAGTGCTATTTGTTTTCTTTGCAGTAAGTTCAGAAAATCAATTTGATAAGAAAATGGAAATTTCAAGAGAAGGTTTTCGTTGCACTATTTTTCACAACTTTTGACGTGGATTATCTCAACAAGAATGTGTCGATGAACTCAGTTCTTTATATGGCGATAAAGCACCATCAAAAACCACAGTATATCGGTGGTATAGTGAATTCAATCGTGTTCGTAGTTCCGTCGCCGACGAATTCCGTGAAGGTCGTCCGTGAAGCTCATCCAAAATCGCTTGCTGTGCCACAAAACAGCGATGCAGTGCTTGAACTGATAATGCAAGATCGTCATGCGACATATTGTGAGATAGAGGCTTCCTTACGCATCAGATTCACTTCAATACATTCGATTTTGCATGAACACAATTTATTTTCGTTGGATACCCCGTAATTTATCAATCGCTAAAAAAAGGCGCGCGTCCCGAAGACGAATCGTTCTTCACCATAACATCTCTTCAAACAAGTAAATTTTTGAGCAGTCAAAACATTGAATTGATGACTCGTCCTTCGTACAGTCCTTACTTGGCATCCAATGACTTTTTCTTGTTCCCGAATATCAAAGGTAAACTGCGATGTCAACGATTTACGAGCGCCAAAGAAGCAGCTGAAGCGTTCAAAAACCATGTTTTTGAAGTGTCTCCGGAGGAATGGAAAAACTGCTATAACAAACGGTTTGAACAAATGCAAAAGTGTATTGATCATCAAGAAGTCTATTTCGAAAAACAATAAAGCTATTTTCATTTAAAAATGTTTGTTATTTCTTGCTATTCCATTTTATTACTATAATATGACTTTGCTGAAACTGAGCTGGAACACACTATCTCAGCCATCATTGGCGTTGCAGTCAACGTGCCATCTACTTCAGTCAACAGCACTCTTGTGTCCAACAACTCTGTTCTAACTAATTGTGCTCACGTTCGAATCACACCTTGGATCATATCCATTTAATTTACATTGATTTTTTTTCTTTGGCTTGTATCAAAACAGCTCCTGTAGTTCAAAAGAGCTGTAGGACACAATTATCATATATGTATGTATTCAACTTTATTTTATAGACAAGAAATCACAAATTATTATCATGCAGATATCATCCCGGAAAATGTCGCCTAAGATTAGCTGGTCAACTGGGACATACATATGTGTATGTCTTTACATATACAAACACAAATATCATAAAACTTATACAACATTATATTTTCTTTACTTGTTTCTTAGTATATGAAGACAATCTAAAAAGAACTTTGCAAAATATACCAAATTGCCTGAAAAAGTATGTACTGAAAAAATTTGTTTATTCAACTTTTCATGAATACTCGTATTTCCGTAAAGTATTGAATAGTGTAACTGAACGAATAAAAAAGGCAAATCAGTAGACCGTGGTTGGCTTAATCGTTAGATTTAGTGAAAAATTCTTGAAACACAAAAAATATGATTGCGTGACTTAGAAGGACCTTTCATTAATGACAAACCTGATAGCATTTTTATGGCCCGAAAAGACTGAATATCAATTAGTCATTAATCAGGTTCATCAGAAGATTAGTGGCCAATATGTTAAAGTTTAAATTCTCTGTCTAGTAGAAACCTGCGATTAGCACGGAACTGATGGAGCTGGACTTCAGTATCCTCCTATGCGGATAGCGGAGGTACCCCAAGAATTAACCCATAGAAGACGAATCCTGTGTTCTTCGCTTCACCATTATACGTTTCATAAAAGACATTGAAGTTAGTTCTCGTTTTTACAATTCTCGTTAATGCAAAGAGTTATAAAAATATATTTTATTTTCCACATGTTTGAAAGCAATTCTTTATTTTTTTGCAATTTTTATTTTTGTTTTTCTTATTCTAATGTTGTTTTATATATTTTTTTTTGTTTGTTTTTTTGGTACGTGCTAAAAAATTTCATGGTCTGGCAACTTAATTCATTTTGAGTTATTTTATCATTTTTTTATTTACACTTAGAAATAAATCCCACACAATCAGCAAAAAACGCTTACTTTCATATACGGGTGTACACCATTCATCTTGTCCCCACCCTCAACTTCATGGTTTCCTTTTTGCATAAAATGAGCTGTTTCGTTTTGTTTTTATTTTTCTGTACATTCTTCCGTTTTCTTTGAGATTTAAATCAAAAAAAAATTCAACTTCTTTCTTTTAGCATGTCGTCATTTTTCACGTGTAAATTGGAGCAGAGCATACATTTATTTTATCTACTGTTTAGATTTCTTCAAATAAATCATACACTATGTTTTGTAGAATTTTTAAATTTGCTAGAGGAGAGTTAATGCCATTCACACGTTTTTACCCATATGTTTTCTACGGTGATTACAAGTGTAATGTTAGATTTCGTGTGACATGTTTGTTATTTTTATTTGTTTTTGCTGATTTTTATTTTCATACTCACAGCAGAGTGTATGTGTATCTTTGTCACAAGCAACAACAAAAAATGACTTAATATGGAATGTGCTGTTTCCGTTTTAAAAATAGGCGTTACTTTTAAATGAGATAGATAAATAGAAGACTATTGCTTACTTAATGGAATGTATGAATTGTGGTAACTAACAACACACAATCAATCAGGAAAAAGAGTTTCTTTTTAATTTTATTAAATACATCACATTTAATATTTGTTGTGATGTGGCACTTAAAAAACATTAATTTGCTTCAGCGAACACCATTATGGATGACACAAAGAATGCTGACAAAATATGTAGTGACACAGAGAAAATATTTCAAACTAGAATATGCCTACTGTAGCCCTGTTTATAATCCTTTTTACCGAATTCTAGTTACCAACGCACTGTTGCTCGTTTCGCGAGAAGTTTATTTTATCACGGATCTTTAAAGCTATTGCTTTTATTAAAAGCATACAGATGACCTCGAAAACAAACAAAAAAATTATTACCTACTGTAATCAGTTGTATGCGAACAAGGTGGCCTAAAATTCCCTTTTTTATGAATTTTTTTAATATTTTTTAACAGCCATTTATTTAACTGTTTTTGAAACTAATAAGAAAATTTTCAGTTTATATTGGGCGCGTTCATAAAACATAGCTGTTGAACTCAACTGTTACGTTTTAGAAACGACTTGATGAATGTACCGCAAAATGAAAAGCTGTTGAATGAAAACAATTGAAAAGAAATAAAAGAGGTCAAAGGAAATTTTATTCTAAAATTTTCACAACAAAAAAAAATAAATCTGCAATAAAATAAAAAACTTGCGCCGATAGTATTTATATATCAGCGCTAAGCCGCCACTATGTTCAATAAATATTTAAACCTTGTATTGAGCTGAATATATAATTTATATTATTAATAAGCAAACACGTTTTTAAGGTCCCTATTACAGTTCTAATACCAAACCGATTTCGGAAAGATTTATATGTTTTTAAACGGGTTTTCACATGTACAATCATAATTTTGTTTAAATCGGTTCAATGTTGAGGCAGCTATAAGCGTTTAGAGTTGCTACTAATACTTGCACTCATATTACACATGCATGTATCAGCTTCAACTTGAAAAATAAATAAAATGTGCATGTGTGTTTGTCCCATTTTCTTTTGCATAGAAATGAGACAGAGTTTTAAGTTGTTTATATAGAATGTTTTTATTTTTGTATTTTATCATATACATGCATTTATGAAAATGCTTAACATTAATTTCTAGAATGCGGTCGGTTGAGTCGACCGCTGGATACACTAGTTAATACAAATATACAGCATAATAAACCGTCGTATGTATAATGAAATTAATATTTTGATTTTATTTCTGTATTTTGTTACTGTATCGCATTTCTAATGCTAAATTTAACAAATTAATTATCCGACGCCACCTAAAAAAGCGGCGCACAGTTTTACCAATTAGGAAAAAAGGGTAATAAATCTGTATCTTTGAAACTTGCTAACCGTTTGCAAAACGATGTATGTAAAAATCATAGAAAAGGACCTTAGATTCTTGACATTTGGAGCACCCAGTTGAAATATACGGTGGGCTACGTGTTGTTAAAATTGACTACCTCGGGCATGTAAAACTTTGTTGGCTTCATAGCATTTACAAATATTATTTGATTTCATTGAATTTATACTTTTTGTATAGTTTATTAATAGATAAAGAAAATATATTTAATTTTTCAAAAGTTTCTTTAATATTTACAAAGATAAGTATTTGGTTGTATACTTTTAAGTTTTGGTTTTTGGCCTCCGTTAATATCAAAGATAAAATTAAAAGGAAAGTATTATATGATTTTAAGCACAATTTTTGATAATATGCTGAAGAACTTCTTCATATCTTTCGATTCATGTAGTCGTGAAAAAAAATCAAAGTCAAGTTTTTAAAATGCCAGTGAAAACAATCTAAATTTTAACACAAATAAAGCTTGATTGTTCGACATTTTTCTCAACACTTTTTCAAAACCAAAATTTTTCTTTTTCAATATTTCAAAAGATTCGACTTCAAAAACGACTTCAGTAGAAATTTTAAGTCGATTGACTCATGCACGCTATATCCAGCATTGGACGAATATAGTGAAATTTTTAACCAAATTCTAATTTAATCGCTTAAAAAAATAACGCCTGTCGAGTTTTAAATATTATTTTTGCAAAATATATTAGATATATTTATTAATAGTTACCCGCCCGCTCGAAAATGTGGTCAGGACAGCAGATTTACTCAAACTAGACAAATTTTCAAAAGCATTTTATATAATTGCAAGAAAGTTGTTCTAATATTAAATTTTTAATCTTTATTTCTTCATTTATTGAAAAAATTATTTATCCTTTTATATTTAAAAAGTTTATACGATATATTATATGGAAATTTTTTTTACAAATTTTCAAATACAAAAAAAACATGTGAAAAAATACGAATGGCTATTTTTTTTTGGTTTTCCAATCAAACGCCTTTTCTGAAAATGATCTAAATTCATACAAAATAATTTACCTGTCCTGCATATAAAACATTTATATTATTGATTTGAAATACTAAATAAAGCGGTGTGCTGTACATAGTATGTTTTTTAACTTATTTATTATCATTTTTTTAACTTTTATTTTTATTGTGGAATATAAAAATTGTTTTTTTTTTATTTGTTACAATATATTGTAATTTTAGAATTTATTTAAAACTACAATAAGTAATACTATTAAATTTCTTCAAAATAATCTGATATGTCAAAAGTCAATAGATTTTTAATTTCTGTGGATTCAGAAAGAATCATCTTTTTCGATTTCAAGGCTAATTTTATGTAAACATTTTGTTCTTATAGAACATATGACTGGATCTGATGATATTAATAAATATTCCACCCGGTTCATATTTTGAGCTATTTTCAAAGATACAGACTTATTTTTTCTAATTAGAACCACTGACCGACGAACAGTGGGGCCTTTTGTGTTTTTTCGTTGCAAAAATCATAAGTTTTAAAGTAATAAAGATATTTAAAAATTTAAAAAAGCATTTGAAAGAAGACTCCTCAGGCTTTAATATACATGCACGGTCGTATGTTAGCCGCGGCTCTGTGCACAGAGTCGGCATTTGACTGTTTTTATTACAAACATCATAACTTTAAAAGTAATAAAAATATTTTAAAAATCTATAAAGCATTTCAAAGGTAACCGCTTCCGCTTAAAAATAATTAACCAGCATGACCATAGGCCCACAGAGGCGTTCTAAAAAAATATCGACTTTAAAGAGCTCCACCAGCTATAATTTTAACGCAGTTAAAAAAAACGTTTTTGAATTGGGATCAGTTAGAAGTTCTTTATACGATGTGTTCATTCACTTTACAAAATTTTGTCATCAAATTTTGTATTTTTGCCACGGGTTTTAGGAAAAGGCGCCACAGTGTGACGTTGCATTAGAGTATGAAAGCGCATAACTCTGTTCGATCAGCTGTAGAGCCTTAACACAAAATTTATGATGGAAAAATGACAGCAAATACTCAACTGTTGTGTAGAGTGCAACTACGCAACTCTGCGTTTCTAAGACACACACCCAATGCAGTAATGAACGCGACCGTTGTAAGTTTTGAATTTTTTATTCTTGTTTCATAAACATGTAAATGTAAGTTTATGTCGAAATTATCAACAACATCGATATAATTTTCAACTCCTACAATCGGTTGTAAATTGGACTTTAAAACAGCTGCTTAAATGTGTCAAACAGAACAATTACCTTGCCATATCAGTCCACCTCAATCACTATGTCATGCATTGTTGTGCGAACTTAAATATAATGTCATTGCAAAGTAATCTCATTGTCGTGTCATGTTGTGCTGGCCTGACATCATGGCTAAGCGAGAACTTTTTCTGTATGACACTTTTAAGCAACATTTTATTGCTTTGTTTTGTAAAAACACTCATTGGTTTCCCCTTCCTCTTCATTTACTGAAACCTCTCCTAAATAATAGTTTTTAATACAGATAACTCTATTCTCGTATTTAAATACCAAGATGTTTGTTTAAGATTAATCCTTCGTTTGAACTCTTCTAACGGCTTATAATTTTCTGGAAAGTGATAGTCACTTCACTATGATTGCTAAACTAAATATGGCGAGTAGTCCCGGTAACTTGGCTGACTGTTTAATTACGAATATCTTATCTCAATCTTATTTGTTTAATTATTTATTTTATGGCATAAATTATGTGTTCACTGGTAGTTTTTTAATTTTATTATTTTTTTTTTGTATAGCAGAGCTTAACTGCTTACAATTTCTCGTGAAAAACTCTGGGACACAGTCACAATCTGTTACCCACTTGCATTTTATTGGGGTTAGTTGTTGCTCTTGCATTATAATTTATTGCTAGTTTATTTAGTTTAACTATTGTATTTTATATTTTATTATTTTTGTCCCTTGTGTTGATAGGAAATTAGTCAAATAAATTTTGGTTGGTTCGTTGGCAGTGTCATCACTGTCGATGACATTCATGGCTGCTTGCTACTGCAGTTGAACTTTTTTTTTGTCTTCTTCTGATAATTAAATTGTTGATTGTTATCTTTGTATTATAAATTGTAGTTTCTTTAAATTTACGTTTGCTTTTTGTGCTTACAAGTGTAAGCAACTTAATTTCGATAAAAAAAATTTACATTTTATTTAAATAAAGAATTATAAAAATTTGTTTTTAGAGAAATAAGCAGATGGTAGCAGTTTTAACGACTTGTCAAATACAAGACTCAAATATTTATAGAATTTTATTTAAAGTTCTATAAATATAATAAAAAGCTAACTTAACCTTATATTGACAATTGGTTTAAGCAAAATATAGCAAATAAGGCAGCAGCCAACGAATCTTTTATATCGCCCATTTTCTGCAAAACCGTCATAACTCAAACCATGAAGATGTTTAAGTTATTAATATAAAACTGGCTTTTCAACTGGCTCTAACAATTTATACAATTAGCTTCTAAGCTCTCCTCTTGAGAGTATAATATTAAAAAAATTTAATAAAGTTTGTTTTATACTTTCACAACATCGGCCACCTTAATTTATTAAAGACTTATTTGTTTACTATTCATTATACATTTCTAAGATAGAGTTGTATTAATTAATAACAACTAAATGTAACTGTGTTAAGTTTTATCTTTAGCATACCATCTTTCTCAAAGAAAAAATTAAATTAAATGATCATTAATTATGTAAAAATTCCTCAACCCAAATAAGCCACGTAACCCTACAACCTGAGGCAAGTGCATCATAGACTATTTTTTTTGTTTTGTGTTACAAAGCAGAAAAAGGTGGTCCCAAGCATATTGTATTTATTTACAATAACATACTAAACTATCCACCTCTTTTAGCCACCGTTTCTTTTTTTTTAAGCTGTTCATTATTTAATAAAAAACCCCAAGTCTGTGAACTTGTTGTTTGACAAAAAAGTGTTGGCTCTCCCTAGACTCTTTTGGAAATTTAACTAATTTTTCTTTTCTACGTTCATTTGTTTTCCAAAATAGTTGCACACAGACAATACGAAACAATATTCTTCTTTCGAATTGCTATGAATATTTTGTCAAGCTAATTAGTTGCTACCACGAGAAAATTTTAACATAAAAAAATTAAATGGGAAAAATATAATAAAATATAAAAAATATATTAGGTGAGAACTTAAGCATGACATGTATAAATGTCTGTGTATGTGTATGTGTGAGCTTCTCCAGTTTTTGTATCCCTTCCAAAAAATAGGATTTTTCGAGGTCCTTAAAATAGACATTTGTTTTGTCAATAACTTCGTCGTTGGAGCTAAATTTCTTTCCACCGAGCCATTTCTTTAGGTTTCGAAATAGAAAGTAGTCACCAGGGGCTAAGTCCGGAGAATATGGCAGATGAGGTACCAATTTGGATTGCGGTTAAGCAACTTCAAACAATCCTTTGAAGTTGTCACACGTTTACGTTTATGGTCAGTTGAGAGCAAACACTTCACCCATTTTGCAGACAATTTTCTTAAACCCAGCTGATCACTTAAAATCGAAACCACACTGTCATATGAAACGCTTATGGCATCAACAATCTCGCGCAGTTTTCCTCTTTGATCGGCCAACATCATATCGTATATTTCTTCGATATTTTCGGCTGTACTGACCTCAATTGGCCGTCCAGACCGCTCAGCGTAATTTGTACTTGTGCGACCACAACGAAAGTCAGTAAACCACTTTTTTACCATTGAAATCTATGATGCAGAGTCCCCATAGTATTTATCGAGCTTTTCCTTGGTTTGATTGATGGTTTTTTTTCGCAAAAAATAATATTCAATGATCACTCGAAATTCACTTTTTTAAATTTTTATAAAAATACACCAGGTTGTATGTTTTGAACAGCAGTTAAACGCAAAGTAAAGGACGACACTTGCTCAAAATCCGACAGTAGTCTATTAACAGGTGCTACTTGATGGGAACAGTGTTGCATTTCATATAACTACGAGGGAAGTTCGAATAGTCACGAACTTATTAATCCGCACTCGTGTAATTAAGAGTAATTTCAGTATAAATTGATTGCTTATAACTAATCAAAAAGAGGCTAAATGAGGGGAAGAAGCTTCAGTCCTTTATTAGTGAAATCTGTAGCAACAACATAAAAGCTTAAAATATTTTAAATTTTATAAAGTAAAAATAAATTAGTTTTCTCATTTTAGTAAAACTGTTTTTCAATCAAATAAACAAGACGCTTACCACTTTCTGAAGCTTACAGTTTGAATGTCTTGTTCTATATTTTTTATATATTCAAATTCAGAACCTCCTTTGGGCATTGCATGTGTTTACTGGGACCTTTTAAATGCTCTTAACTATTCAAAAGTATTTTCCCTACACAATGAAGAAGATTTTTATTAATACATTCTTCCATATTGGTAACTGAGGAACGTTTTTAGTGTGGCTTTCGCCATTTCATTTTGAAACTTCTAAGAAAGCTCTAGTTAACACAAGATATTTAAAGCCGACCTTAAGTTAAAATAAACACAGCTTTTCCTTTAACAAAACAATAGTCGATATTGGTATGAATTCGGTTGCAAAAGTTTCTGCACTTTTGAAGTGATAATTTAAAAAAGCTTTAAATACTTTTTTAATAATCAAAGTTAAAATTTAAAATTTTTAAAGCACAAGCCAAAAGCTTAAAAATATCCTATTTGGTTCTTATTTGCGGTTTCGACTAAAATTTCATATTAGCTTTTTATTACAATTTCCGCTTAATAATATTAAATTTTTAAAAGTAAACTTTCAAAGATCTAAAAGTAATTCCTACAGAACGAATCAAATAACAACAAAACTAGAAATATTTAAATCCAAGATCATTATGTTAACGAGTCATGATCATGTTATTTCGAAGAATATTTTAACAAAATTTAAAAAAAAATCTAAAGTTTAATGAGAGCCACACATAACAATATTTAAAACTTAAAACTTATAATTACTGGAAAAAGAGATAATAATTGTTTGAGCTTTCCATATTATTTTTTTAGAGTTAAAGACAGGATTCAACATTTTCCAAATGGAAGAGGTTTTTTTGTTAAGAGAAAATCATAGCTTTATAGTAAGCAATTTTCCAGCAGCATAGCTACAGAATCTTTATTACGTTAATTTATTATAAAAAAATTTAAAATAATATTTATAAAATTTCAGGGTTATCAATAAAAACGTTTAACATTTTTAATAATCCGCGATTATCAATAAAATCTTTAAATACTTTTAATAATTGTAGAGCATATAAAGAGATTTCAACAAATATCTACAAAATAAAATTGACCGAGTCAAGATGGTGATATTTTGTAGGCTGAAAAGAAAGAAAGTGCTGAAAAGCCCTTTTTCAAAATAGCGAGTTTCTAAAGAATCCTAAGCTTCTTAGGATGGCATACAAGTTATAAGGAATCAACAAAAGCCCATGGAACTGGTTCTAGTACATGTTCTTGAACGTGAGACTATAATAATACGAGTACTATATTTTTAGCAGTGACCAAAAAAAAGGATGTTTGTCCCTGTACCTACCTGCCTGAAGCATCGTAGCTCCTAAGCCGTTCAACTCTTTACAATATTGTTGGTTTTTTATTTGTTTTATTTTTTTTTTTTTTTGCTTAAAGATGAATTGATCGTGAGTGGGCTTCAACTATTTTTTGGCCATTTAGGAGCTAGAGTGCTATGAAGGTATATTTTTGATATTTTAAATATTTTTCTACTTGTATTATATTAAATTTTCTGCATAATATAAGCTACATACATCACATTCATGAAGACCAACCTTTGTAGAAATACTCACCTGTTATAATGCCTTTTATATTCTCAATTATCTAATGAACGTCAGTCAGCTCAGTTTATTTTTAATAAGTTTTTCCGTTCATAATCTATGTATATTCGTCATGCTTCAGCTACTGGCTGACAGTTCAAACTGACAAACTTTTATTCAACTAAGAATTCTCCTTCATTAGTCTAAAAATTTCTTTTAGACAAAAACATTTAACCAACTCATTTTTCAAATTCAAACATTATCTCTTTTCTCCTGCACACTGACAATGGATATGTTTGGTGATATGGTTTTTTGTTCAACACAACCTGTACAGTATTGTAGAATATTAAAATACCATTAAAATTATTAAATTAACATAAATATCTGTGAGTATACAAATGGAAAACTATAATTACAGAATTGAAGTTATTTTAGTTTAATTTTATCATCTTATCTCATCATCAATTAATTTTACCATACTTATTTCTCTTATAATTTATTTTAGCTTCTATTTTTTATTAATGGTTTTCTAAACAAATTATATTCAAATATATAATTACTGATTTAATGGCGCAGTTATTTGGGTTTTGGTTTAAAGACCACCTAAAGCGTTCACCACCTTTTTTTCATTCAACTCATCACAAACAGTCATTTGCCTCAGACACTCTCAGTAACCGCAACAAAAAATAAATAAGAAAATATAAATAAAAATGTTGAAAATTTGTATTTCTGTAATAATGACTTATTATGTATAATTATCAAATTTACATAGTAAGTTTATGCAAAAATATCGGAAATAATCATGAAAACTCGTAATTATTTAGTTGGGTGTGTGTTCTGTTCGGTAGTGAGTTTCTCACATGGATTTGTTATGCTTCTTAAACTTCTGCAATTGTTCATAAGAAAGTAAGAAATTATTTGAAGATACAACAGAGAGACAATGAGAAAATTGTGTAAAACATATTCAAAATAAATTATTGTTTAATTTCCCATACGCTGCGTTTCTCTGTCTCCTTCAAAATTAAATAAGATATAAAAAATGTATGTAAACCTTATGCTTTTCATTTGATCAGTGTTTCTTTCATAAGGTACGGTCACGCTTGCCAAAAATTTGCCGAAAAAAACGTGTCCAACAGACATGCTAAATGCGCTTTTTCTCTAATTCCAATATTTTTTTAAATATGGGTTCGCATTTATTAAAAATAATATAGAAAAAACATTTTGCGGCATAGTTGACTTCATTTTGTGATATAAAAATCAAGTTAAATCACACTAACTCTAAGCAAAAGCAGTGGTTACATTTTTTGGACAAATGTTTGTCAGATGTGACCGTACCTTAACTCTTATAATAAGATTTATGCGAACTAACACGCCCACTGTTAATAATTTTGCCATTTGTTGATTTAATACCACACATTGATAGAAAAGTTATTTACTAAATGATTAAAGACTTCCACAAACTAACATATCCACTGTAGTAAGAAATATGCGACAATTAATTTTTACCTTGCATAAAACTAGCTTATGCCCACTGTACTATACCGTCCATTTTTACTTCGACCATGCACCTTTTTAATAAAATTACCCACAAAAGTTTTAAGATTCTAATTATTAAAGTTCTAGATATTTCGACCCCTGTGCGCGAAATTTTCGAATGTTACACTTTTTATGAAATCGATTTTTTTTATGCAAATCGGTTCTAAATCTTTTAATTAATCTGTTGACAAAATATTATAGCGATAAATATAATAGTTATGGAGATAATACAATGCACATTTTATCGTATGTAACAGTTTTGTAGTATATAATAAGAATACAAATAGTAGTAAAAACGGTCTCCTGTAAATTTTAGTTTTTGTAACATACGATAATATCGCGCACAGTGGTCGATATAATACAATTAATATTTACATTGCGAGATCATTATTATCAGTCAATCTGTGAATCTATGCATGGATCACCATATGTATGGTTGGAAGACTTACAAACCTTGACTATGCTGATGATATTTTTTTACTGTCACACAATCTACAAGACATTCAGCAAATGTTAAATATGGCATCGCAGCTAAAGCGATGAATGTAGGACTGATTATAAATACCTTGAAAAAAATCAATGCGTTTTAATGTAACGAACAGTTATCGCTTTTCACTGATGGGGAAACTGCTTGAAGATGTCCCAAAAACTACATTTTTCGTCAATAAATACCTTCACAAACAATCAAAATATTTTGGCCTCAAATTATAAAAAATATTGAGCTATGGCCTAGAACTCAGCAGCCTCCAACTGAGGATGAGATAAAAATACGTAAAAATAGATGGTTAGGTCATACCCTACGTAAGCCAGCCAATGACATCAATAGGAAATATCTTGATTACAACCCACAGGGGCAAGAAGAAGGGCACGCCTAAAAAGTACGTGGAGACGCCAAGTCCAAGCCGAACTACAAACTGCTGGATTTACCTGGAATGAAGCCAAAAGAGCAGCATCAGATAGAATTCGATTGAGATCAGTTATTGAGAATTTCAAGGATTATATATTGTGAGAGTAGTGCCACGCTCACTGTTTAGATTTCATCAAATAAGTCGATTAAAGAGTTGATATTCTTAACAAGTGGCAGCCACCTTAAATGGAAAGGAACAAACATACTACGAATGCTGCCGAAGAGGTATTGCGGCCTACAAAAACTGGATGCTTGTTCCTTTCCACGCTGATGCTGTCAAAATTATTTATAATATTTATTTATTTATCGTTTTAATCAACTACAAGGAAAGAACACCATAATGAATTTTTGTTTGATTTTTATTTTTATTTCCTCACAACTCTACACCTATGAACCGATTTCGAAATTTGTTGCTTTATCTGGAAGAACTTACTTCCAGATTGGTTCCGTTCTTTTAATTTCTCATTTATGTTTAAATGTGCATCTATCTATGTATCTGTCTATTAATCTAGCTATCTCTCTATCACTCGGTCTTGCAGTCGTTTGTAGTGGGTGGCCCAAATAAAATTAAGGATTGGCTATCCATCAGTATCTATCTCTGCAGAACAAGGTGGGTAGCTTTACTCTTGAACAACGTATTATATCAACCTATTTGCCAAGGGAGTGCCAAAGTCCAATTGATTCAGCAATTGAACGCTAACTACCATCCACTTCGTTACGGCCTCTTAGTTTCGGCCTTACAGAAGCCAAAGCATCCACATAGATTGACATTTTGGAGCAGATTTTGGATTGGCCAATTTTTCGAAAATACTAGCAACTCAGACAATTAATGCCTACAAATTATTTTGACATGTTACCTTCTTTCGGAAAGGAATAGACTAAAAAGAACAGTTGCTGAAACTGAGAAAGCTTAATTAATTATTTTGTTATAGCGGCGTTACTTCATCTTTTGGTGTTAAGTAGACGTATTACATTTTTGTTAAGCTGATTACCCATTTTATTAATTATTTTACGTCGCCGACGATCTTGCTGAAGTAAAGTTACTTTTCAGTGACTAGTGCAATGCGCTACATCATCATCATTACGGACTTTTTATTTCATTAAATGGTATATATGAACTTTGTTTTATTTTTTAATCGTGCTATCAGTCATCTTGGCGATGTTAGTTGGCCTTCTCAGATCTGTGATTTCATGCCTTTCGCCTTTTACTTGTGAAGTGGCGTTAAAGATCAGGGATATGCGAGTAGTTCACACCTTTAATGCTAATGCCATCCGATCCACTCATTAGATAAAACTACAAAAAATCGTCAACAAAGTCTTGGGAAACACGATTGACTGGATAAGCCACGGCGGAGCCGTTCGCGGCAGTGAAATAAATAAATCGTGTACCAGAAATATCTAATGGGAATATATTTTACTTCTAATAAAGCCATAATATAACGAAAATAAAATAAGTTTAGATAATTTTAATAAATTTTTTAAGATGTACTTG
The DNA here is from genome assembly GCA_956483585.1 of Gymnocheta viridis. Taxonomy (NCBI): domain Eukaryota; kingdom Metazoa; phylum Arthropoda; class Insecta; order Diptera; family Tachinidae; genus Gymnocheta; species Gymnocheta viridis. The sequence continues at coordinate 68,636,840 of OY101444.1, read as the reverse complement.
TATTCCAGGTGTTTCAGGATCTTGCAAGGATTATTGAAATAAACAAAAAATAGCTAAAAATTAATTAAGTAAAAATATGTACATAAATAAAAGAAGAAATTTGTATTACTAATCAATCAGCTCTCTTTGAATTTATTTATATCATACTACACATTTATATATGTATGTACATTAGACCTACAAAAAAATTTTGTTTTGTAATTACATAATTTTTGCTCAAGTTTTATTTATCATCGGATGCCTCTTCAAAATTGATATGATAAATTTCGTAAACCGTTTTAGAAGAAGCTTCATATCATACTTGCAGTCATCACTAGACCCAAGATAACTTTTAAGGCACCATAAAATATATCAAAAAATGTTCTCAGGAGATAAATCTTCGTATAAAATTAATGTGTTTTACTTTCCTGGTTTCAAAATATCGCATTGGACGCAGCTCAAAAGACTTTTTAACTTATATATTTGTCTGTATATATTTTCTTGAGAGTAAATACCAAAAAAAATGCAAGAAACCGCCAGCTCACGAATGGCCATCATTCGACCCCCTAAATGTTTTGGGAATCGCCATAACACAAAATAATTGATAAATTAGGAAGGGATACAAGGTGAGTTGGTCTAATATACATACATATGAATGTATGTATGTATGTGTATCTAGCCCATAATTCGTACCGCACTTTGCGATAAATGTTGTATATCTGAAAATTTATCTAACAGCGATCGAGGACAATTCTTAAAAACTCTATGGCAATTTGCACCTGAGCGGCCCACATGTTCTGCATGATAATATTCATTGTCCGAGTGTGTTGACAATTTGTCGGCAGACGATGAAGGCCTAATTGAAGAAAAATTGTTTTAAAATTGGTTTTAAATAAACACAAATTAAAAACCGTACTAACGTTAATAAAACATGCAGCAATTCCGCAAATAATCCATTGTAATAATGAAAGGGCGTTTCGGCAGCCTCACAGATACTTTTCAAAACGCAATCTCGCCCCGCTAGGCCCATGCTGTAACAAACATAGATATTGATATCAAAAATTTAAGTTAATTTTATCATTACTATATTGATGTCTTACCGATTTGCTAGTCCTTCTAATCCTTTGTACACGGTCCACCGATAACTGCTGACTAGATTTTTTTTATTTTGTAAAAAGTCTTGTTTACTTTTTTGTGGCACATTTTCTGCTGCTACCAAGAAATTTTCCAAATTCATGTGGTTTCCAAATTTACGCTGAAACTGCATGACCGTTTTCGTTTTTAATCGTGTGACATTATCGGGTAGAAAATATTCAGCTTTTAAAACATAACCGCTGGTCATGGCTTCAAATCTCAGATCTTCCAAAGGTATACCGATGCCATTAATCCACTAAAGATATGAAAATGTTAAAGAAAGTTTAATTATGTAGCGATTTCTGAACTTTTAGCAGAATTTCAACTCGAACATCTAAATAATTAATTTATGGCGTCTTCTTTTCTAAAAAATAAGTGCAAAATTTTTTGCCCTTTTTATTGAAAATTTGCAATCTGTGATTTTTTTAAAAGTAGTCGTATTCAGTGTTTAGTGCGTTTTGCATTGCAACTCCTTGCAAGTGCAACTCTTTTTTTTTATTGACAGTGAGTGCTATTTTGCAAAGTTTACTTTGCCAAAATCTTTGCAATTTTCTTTCAAACCTTGTTTCGCTTCTACACACGCAAAGTTTATTTTGAAAATTTTTATGTCCGTTTGTTGGATGAACATGATAGCCAAACACACACATGCAACCAAATACAAGTATGTGTAAACGACGAACGAAGCAGAAAGCAGCTTTGCGAGTACAGCAAGTGTGTACTTACCCCCTTTCTTCTTTACCCTATCACCATCAAACACAAGACTTTGCAAAGTAAACTTTTACCGTGGAAAAGCAGTCATTGCTTCACAATTTTCGACCATTAAAAACACAACGCTACAAAAAATCAGCTGGATTATTGAATAGCCCCCCAAGGCTATTATGTATTTCGATTCGAAAGAAAACATTTTGAAAAACAATGTATAAGCTATACAAATTCGAATTATTTCCGTTTTGAATTGAAATACATAATAACCCACCTGGTATTACTGGATCATGTTCACAATCAACAAATTAATTAAATTCACTTTGCAGTCTTCCAATTAATTTGAAACTAAAGATATTTCATTCATATTCATATATCACGCTGACAATAAAGTTGACAAAATAAATGATGGTTTGCAAAATAAGTTTGGACTAATAGAAAACTATTCCATAGATTGGCATATGAAGCTCAATTTAAACAAATGCGAGTGTATTCTTCTTAGACCACCAGTAGGAAAATGTAACAACAGTATAAGAAAAAACTGGAAGTTTTTTGGTATTAGATCAACTAATGATACAAACATTCCTGTAAAACACACTGTTAAATTACTAGGCATATATTTAGATAAATTTCTGTACTTTAATAATCACGTAGAACAACAACTTATAAAATCTAGAAAAGCAATTTTTATATATAAGAGGTTTTTTTTCTAAATATATGTACAGAACCAAGGGTTAAAATTATTATGTACAAGTACTAATAAGACCAATTTTTTCATACGGTTGCCAAATATGGTTTAACATATGTCCTTCGTTTATGGCGAAGATACGAATATATAAAAGGATATGTCTCAGGTGATGCACTTCAATATACAGATCAAAGAACAGTAACTACAACAAATATATATCAAACAAAATTCTTTATGAAAAAGCCGAAATAACTAGGTTTGATAATTTTATTATTCATATTATAAGAGATCATATTTTAAATAGTGTAAATACCACCGAAAATAGTCTAACTATGGCTCCTTACTATGTTTCCGAAGAGTAAATATCAATAACGCTGCAAAATGGTTTCATTCCACCTGAGGCTTTTCTTTTCCTTGATAGAAATGGTTTAATCCAAAATAAGGATGGTATTCCTATATTTTATCATATCTATAGACGATCTAATATAAAATCAATAAATTATAAAGAACTTACAATAGAAAATCATTGTTTCGATACAAATATTTATATGAAAGATAAAAACATTAAACCTAATTTGAATCATAAGAAATATTGGTGGCTTACGCAATAATAATTTGTCGAATTTTAAACCTTGACCTTATCCTTTTTATATTTTCCTATATACAAGTAAGATTTTTATTAATCTTTCTGCTTACAACTAACTTATTAAAAATATATTATTATATTTATGCTATTATTAAGTATGAGAAAAATTAACTTTACTAGAAACTATATATTACTTGAGAGCTCGTTGAAGTGGGACTTTGTATATATAAAAAAATAATCATTATGCTTTTTGTTTATTTGGAGTTTACTATTATATTCTAAACATTTATTAAATAAACATTGAAAAAAAAAACAAATTAAAATTTTTAAATTCATTGTGCAGTCTTCCAATTAATTTAAAATTAAAGATATTTCATCCCATATCCCATTTTTATTAGATTTTTCTCGTTTTGCTTGTTTTATTGCATCAGTTGATTTCATTGCTTTTAAATTTTTTAATAAATAAAAATTGTTCTTTAAAAATTACATCTTTAAAATTGAGTGTTTTTGCAAAATAAAGTGCCTGGTAGCAAATATTTGACCTTTTTGGTGTAATTCCAAAATTTTTTTCATATATGTATTTTAAATATTTGGGCTTTCAAGATCATTTAATAAAATATTGTTTTTTACATATCATTCCGACATTTCGTTGGTATTTTCCAACGTACTCAGGAATTTTTTTTATTTTTGTAGATATATAATCTTCTTTAGACAAATTCTACATCATTCTTATTAATAAATTTAAAGCAAAAAATGCAAAAGAGGTTCATATATAAATTAAAATATCACAGCCAATCCTTATTTGTCGTCATCACTAAAAAAGTAGTGCTCAAAAACTATAAAATTTTAAATTACACATGAGTTACACATGCAGCCAATTACATATGGGCTAAACATTAAAATAAAAATTACACATGATATGTGTAATTACACATAAGCTGGCAACTCTGCTGATAACGCAAAATTTTTATCTTTAGAAAACTTTTAATTGCGTTTTTTTAAAGTAAAAGAAATGTTAACTTTTTTTGAAAAGAAAACGGCATTAGATTTTTGTGAAATAAGTGGAACATATTTTTTTGAAGTTCAAAATAATAAATTTTAATTTTTCTCTGAACTCAATGCCCATCCGGGTTTGACAAAAGATAGCAAAAAGAAAGAATGGGGGTTTCAAAATAACAATATTCCTGGTTCAATAGTTAATATTCCTGGTATCCACCGTAAAAGGATAAAAACAAGCCAATTAACGTTGGTAAAATTCTCAAATGTTGCTCATCGAAATCCATGACTTTTACGTTCCTGTATTCGTTTCTTAGTAGAATAAGGATTAACAAACTCAACTCTTATTTAATAAATTTTAATTTTTAATTACTTTCAAAAATTAAAATCAAATCCCGTATTAATGAAGAATATTGTTCCAACTATCGATTAATAATTCAGAAATTTTCTTATATAAACTCGTGCGTACGTTTTCTGGTTGAAATTTTGAACTGAATCATTCGAACGGAGAAAATATTAAAAAATAAGCAACCCCACGGTGCGATTGGCATAGACCAACTACTATAAGGCCAACAAGGTGCTTATTTGGTGGAAAAGGCAAAGAAGCTCATCGGTGACAGTAGGGTAACCAATTCTAATTATTCACTGGAACATTATCGCATTGTGGGGTGTGTTTCGCTATAATCGTTAATAAGGGGAACTTGTTCCCGTTAACCGAACTTTTTTGCGTACTACACATTTTTCATTAAGAGCCCATATATTTGTGGTCGAATAACATACTATTCAGTAGTTTAAGGCGACTATAGTGAACAAACAAATATGATCAGCAGTGCTTGGCTTTAAGAGTCACATACAGCGAGCCGACCATATTTTGTACGATGGCGGTTTTTCTTCGGCGGCGTGTAACATATAAAGATTCGACGTAGGTTCAAAATCGACGAAATCTGTAGTCTTCAGTCTTCAAGAATTATTTTATGCAATAAATATTTCAGTAGTAATATTTTTGTGGACAACACTGTTCAACAAAATCAAAATTTTTGATTTTCAGCTTTGAAGTCTGTGAAGAATTTTAGTACAATTCAAAGGCAAATAACTTTGTGGAATATTTTAACTTTCTATCTCTTTCTTTTTATCTCTTTTCTAAAAGAGAAAAAATACCCTTAAATTGTGATATAGCGGGCTAAATACTTCTACAAAAGTATTATAACAAATACTTTTGCAAATCTTTAAAGACACCAAAGCTCAACATTGAACTCGAACGCCAGAAATAAGTCAAAACTTAAAATCTGTAAAGAGTTAATTTCTTCCTTATTCAGATATTTAAAGTTTTGACTTTCAGCTTCGGTGCCCTTGAAGACTTGTTGAAGAATTTTAAAACAAATATTTTAATAAGAGATTTTAGTCCGCTTATTGCTAGAAGAGTTTTATATGAACCTGCTGAACACACCTTATACCAAAAATTTATGAGCTAGAAAATTTCCTATAGCGAGTCACTATAATAATTAGTAAAAGGGTGGAAGTTTAACTTCCCCTAAAATAAGAAACAGATGTAAACTTTCAAATACATGTTTATATTTTTTGTCTCCTCTCAGAATCAGGCCTTAGAAACATGTTTTAATTATTTGGTGTTGTGCAGTGTAACTAAGAAATGTGGGCTAGGCTGGTACATAGTTAACTTTACAGGTAGTAATTCTGCTTAGCCGGTACTTAGGCGGCTAAAAGCTTATCGGATGCAAATCGCATGCACCGGCTGTGGCACGTTACATAAATTAGTTGTTCGGCGGCCGACTTTTAACCCATCAGCTTCGCTCGGTCATATTTTCAAACGATAAACTTATCTCTTACTTCTGTTGCGCTACTTTGAAAATGTTTGGTTCCACATAGAACTCAATAAAATTTAAAAAAAAATATCAGTTTTAAAACTCACCTGAGTTCTTGTAGGCGCTGTTGGTGGAAAAATCAATAAAGGTACTACTGTAGCTTTTACCGACAGTAATAAAATAAAAATACAGCCAACAAAATAAAAACGATTTTTAAACATTATTCGAAACTAATTATAAGTTCTTACAAAATTCTCCCATAAGTTACTACTTTCTTTTACACAAATTCTTCTTGTTTAATTTCTTCTTTTTTCAGTTTTGAAAATCTCACTTTGCTGTGAAAATGAGTGAATACTTCAGTTACGTTTGGTTACCGACTAAAGGTATTGTTCTATTTAAGAAACTTACTAACCAAAGATTTTCATACGTTTTTATCTTTTCGCATTTCAAAGTCAAAGCTGTAGAATCAAGGCAGTATCATAACTTGTGGCATGGAGAAAAAGTAAAATGTTTAACCAGTTCTAGTAATTAACACATTTACCCTGAAAAGTGGCACAATTCCTCATTGGAATACTTCAAAGTCAGTCAGTCGACAACGTAATCATTAGAAAAGTGTAGATCAAATTGTTTAAAATCTCCAAGGCGATAGAATAACTTGGTTACAAGAAGAAAAAAAACTTTATATGGTGAAACATTTGTTGTGGTTTAGAGCAACATTTTAAAAATGTTTCTTTTCAACAAGGTCTTATTAGCTGTACTTGAAACTAAAGACTTCTTTCAATGTAGTTTTCAGCAACTTCAAGACTTTTAATGTCGAATGACTACTTCAAAAAGTGCGGACAACTTTTTTGTTAATCAATCAAAAGCATGCAGGACCCCAAAAATGCACCACTGTTTTACAATAACTTTGCACAGTACATCTTGAAATTTTTGTGTGGTCTCTAGACCATTTAAAAACATACAAAGCTCAAGGGGAATTTTTTGGCAGAAAGTTTTCATAATTCTTGAAAGATTGAGGACAAAAAGGGCCGTAATAATTTTTTGGGTTGCAGACATCTCTGAACGGCTGCAAACCTCTGAAAATTTCTAAAAATAAATATGTGATTTTCTGCATTTCGCGGACGCCATAGCTCGGAAATTAGTATAACAAAAAATCTGGAATAATTTCTGGAAGCTACTTCTCAAATTTAAGTGAAACGAAGAGGTTGACTTATGAATTTCCATAATTTCACTTCTCATTTTTAAAACAATATTAAATTAAATACAGTAATAACTTTCAATATTCTTAAACGTAGCTAAAAACACTCACGACCAAACCATTTTTCAAGTAAAACCCCTAAATCAAAATCGGCTCAGCCTTTTGAGGTCTATTATGGCGCAGACAGACACACAGATACACCGCCACTCACTTCAAACTTATAACAATCACTTTTTTGATCGGTGGCTAATAACTTTTACAACTTTTACTCTCTACTATTGACAAAATTACTTTGTGAAAATTTCAAGTTTCTCGCCATAAAAGCGCATTGTTTTTAAAGCTGCTTAGTTTTGTTCATTTGAAAAAACGACTTGAGTTTTAATGTTGATTTTTTCCATCACTTTTTTCATCTTTTAAAAAATTTTTCTAAAACTCTTATTCAAAGATGTCATCATGTATATTTCGGTGACTGATAACCTTTAACTGTGGTAGTAAATTTCACACCAGCCTTTAATTTTCTTCATCACTCCTTCCAATTGCGCTTTAGTGTTTATTTCAGTACCTTTCTATAAAAAAATTATTTTAGTTTTATTTTATTTTTTTTCACACAAAATAATTAAGAAGCAATGTTTTTGTAGTAATAAAAGAATACCAAATTAAAAGGAGTAAAATTTACCACCACGTCATAAATTTTGCCTTTCAAATTGAATATCATACCCCAAGTTTTTTGGAAGGCTTTTGGGATCTACAGAAAAAGTGACGGTTATTCAGGAAAACCACAGATTTTAATTTTCATTCAAAATCAGTGTTCACAAAATTTGTCTTCGACAAAAAGTTATATGCAATTCACTGGTACTTAATAAAAACTCTTTGATTTTTTTTTTGTTTGAAACTTACCAGAAATTTAGTAGGAGCTGATGGTGGCAAAATCAAAAACGGCACTTCAGCATTTACCGGCAGTAATAAAATAAAAATACAGCCAATTAAAAAAAAACCAATTTTGCACATGACTCGAAATTGCCTTTAAAATTTTTAAAAATTTTCTATATTTAAATTGTGTAAATCACAATTTACTGTGCTTCAGTTACGCTCGACAACAGACTGAAAGTATTGTTCTATTTAAAAAACTAGCTTACCAAAAATTTTCATGTTTTTTTATGTTTTTTGTTACTTTTCGTTATTTCAAAGTCAAAGAAAGGTGTAAAATAATAGCAGGATTATCTTAATAAAAAAAATATCAAAAAACGTTTAACCCGTTTTTATAATTAACACTTTTGGCCTAAATTTCACATTAGACCAGGTTAACTTCAGCAACAATTTAATCTTTGGAAAAGTATAGATCAATAGCAAAGAAAAAGAGAGAGAAATAAGCTTTACGAATGATATACATATATTAAGAAGTATAGTGTAAAATTTGTTTTCAACTTTTTATTCATTTAAATTAAGTTGTTGATTTCATTTGCCACCAGCTGTCATAAAGAAATAGGTTTTACAAAACTACCCAGCAAAATCTTGGTAAAGATTTCTATTAAGAACAGCATTCTTTTCCACACAAACTACATACCGTCTGCATTACCTTGTAACAGTTAAATATATAATTACCAGTAAATGAACAACTAAATTGTTCTCTAAGTGGCGCAGTATTATTTACATAGACTCAGCAAAAACTTGGTTATGAATTTTGCAGCTACCAAACAATCAGTGTTGCCAGGAGCTAGTCACCCAAAAATAAAAGCTACAAAAATTCAAAAACTTTTATTCATTATTCAAAGTTTTATTTATTATTAATAAAAACCGCATAAAACCTAATGAAAGTTATTTTAAAAAGGGCCTTTCAAGTACATAAACAAACAAACAACGAATAAAAGTCTATATATTTTTAAATTCATATTAGTCAATATATAACAATTAATTATTTTCATGGTACTAAAAAGTTTTTCAATCCCAGCGTTACTGAAAGGAAATGCTACGGGGAAGTCCAATAGTATAGCCAATGCTATAGCCGCTCTATTTTAACATTTATCATGACTCAACCGGTAACTGCATTAAAATTAATAAAATTCACTAAAAATATGCTGAATATTTCGCGATAGCAGTTCGCAAAACTAAAACATAACAGTTCTAATGGAGAAATTTAAGCAGTTGCAGTTTTGTGGGCTTGGAGTTTATAAAGTCCGGGAAGACCGGGGTTCAATCTCCCTGAACTGAGGCATGCAAAGTTAATGATTGGAACGTATAACCTAACCCGTTTCTTGTCACTCATGTCCCTAAGTAAAAACAATCTAAAAATGCTCACAGGCTTCCTTAGAGGCCATTGCAGACTGAGAAAATACCTCAACAGGCTTGACATTGAATATAACAACCTGTGCAGATTTTGTGATGACGAGGATGAAACTTCAAAGCATATTCTGAAGGACAGTGGAGCTTTATTCCACGGAAGATATAGCCAATTGGGCAAGTGCCTATTGGAGGATTGGGAATTGCCAACACTAGAACCACTGGCAATCTTGAGATTCATCCGGAGAGCAGGTCTGAATGAGGTGCTCTAGCACCTGAAAAGGCATACAATAGATCTTCTCCGGTCGCAGTGTCCAGTGTTTCACGAATAATCAATTCATTCATTCAAACAAACAATTTTTTAAGTTGAAGTCATTTTAAAATATATAATATAATATTTTTTATTACAAAAACATGAAAATTTTTATAGAAAATTTTAATAGAAAAATTTGTCCTCTAAAAGTTTCTATAAAAACAATTCATAAAAAATTAAAGTTGGTTTTCATTGCTTTCGTATATGAGTTAAAATTTCAATAATTTATGAGACAATTATCTTTGTAGCGCACACAATTATTTGAATACTAAATTTTTGCAATTTAAAGGAATTTTGTTTTTTTCAAGATATTTGCATGAAATTTTTACACAATTTTAAAAACGATATATGACGAAGAATTTTGCGTTGCTTACAGAAAACCAAGGTTTTTTAGTCACGGCGTTCCTGCAGCATATGAGGGAAAATGTTTATCTTTATTATGATAGCGTTTAGTTTAACTTTAGTTAATTAATAATAGAAAACTAAATACCAGACTAATATGCTGATCATAGAATCCAAGCAATCGACTTGAGTAGAAATATGTATGGAAACCACTCGAATAATTGAGTGAAATGGTTCACTCAATTCGATTGTTTGGATTCTATGAATAGCACGTAAAGCTTATGAGATAAAAACATTCCACAAATGGTATAAATTATATATTGTATCAAGTCTATTTTTGTGAAACACGAAGAATGTTATTGTTCGATCAATTTATCAAGAAAGAATTGGAGGTGTTTGATTACAAATTTGTTTGTTATGGTAAATACGATCTTTCACACTTATTATTTAGAACTTCTGTGTATGCTGGAATAAATAATTTCTCTTCATATGTTTTGCTGAAATTTATAAATAATTAATACCCAGCTAAAAAGTGGGGAAATGCAAAATATATATATGATTATGCAGGCTTGGCATCCTCGGGAAATCACTTTATTCTTTCTCTTTAGCATTTTTGATTCCATGGAATCCATATCCATTTTCGATTTCTTATTCCATAAAATGTTAGCAACAAAAATTAATTACACAATCTAAATGCACTTCGAGATGAGAACCTTCCATCAGTTTCGGCTCCTTAATACACAAAAGAGCTTACGAGTAAAGTAATTTAACATTAGTTATTAAACAACACAAGCTAAAATATCCAATAAATATTATTTAACTGCCTGAGTTGAAACACCCTTTTTATCTTTCACAATACTGTTCATTCTATGTTATCTATCTATTACTTCATAACTTCAACTTTCTTTTAGAATTTATATTCTAGCTTTTACTCTTACAAAGTAATAAATTTAGCAAACAGTTGAAAAATAACTACTGTCAAAGACACACATGCAAAATAATGTTGCGGCAACAAGATAACAACAGCAAACTGAACCACATAACAATACAACTACTTGCCACAATTGTCTTGGTCAGGCTTCACAATATAAATTGTGTATTTTTCCCAAGAGGTGGATCATTTGGGGTAAGAATCTTGACCAACAAGTCAAAACAATAAATACAGCAGCAGAACTTATATTCTGCACATTTTTTTTACAATAATAAAAAAAAACTCCACCTTTTGCTAGTATTTAGCAGCAGTGGCCATGCCTTTGGACTTACCCAATCGTAATGTTTATATGGCATTCAATTTCGAGTCCAATTATGGTCTGCCCTCCAATGATTCATACAATGAATGGATTGACCGAGTAAGTTTGCAAAAAATATTAAAACATTTTATAAATCTTTATATATAAATATTTATGCTTTACAGTGGGATATTGATGAACAATTTGTGGGCATTGGTAATGATGTTAATTTTATTAACAATCGCCGCAAGAAACGCTCCTCATTATTGCCACCACCACCTTATGATCGTCGTTCATTCTATCGCTCCTTTACGGGCTATTTGGAATATTTTCAAATGAATGGTACTGCTTGTCTCTTGAGAACAATTTGTGAAGTTGCTGCCTCAACGCTGCATGAGAATAATGGTGTTTTGGGAAGCTTATTCAAGATTTTATTCATGTAATTATAACTTATTTTAAATGCTCCCATTTTGCTCGTTTTAAACATATTTTTGTTTACAATTGGCTTATTTTTTGTTTCTCACGAAACATTCTTTCTAACGCTCTAAGCAGAGAGATGTAATGTTAAGAATTCGGTGATTTTCAGGGAAAACCTCGTATGTCTATTTATAGCGATTTGGAGTTTTTCAAGCTAAACTGCTTTAATTTAAACACTGGACATGGTTTTTCTTGGTTGGTTGGTTGGCTTAAGGCGTTTTCTTTTCTAAAAAAAAGTGCAGCATTATTTGCCCTTTTTATTGAAAATTTTTTTTCGTATTTCATTGTTGTTTTCAATATTAATTCTTACTCACAATTTTGTTTTCATTTTATAACAACAGATAGATAATGATTTTCTGAAATAGTGTGTTTATTAAAAATTTTTGTCAAAGAAAACTTTCAATAGCAATTTTTTTTATAAAAAGTAAAAGAAATGTTAAATTTTTTTAGAAAAGAAAACTGCATTAGTGTTTAAAAAGCATCAATTGATATCATTTTTTTCGTAAAATGCTTAATGCAAACTATTCGCAGTGTTGTCATACATTAATGCAGTAGTTTGCAGACAACTGGCATAAATTTATTGCATTTGCGAATGTACGAATCTAAAAATCTCGATCAGTTTTGTACAAAAATTATGGCAATAGACTAATTTTCTTTATAAGTTTTGTATTCTTAAATGCTTTTTTTTACCGAAAATGTACACTATCGATAAGTTTTTCATGTAACCATTGAGTTATCGAAAAATGTTTAAAAAAAAATTCAGTTATTGATCAATTTTCTGTAGAAAATTTATATTATAGAAAAACTTCTTATAAAAAATGTGTATGATAATTAAATTTTCATAGTATGGTTTGTACTATTTGTTAACTTTTCTAGAGACAATTTTATTTATCGATAAATTCATTATATGACAAATTTAACAAATAACATTTTTTGCAGAAATTTTTTCAATAGACAATTTGAGTTAATTTATAGAAAAATTGCTTTATTAATAATTTTTTATGAAGCTTACGTTATCGATAATTTTTAAAAGTTGTACTACCGATTTATATATGAGCTATCAAATATAAATATATATTTGCAGACAGTTATCGTTATTTTTGTAAAATTTGTTTTTTTCTATAAATTTTCTGTTAAATTATTTTTAACTCGATTTCTTTTTATAAAAAAAATATAGCTATGGAAATTTGTGTCAGCTATGAATATTTTTTCAATAAATTTCCTGTATTCGAGATTTTCTCCCAATTTAATTCCAAACTAAATTTTTCGACAATTTATATTGTTTGGCTCAAGTTCAAAATTGAATTTTCCGATTTCTTTTTTAATTTAAGAAATTTTTTATACATTCATTATTTTATAAAGAGTAATATTGGAACATTTTACTGTTCATTAGACTAGCAAAACGGGTCAGTACTGATTTCGAAATCGCTACACCATATCATCAGCGTTCTTTGTTCGGTTTTAGCTCTGCTAGTCTTAGGAATAATAAATTGTTTTAAATAGTACTCTCTTAATAAAATATTCAATTTATCGAAAATTTCTTAAATTGAAAGATAAATGGGTAAAATAAGATTTGAACTTGAGCCAAACGATTCCTTTCAATATAAACCAAAATACAGTTCGACTTATTACGTACAAAGATTAACTTTTCGAAAATTTCTATAATGAAAGTTTATGTGATTGCTGAAGTTTCTTTAGAAAACTTGTGCTATTGGGGAACACTCTATAGAAAATAAGTATTTTCCATAAGTTTTCCTTATTAAAATTGTGTAATGAATAAAATTTCTACTAAGACATATGATCCTTTCTATTATCGATAAACTTTAATTAAAATGTATGGCGTCGACAAATTTTCTAAAGAAAACATATTTTATAATGTTTAAAAACTTTCATTAGAAATATAATGCCATCACAACAATTTTCTATTAAATTTAAGCTGGATTCACCAATAAAATTTTTGTTCGGAAAATTTTTTTCATATGTAATTTAAGGTCTTTCTTCTTGAGAGGAAAATGATTTTGTCCCGACAACTATAAACTTTAATTGGTTTAAATTTAAGTTTTGTCTGGACAAAATTGATCTAAATTCCCACATTATAGTGTTTCAAAAGCGGGTTTAAAGCAATTCTTTTATTTTGTAGAATTTTTTTCCATATATTCTGGAAAAATCCGCTTTATTTAGTTCAATAACTATTAATAGAAGCACTAGTCTTTTATCAGTTTTATAGACAAATTGTAACAGATTTTGTTTTTTATTTATATATTTCATATGGTAGCCTTGATAATCTGGAACGTTTTTTTCGTGCTCCAGAAAACTCTCCGTAAAAAAAATTTCGTCCGTACAGAAATTTTGTCCGAAACAAACAAGTGAATCCACCTTTAGTATCATCTAAAAATTTTCTTTGGAAAAATTTTATAAATTATATTTAGTTCATATAATTTATGTAAGCAATAATTTTTCTTTATAAAAATTCTAGATAAAGCAAATTTTCTATAAAAAATTCATAGGATTTACTAAGAAAATTCATGGATTATTTCAAACTTTATGAAAAATTACTATTTAAATTTTTATGAAAAATTAATCGATAACGCAAAAAAAAAAACAACACATTTTCTATGAAAAATTTATGGATAAAACATATTTAATGTAAAAATACATATTTTATATAGAAAACTAATTAATTAACTATTTCTTTCTTCAAAAAACTTTATTAACCTTTTACCAAATATTTAAAAAATAATAATAATAAGCCAGAAACCGCTGGACAAGATATTAACTTTGTTAATCGCGTTTTTCACATGAAACTTAACGAAAATTATGCTGCTTTCCAAAAGGTTTACTTCTTATTTAAATTGGGTTCTAGATTTTAATTTAAATTAAACTAAGCTTTTGAAAATTTTTTTCATTTGCTATTTTTTTATATTTTTTTATTTTATGCGCATTTACTTCCTGCTGAAGATTAAAACGTCATATTTATCTTCTTTTTCCCCCACAATAAACAAATGAATTGTTTGTCTTATAATTACTCATTGGGGTAACATATATTTTTTGTGTTTTCATTATGATTGCTTTTGTGATTATACATGTTAAATAGGCCAACAACTTCACAACCAGAAACATCACCACTACATCATAATATTGCCGACATCGAGCTCTATAGGGCGGAGTGGCAGGGCAGACGTTATATGGAAACCAATAACAATATAGCCGAGGAGTACAATGAGCATGATGTTGCAGCTAATGCTTGTATGGATTATAAGGATTGGTGTCCTGAAGGAGTTATTAATATGATTTCAAGTTGGTATTAAGCAAAAAAAGAACAACAGCAATAATAATATTGTTTAACCAATTCTACTGTGTACAAATGTGTGCGTGTCAAAAGCAAATTAAATAAAAAATATGAAGATAAAAGTTGCATAAAAAAGTATTTTAAAATTCTCTCATTTCATTTTATAGATTTTGTAGCTTTTGCTTTTTTTTGGAAAAACTGTTTTCGTTATAACCAAAAATTTCGTACATTTGTATGTTATAATCAAGTTAAAATTTGAGAAAGTAGAGATACATAACGAAATTGTGTATCTCTAGATTATAACAGGTTCATTATGATTTCGATATGTGTGCAATCATATCACTGAGAATGTGTGTTTATGGCAGAATTATGTGAACATTTTGGAATGTTTTAAAAATTGTTATTTCTCTATTGAATTTGAACAAAAAGTGTATTTTAATTAAGGCTTAACAGAAATTTTTATTCAGAAATTTATTTAACAACTGTAAAAGTGAATTTTCTCATTTTTTGTTTGAGAAATTCACAGAAATGGTTTACTGAAATTAGTTTCTTCTTGTTTTTGCTTATAATTTTTCTAAAATTTTTTATAAAAAAATTACAGTTTTTGGGAAACAAACGATTGCATTAATCGATAAATTTTATAAAAAAATGTTTTTTCGAAAGGTTTTCTATAGAAATTTCTGTTTTCGATAGAGTAAATTTCTATTAAATTTTTTTTTTATAAAATTTATGTCATTGATATTTCTCTGAACTGACGAAAAATCTTGTGTGAAAAATATTACTGTCGAAATTTTTTTATACAAAAATTTGTTGTTATTATATTTTATTTGAAAAGTGTATATGCACCTATGCTAAAATTAATATTATCTGATTTCCTTGTATTTCCTTTCGTAGAATTTTTTCGTTTTCGAAAATTTTTTTGTGGAAAATTTAAATTTTACATAAAACTTATTCTATCGATATTTTTTTGTATATTTATTTTATCCATGACCGTTCTTTAAACTATTAAAAGTCCTTGCTATTGAAAATTTTCTGCGAGAAATTTAGACACAAAATTGTGTTTGGAAAATTTTCGTAAAGTCTATTATTTTTCTCACCATTTTTCCCTTGAAAATTTTCGATTATCGATAATTTATATTTATATTTTTTTATAGAAAGCTTGTACCATTGATTAATATTTTTGAAAAATTCGTTCTTTTTAAAAGTATATATAGGAACTTTAAGTATATAAGTTATAAAAATATAAGTTTTCTGCCGAAAATTCGAGAAAATTTGAAAATTTATTTCCTGTAGAAAATTTTCTTTTAAAAAAAACTTTTTGGAACATTTTGTTAAAATGTATTTTGTTTAAATTTAAAAAATATGCTATAGAATATTTTTATTGTAAAAAAAGGATCCTACGAAAATTCTTTAAACTTTTTCAATAGCTGAATTTTTTGTAAACATTTTTCGATAAAAAACTTTCTATTAATAATTATTACAATTGCTCAACTAAAAAATTCCTTGGTTTTCTAATACTTTTGCCATTCCACGTTGTTTTTATCGTTCGTTGTTTTTCTTGTTTTATTGTTTTAGCCTTTCAAAATTCAGGCTTTAAATAAGGGATGTGCGCGTGAGAGATTTTACGTCACGCTCACAAAAACAACAATTTCAAGCACACATTTTCACGAACCACAAAATGTCGAATTACCAAGAACAGGGTTTTGTAAATCACGCATGTTTCGCTCGACAAAGTTAAAATGAAATGAATACGAATCAACTATTTATTTTATATTGTAATACAAAATGTTTTTAACGATACTATAAAATAACTCCCAACTAAAGTAATTCCTAAACAAACGACTCCGAATGAAGCAATTCCCAACCAAAATGAAAAAAATGGGTTAAGCGAAAAAAATATATATAACACTCAAAGTGCAAAATGAAATTACCTGAAGTTGTTGGGTATATAAAAATAAAAACAAAAATATTTCCTAATCCGAAAATCCTAAAATAATGAAATAACTCCGAAGGAACTAAGTTTAAACAGAAATTTTATTCCCAAATATAAAAGTCCCCGATAGTAATGAAATAATCAGAAATTGAATAATTTTCCATTCAAATTACCCAAACGTTATTATTCATAGAGATTATGGGAGGAGAACATGTTCTTTAAGATATTTCAAAACAGTCTTCTTTTATGAAAGCTTTTCTGTATTGTACTATATTTAGTAAGATTATCTGAATTTAATTAAGCAACTCCAAACGCGTCGAAAGTTATTTCAGTTCACATTATTATTTCCTAAAAAAAATTAAATAACTTCCAACCAATAATAAAATAATTGACAATTGAAATATTTCCCGAATTTAAAAAGCCCTAAAAACATTAAAAAACAATAGGCAGCAAAATAACTCCCAACCGTGTTTTCTTGGGAGTTATTTCATTTGGAACTTTTTTCATAACGAAATATCTCCCAACGCGTTAGAATTTAACGACCACTCGTGACACGAAAAATCACGTCATTTGCACATCTCTACTTTTATAGTTCTCATGCAGTAACTGAAAATCCTAAATATAAACACACGTGGTGTCAGAAAAACGAAATGAATTCTTAGCAGGCTTCAGAAAGCTGTATTAAGATCCTTTAAATCAGAGGTTTGCGTTTAAGAATTACGCTGCTTTTGTCAACTACTGCTTCAACAGTGATCGCTCCTTCCGTTTCAATTGCGAGCAACAAAAGAAAATGTTTGCATGTGAATATGCTTATGAATTATTCAATTGTTTTTCATTTTTATTTCAGATCCTGGTTTTTTAATCCTTGTCCGTAATGTTTTCTTCCTTGTATTGTTCAAGCAAAATACTTTGTTCTTAGCAATTGTTCACAACAATGGATTCTCTTTTAATTTCGATTTTTTTTTTTCTGAAATCCTTTTTTGAAGTGCAAAAAATCTCTTCAATGAGTTTTGGTTTTTTCAAACCAAAATCTTGTGGGGATTTTTAGGTTTAATATTGATTTACATTGTTTTGTATTGTTTAGCGGTCTTTTCTTAAGGTTTTTTTTTTGTAAATTGCTCTTGATATGTGTTGCTTTGTTTTTTAAGGAATTAATAGTTTTATTTCTTTCGAATTTAAAGTCTTGATGTTTGTTGCATAAAACTTAACCTTTTTAGAAAAAAATCCGCTTATTTTCAATTTATATTTATTTGGCGAGAGAATTACGCCTCCTTTGATTTTGTTGTCGCTATAGGAAAAAAAAACAAAAAACAAAACTTCTATAAAATATCATATTACCTAAAGAGGGAAAAGCAATTAATAAAAACTTAAAGAAATTAACTGAAAAGGAAGTGTATGTCTTTTAGAAATTCATTCATCTTGAAATAATAAACTAATAAAATTTAAAAAAAAAATTTTTAATTCTTAATTATAATGAGGAGTTCAGAAACTTTTGCGGCACTAAAGCAATTATCAATCTATATAATACGATAAAAATGTTAGAAAAAATAAACGTATACAAACGAACGATTTTCTATAGAAAATTCATACCAGCTCTACAAAATTTTTGTATAGAAAATTTATGCTAACATAATTTTTCTGTCGAAAATCTATTCTATTGAAACTTTTCTTTAGAAAATTTATATTAACGAAAATTTTATATAGAAAATTTACATTTACAAAAATTTGTATTGACGAAAATTTTTGATAGAAAATTTATATTAACAAAAATTTTTGATAGAAAATTTATATTAACAAAAATTTTTGATAGAAAATTTATATTAACGAAAATTTTTGATAGAAAATTTATATTAACAAAAATTTTTGATAGAAAATTTATATTAACAAAAATTTTTGACAGAAAATTTATATTAACAGAAATTTTTGATAGAAAATTTATATTAACAGAAATTTTTGATAGAAAATTTATATTAACAAAAATTTTTGATAGAAAATTTATATTCACGAAAATTTTTAGATAGAAAATTTATATTAACGAAAATTTTTTATAGAAAATTTATAGTAACAAAAATTTTTGATAGAAAATTTATATTAATGAAAATTTTTGATAGGAAATTTATATAAACGAAAATGTTTGATAGAAAATTTATATTAACAAAAATTTTTGATAGAAAATTTATATTAACAAAAATTTTTGATAGAAAATTTATATTAACAAAAATTTTTGATAGAAAATTTATATTAACAAAAATTTTTGATAGAAAATTTATATTAACGAAAATTTTTGATAGAAAATTTATATTAACAAAAATTTTTGATAGAAAATTTATATTAACAAAAATTTTTGACAGAAAATTTATATTAACAGAAATTTTTGATAGAAAATTTATATTAACAGAAATTTTTGATAGAAAATTTATATTAACAAAAATTTTTGATAGAAAATTTATATTCACGAAAATTTTTAGATAGAAAATTTATATTAACGAAAATTTTTTATAGAAAATTTATAGTAACAAAAATTTTTGATAGAAAATTTATATTAATGAAAATTTTTGATAGGAAATTTATATAAACGAAAATGTTTGATAGAAAATTTATATTAACAAAAATTTTTGATAGAAAATTTATATTAACAAAAATTTTTGATAGAAAATTTATATTAACAAAAATTTTTGATAGAAAATTTATATTAACGAAAATTTTTGATAGAAAATTTATATTAACAAAAATTTTTGATAGAAAATTTATATTAACAAAAATTTTTGACAGAAAATTTATATTAACAGAAATTTTTGATAGAAAATTTATATTAACAGAAATTTTTGATAGAAAATTTATATTAACAAAAATTTTTGATAGAAAATTTATATTCACGAAAATTTTTAGATAGAAAATTTATATTAACGAAAATTTTTTATAGAAAATTTATAGTAACAAAAATTTTTGATAGAAAATTTATATTAATGAAAATTTTTGATAGGAAATTTATATAAACGAAAATGATTGATAGAAAATTTATATTAACGAAAATTTTTTATAGAAAATTTATATTAACGAAAATTTTATATAGAAAATTTATATTAACGAAAAATGTCTATAGAAAATTTATTAACGGAAAGATTTTTATAGACAGACACAGCTGTTAACTTAATTTCATCGTACCTTCGAAATAGAAGTCAATTTGTATATTTTGGATCTGAAAAATTAGACATTAGCTTAACAACAAGAGGTGTACCACAAGGCTCGATTCTTGGTCCCCTACAATTTATTCTAACGACCACTGCACTATAGTGGAATACACATGTACACTGATGATGTACAATTATTCAAAAATCTTGGAATTGTAATCAATAATAAACTATCTTGGTCAAATCATGTAAATGCCTTATGTGGAAAGACTTATTCTATGCTAAGAAATCTTCTTATCACACAGTATTTTACACCATTTAATATAAGCATGCTTCTTACCAAGACATATTTACTGCCCACCCTTCTTTTTGGCTGTGAAATATTTGCTAGCTGCGATTCAATATGCCAGAAAAAGCTCAACGTAACTTTCAGCAATATTGCAAGATATATTTATGGTCGAACCAGATATAGTAGAATATCGCAGTTTTCTTACCAAATTTATAGATTACATTTTGGAAATCTACTAAAATGCCGCACTCTACTATTCTTGCACAAAATCATCTACAGTAAACAACCTGAGTATCTTTACAATAGGATAGAATTTTCTAGATCCAATAGAGGCTACAGAATAAACTCCATTCGATACCAAAAACTAATTTTGGAAAGACACTTTTTTGTTAATGCCATTCGTCTCTGGAATGATCTCCCACCTAATATACAAATTTTAAGCAATGCTAAGCACTTCAAGTTCGCAATATTTACTCATTTCGCTTAAATAAAATTATCTAATTTGTATTGAAATGAAAATTTTTGGCTTAAGTTCAAATCTGAGTTTACCCCCATATCTTCTTAATTTAAGAAATTATATTTAGATAAATTCATTATATTTTATTAAGAGAGTACTATTTTATTTGAAACAATTTTTTCATCAGACTAGCAGAACGGATCAGTACTGATTTCGAGGTCGCTACACCATCTCATCAGCGTTCTTTGTTCGATTTTACCACTTTTGACGGTGGATACTAGTAACTAGGAATATCAACTATTACCTAATTTGTTTTTTTATTTTTTAAATAGTTTTCTTACTTGTTTTAAACCTTTTTATTTAAATTCATATTATTATAATTTATTGTTAATGTTATTGTATATTTGTTAAATATTCAAAACCAGAGCAAATGCCTAAAAAAGTTACCATTGTGTTAGCAGTACTGTTAAATAAGATTAAGTCTTGTTGTACTGTGATTTTCTGAAAGAAATAAATTAAATTAAAATTTATATTAATGAAAATTCTTCTATAGTAACATAGAACTAACGAAAACTCTTTTATAGAAATTTGTATTAACGAAAAATTCTGTATACAAAATTTGTACCAACGAAAAACTTTGTATAAAAATTTATAATGAAAAAAATTGTTTCTGTAGAAAATGTACAACAAAAAAAACTTAGTACAGCAAATTTATATTAAGGAAAAAATTTAATAGAAAATATATTGCATGGAAAAAATGTATATAGAAAATTTATAGTAAGCAAACATATTCCATATATAATTTATACTAACGAAAAATTTTCTATAGGAAATTCTTCCTCATCATTTTGCTCTGGTACCTTGCTTCTTTCATTATATATAGCTTTTTATTCCTTGAAAGCTCCGGTTCTTTACGGGAACTTACTCCGCTTTTTTTATCTATTACTAAATTATCACCTATTACGGATACTGAGTATATTTCATAATTCTCATCGCCACCATATAAGGAGATATTTTCGGACTTTTCAGTAAAGATTTTTACTTTTACAGGTCCTTTAATTCTGTGAGGATTGGTAATAATTCCTAGTCATACCAGATTGTCATTCCTAGTAATATTGATTATCCAACCAGAAGATTTCTCAGAAAAATATTGAGTTAAAATCTCGATGTCTTTATCAATTTCTTCCGCGGTAATAATGAGTGGAGGTAAAATTCTCACAACGTTATCTGATGGAAGTAAGGCGCGGGGACTTAAGTCGTCTGCGAACTTTTTGGCGCCTGTTTTCACATTTATTTCAAGTATTAGCCCCGCCCCTGTCACTTCATCTATTATGGGAAATTTACTTCATAAGCTTTATTTTAAATATCTGCCGCTAATTTCAAAATTTTTAACAAAGCTGAGCAATTCTTCAAGTACAGAATTACCTACGGAGATTGCAAGCGTTTTGCCACCAAAAGTGGAAACGTGCATACCAACTGCCATATAAATAGCAGCCTTTTCGTTCGGAAACGAAAATAGAAAATTTATACTAACGAGAATTTTTTTAAATAATTAGCTGGAAAATATTAGGCTTCTTCTAATTCCCTAAAATATAAATTATAAAATAAAACCTGTAATTCGAATTTTTAAGGTAGATAAAACATTTTGTCTTAGAAAAATTTCGATATAAATATTAAAATGAGTAGATAAACCATTTTGTTTGTAAAATATTTTAAATAGCATGAAGTAAAATTATAAGTTTAAATACTGTTGTTTTTCACTTTTAAACAATTTAAGGATTAAGAAAAATAGAAGAAGATACTTACTTCAAGTCCAAATAATTATCTGTATGGTTAGGATTTTTATTATTATTTATTAAATAAATTACATTTATTTTAAGTGAAGATTATCATAGAAAGAATGATATTCATTAGGTATCACAGATTTCAGTTCCTGTAGATGTTTCTATTTACTGGTGGATATTGGAAGATATTCTTGATGAAGTGAATGTGGTTCTATATATCCAGCGTATTTTTCCATTCGTATTGGAAGATCTTTGTACTCATCATTGAAATCGGTTGCAGTTGCTTATTATTACATTTTAAGACATGGTCTCTGTAAATATCGAACTAAGGTTTAAATGCAGAAGCTACACAAATTTTGGAGCTGCTTCTTTGACAGTCGTGACTCTCAATTTTTTTTTTATTATCAATAAATTATTTGAGGTGCATATTTACATGAGATTGACGCCGCCAATCAGATTTCATTTCGAACTTCTGAATCATTTTCCAACGTCTAAACGTTGAATAAGGGATGGCAAGAGTCGACTTATAATATTTTTAGTTAAAGTAATAAACTCCCATTCCAATTATCGAACTTTTTCAAATCAGGTTATTAATATTCATCAGAAAAGTTGAATTAGTTTTAAAATAATTACGTTCTTACAGATTTTTAATATACGACTGCTACGAAAATCTCGCAAATACGTTGTAGATAAATCATTTTGCTTTCAAAAATAAAGTGTGTATGTAGATAAACAACAAACAAAAAAATATGAATAAGTCACAAATAAATCAACATTATCATCAGGAATTCATACCATAGGAAAAGTGCATCAGAGGGAATAGTTTGGCATCAAAGACTCATTTTCACAAAATCAAAAAAATGTAAATTAAAATCAAATTGTGATACCCGGATAAAGCTTTGTTGCCCGCCTTCATTTTCCTTTTATCTTGTTTTAAGATCCATCTGCAGCAGTATACTTTGTGCCGGTTAACCTCAAATCATTTTGTGGATTTTTATCTCCTTCATAAGCCAATGACAAATATTGTTTCTTCTTTTTTTATTTATTTGGTTTACTTTAGGCTTTTTTGTTTCCCTCCATATAATCTGTTCTTATTTTGTTGAACATCTCTCTTATCGGTTTTTGTTTTATTTTTTAAATAAGAGCCGTGTTTGTTTTTTTTTCTTGGCATATTGTTGCCAAAACATCTTCTTAAGGAAAAGATATTTGCTTTGTAAATACATTTACCGCTGTAGGTATAAATATTGTGTTTTTATTTTTGTATAATCGTCTTTTAAAATTACGGATTAAATAAGATTACTTAACCCACAATGTTTTTTCTATAGTTTTCCTTTCACATGGAAGGATTTGTCAGTTTATGCATCCTATTGCACAAAATTAGTGCACATGTATCAGGAAAGAAAAAAAATAGGAAAATTTTGTTAAAAAGGAAACATCTTTATTTGTGGTGAAATCATTATTGCTTGTTTAAATGAAGAACACCTTTAGGGCAAACAAGATGTTTTCTAAAAGAATTTGATTTTTAGAAATTTTTTGACTGATGAAAAATAATGAAACTTACTTACGCCTCTGGCAATTTGTAGATTGTAGATAAAGACTAAAAATTACATTAAGGAAACAGGATTTTAAGGATAAATATCTTGAATAAAATATAAAAATGCATCCTTATAACATAAAGTTTGTTTCTTGTGTAAGTCTATAGGAATTTACGCCAGCAATATTGTTTTGTTAAAGTAAATATTTCTTGAAATATAACAATTTAGTTAAAAGGACTTTTTTAATTTACCATGTCTGCAGGAGAGTGTTCTTAACTCAAGTATTCACGACAAAATTTATTCAATATCAGCCATTTCTTCAGCATGTTTTTGAATGTTTATAATTTTCTGTGCTAAGCCAGAGAAAAAATAAAAACAACTATTTGCTACAACTTGAAATTTTCAAATTTTTTTATTTTAAATTTTTCAGCCAATATGTATTGTTTGCTTTATTAGTAATTTGATTTTGTCAATATTCAAGCAAAAATATTGATGTACAAGTTGAAGTAACATTAGCTAACATCTCAAATTTCATAATAATTGGAAAATTTTCAAGGAATAATTTATAGGATATGAGACAGAGTCAAGAATTCTTATTGCGAATTCAATAAATATTAACACAATATTATTGTTATTACTTTCCATAGAAATAAAGATTTTTATAGTTTTTTATTGATGCATGTGGCTAAAAAAAATAGGAATTAGAATTTAAGGTTATATGAGAGGTGGACGTCTCCTCGACGCGATTTGGTCATAATTTTTTGAATATCTCTCTTGTTTAAAAACGACGAAACATTATTGAATTTCTTCATACAGACTTAAAATTTTTTTTAATAAATTAGTTCCGTCCCTGTGAATTTATGAGTTATTTTGACTCGTCACTTGACGAAACTCCAGCCTGAAGAAAATTTTTCGAACTTTATATATATAATTATTCCTCCGCTATAGATTTCCTTTTTTTGTACTAATTGAATTTTAATTTCTTACTTTTGAACTCGTCCCGAACGAAGATCTCTTGTTAAGAAATTAAAAGCTTAAATAAAATTTTAAGTTCATTTGGAAAGAAATGATTTTTATTATTAAAAAAAAAACTTAAACTAGAAACCGCAAGTACATACACACTCACAAAATAATATTTCCTAAATTCAACCAATTACCTACATTAATTTCCTCCCAACCCCGTTACTGAAGTCTGTGGCAAGAATGTACATTCTTGCTGGTTCAATTTGACAAATCTTACTTTAAAAGTGGTAAACCTACCATATTTAAACAATCTATTAAATTTCATTTGTCTAACGCAGCTCATATTATTTTTGTTCATTAGTAAATTATTTTAATCCTTTTTTTAATCCACTTTTATGAAAATTTTTAAAAATTTTTATAATTTGTAAATCCTTAACTAAATCTGCTACCCACTAAATACCTGTAATTATTATTTCCTTGTCATTACTAATTGTGTGCATTTAAACATGAAATTTCATAATTAATTTTCATAATTATGTAAATGGTACTTAGTAAATTAATAACAATTAAATGTACACAATTATTGTAAATTACAGTTTATTAATTTCGACAGATTTATTAAAAACACATACAAATAAATAAAATTAGTATATGTAAAAAGGTAACGGTGACTTAAAAAGGATACTACGGAGAGAAATGTTTTTTTTTAATTTTTATACAAATAACTAAATATTAAAAATGTTCTAAATAATGTCTTCGAAAATGTTGGTAAAACAGTCAAAACTTTAAAGCACATGAATCGAGATCATAACACAAGCATATTAAAGCTATATATTGGACCTATTAGTGACATCGCTGTGTAAAACTGACAGGCTCCTTCGATGTAAAGTTCAGGAATTGGAACCACCTAGGAACCGCTCATGTGATTTATCTTGTGACCCTTTAGTTAGGCCGATCATAAAACTGATCTAATACAATAATTTCTTAAACTAATTTAACTTTAACTCAATTGTAGCAGGGATTAATATGAAAAAAATAAATTATTTGTATAACATCCTTTGTGGGGCTACACAAATAGTGTTTTAAATTTAATTAATACTAATTTTATCTCTTTGAATTTGGCAGCTGAATATAGAATATATTTATCATTAGGCCAGTAATCAACAGAAAGATAGTCAAACTTCGATTTTAGTTTTTAAAAGAGTGTGTTTGCCAATTAATCTGAAGCCCACTAATAAATAAATCTCGCATACTAAACTATACAACACCACTAATCCATAATAGTATGTGTGTGTATATGCCCATGTTTTTTCGCATTAGAATTTGCAAAATATTTCTGTGTTATATTAATTAAAAACCATTAAATACAAGATTAACCCATTCATACTGTAGCAAATATTTTGCAACAAATATTGCCAAACTGCACATTGGAAACGGCAGGTTCCCATAACGTAAACTGACTAAGCCAGCACTCTAGATATCAGATAAATGAAAAGTGGTTTCTCTGCACACAGCTCCAAGTCGGCTAAAGCATATCCATGCTATCATTTTATCAAAGCAGCACACTTTAGACCCTCGCAACTGCATTGAGGTTAAATCTAAATCCCATAATTTATAGTGATTCGTATTGAAAACAATTTTGAAATATTATAAACATCAGCACCATTTCACCATCTCCAAAACTGCAGGGTATATACATATGTATGTAAATGTTCCTGCTTATCTAGTATATTCAATTTATTATGTTTATTTAAATTTGAAGGTACATACCCACAACTGGTATTAATCGTTTTATTTTAAATAATCAAGGATTAAAAAAAATATTAATTAATTGGTTGAACAAAAAAAGCACTCTTTGTGAAATTAAAAATGCAAATAAGAACGACAAAAAATAGCATAATATATTATGAAAACTTAGAGGTAAAATTTACAATTTATAGTTAAATTTTTTATTAATTTTGATTTACTCGCTTGTTTTTTTTTTTAAATCCATTTTAAGCCACAAATTAAACATTTTTAATGGAATGTTGTTAGCAAACCCAAGAGCTCCTCGGGCCACCACATAGAAAGCGTAGCAAAATGTTTTGTTGTCATATACCGACTCATGACTTATGGCACATTAAAATCTAAACCAAGAAAATTATGATTATTGAGAAAATTCATTACAATGACATGACTACTTTCCAGACATCATTTAAGTTAAAATTCAAATTTTGCCTGGTTATTATTTCAGTCATGGCATCGCTTTCAGTAAGCTACCTTCTAAATTCTGTAACAGTCGGACCATATTTATTGGTCTAATAGAAACTTCAATAAAAAAGGATATATGGGAATAAGCCGACTCCTTGCAGATATGGAAATGAATTTTGTTACCAAGCTTAACAGCGTAGTTTTAGATATTGTTACCAAGTTTCGCTGCAATTTTATTTTATAGTTGTAGTATAAAATGTGTTATTTTCTTAATGCTTACTTGCTATATATCCTTGATTTTGAAAACGACATTTAAGGCACAGCAAATAAGCTGAATACCGCTAAATATGGTAACTTTTTCAAGAGCCATGCTGTCCAGCTCTACTGAAATTTTATATCTATCGGTGCAACTCTATAACAAACTCTTATATATGCATCCTTACCTTTAAGAACGAAATTTATTTAGAAAAAAGGAGTGAAGCTAAAATTGGTAAGTATTTAAAAAAAATCCTATCACACTTTGTTGCAAATGTCTTTTCAATCATTAAAAGACTAGACGTAAACATTTTATAAGTATATTTGATTTAAAAACCCAATTTAAGCTATAATTATGATCAGAACTCAGCGCAGCTTAATAACTAGTTGCAAAATAATGCTGTAAAGCTTTGTGGCAAGTTTCATTTTAATCCCTGCAGAGATTCGACTCACTCCCATATATCCTTTTTATTTAAATTGCCATAAAATTGAGAAATTTCATCATATTTAGAAAACACTTAGTAGAATAATATTATGACTACAAAATCTAAAATATATTGCGAAAAAATATGTATCTGCATTAAAAATTCAATTTACACTTCAATTATTAACAGAATGCAACGAAACTTGGTAACAACTTATAAAAATGTGCTGTTAATTTTTGTGTTGAAATTCATTTCAATTCCTGCAAGGACTTGGTTTGGAGCCATATATCCTTTTTATTATAATTTCTATAAAACCCATAAATATTGTCTGATTGTAATAAAATGTGACAAATAGCTTATTGACGAACTTCTTAGTTATTGTTAGAAAAAGAACAGTTTTATTTTTTAGTGATCTTTTTTTATAAATTAATGAAAAAAAAAATTTTAATTATTTTTAAAGATATTTTTAATTATATATTCACATTAAACTACCAAAAATTAGTAAAATTAAAATTAAGAAATCGCTTATTAGGGTATTTTAAAAATCGCATTTTTTAATTGTGATAAAAAATTGGCATAAATAAATATTTTGCAAGAAATACAATAGGAAATTTCTAAATTGTTTTTTATATGTGCTTAAGCAAAGTCGTAAAAACCCTGTACAAGTCTAACTGAAAGCAAAATATGAACATAATTATTTCTACTTTATCACTTTTATATTAAACTCGTCGAAAGTTTGTGGTGTTTTGTATATTATACATTTTTTATCTTTTTTCAAATCCTTTAAAGGCTCTCATAGAAAAAACCTAAAAAATAATAATTTTCTAACGCGAATGTTTCAAATTAACATTGAAAAAATGTTATATATTACTTCCGTTTAAATAACAACAACAAAGTTCGTGTATAAATTACATTTCATTCCTTATTTAAAATAAAAAGCCAGGAAAAAAATATGCCAAGCCAACACATGATTCCAATTTTCAGGATATGTGGCACTTTGACAAGCAACATATAAATTAAGAAAACATAATTTACATTATCATGCACTTTGGGGAATAACAGGTGGACTTTACATACGAAAATTATTTATGAACAAACATTTTAACAAACCACAAAAGAACAAGAGTCATGTAAAACAGAGCTAAGAAGCATACAAATTGATTTCTAATTAGTTGCAGAGAGTAACAGCCCACAAAAACCAAACCAAAAGTACCCCCATAAATGATGACAAGAACTAGCTGGTATAAACTATAAATTTACAACATGTTGATCGAGAGAAAAAAAATCAATTTAAAAATGAAACTTGAGATTTTCTAAGGAGCAACCCAAGAAGCACAGCCTGATGTCGCACGTCGTCAACACATTACTTTTTTCTCATTTTATTTTTTTTTGCTTTTCCTCTTCAATACTGTTTTTTTAATGATACATCTTCTTAAATATGGATGCATAAAGTAATTGAAAACGAAATGCCCTGTTCAGTAGCAAATGGGAGAGCACACTATTTACTAAAACTGAAGTTTAATGATGATATAGTTGAGTTTTGTGGGAGCCATATGTATCCATACTTTGGATTTTTTCCACTAAAGATTTTTTACACATACATAACCATATATTGTTTTTTTGGGAACAGATTATGTTACATCTACTGTTGAACATAGTTTTCAAAATGACATTAGCAAAAAAGGCAAAAAATGTGTCGTCACATGTGCTGAAGAACGTTCATGTTAATACTCTTTAAACACTTGTACGTGTATGAATTGTTGAAATTTTGTTACTTAATTATGAGTAAGAAAAAAATCTTTAAATAAAAATTCATATTTCGTTGCACAATATTCTTTATAATCTATTAACAACAGCTGGCTCTTATTAAGTGTTTAAAGGTAAATGATCAATTTAATTAAAGTCATTAAAGTTGCAACAGCAGATGAAGTTTCAGTTTTGGTTTCTTTTTTCTCCAGAGAGATTTGAATTTAAGACAAACAAAAAATGGCAGCAAAGAAAAGTTTGTGACATGTGTCAATTTAATTTAATTGATTCGCTTGGGCTGCAAAGACTGCCAGTTACTATAAACAGCGCTGCTTAGGTCCTATGAGGGCTCCTTGCAATACTTGATTTATAAACCCTCCTACTCGTCCCGAATCCAAAATATAGTATAATCCGGACACTCGCTTATTCGGTCTATCCAGTGATCCTGGCATTTAAATTTTTCGAACAGTTTAGAAATTTTTCGTCTATAGTCCGGACAAGTGTTCTTTTTTTCAGTAAAATGCTTTCGTTATTTTACCGCTAGACAAAATAAGTATTTGTATGTGAGCATGTTCATGGCCAAATATTAGCAAAACAAATATTAATAAAAGTTGGTTAAAGTTGCTGCCAAAGCTTTAAATAAAAGGAATGGGAAGATTGTATACCTCTTGTTGAATTAAAAGCCAGAGATCCACTGTGTCAGGATATAAATAGCATTTATTCTACATTATCTAATCTTAGCCCTCCGCTAATTTCTACCTTTCTAACATTTATAATTGGGCACGCGGTGTAAATATATTTACTTACGATTTCTCGGATAAAGATATAGTCCAATAAGCAATTGCCAATCAAAATATTGGAGAACTTAATAGTTCTTTGGAGGAATCTGAAAATGCTCAAAACAAATTCTCAAATAAAAATACAATGGAACTGTTTTCAAAAGCTATTTTATGGGCTGAACAAACCAAAGCGACAGATAAGGAAATTTTATTTTTAAAAGAATTTAAAAATAGAACTGACCAATTACATAAATTAGGGAGAGAGGATTAGGAATGTTATACTGTATATAAAATAATTATAATAACAAGTTCATGCCGTCCTTAAAATAATAAAATAAAAATTTCTGCGCCATAGAACACTTCGTCAGTATTCCTTGTGTTATTTGCTATTGTGGAATAGTATAGTTAAAGGGAACATTGACAAGCTGGCAATCGAAGTCTGAACTTTTTTCTAAGCTAACGTCGACAATCTAGCAAATGTCATCCATTTCTTCTAACATTTATTAACCCATCCAAGAAATATAAAAAAATTACACTTGCACTAGATACTACACCCTTGAAACGATTAACCGGGTAGAGCTAAGCTGCATTTTACAGATTTTTATTTCTTGTTTAGGATTTCTTGTCAAAGGACTTTAAAGTTCTCTAAGCACTAAACTTTCCAAAAAAAATACTTTTAAACATTATTTTACATCATAAATTTTAAATATTGAAGTCACATGAAGATAGGCAGTACGAGTATTTAATGTAATTATTTTTATACCCTTCTAAGCAAAAAAGGATAATCATGATCTACTTCAAAAAACCAGCCCTAATATCCTTTGAAATATTCAACAACAATGTTTGAGAAAAATTCATATTAAGGACTTGAATATTAAGCGATACAAAACAAAATTTTGTACTTCTAGCTTTTTAGTAAATATATACTTTTATATGTAAATAGTAATATTACATTTTATACATTCAAAGAATATAATTCTTAAATAAATTTCCCTAAACTTAAACTTTTATTTTCTATTCACCAATAAAGCAAGAAAGATTAAATTTTAGTGTGTGTTGGCCAATATTTATGTCGTCAATGTGTTTTTTTCTCAAAGATTTTTCGTAAAAGTTTCAAAGGACCTGAAATGACTAATTCTTTAAAGTAGATAATCAGTAGATAGTTAAATAGTTGTGATTGTCCTCTCTCATGCTACTTCAATGCTGCCGTTTCAGGATGCAAAAAAGGAAATAATTTTATTTTTTATTTAACCCTAAGAATCTTTGAAAGTAACTAGTTCTATAGATGCCATCCAATTCAAGTGTGGCATGTGCTGTCGTACACAGCTTAGTAATATTCTTCAGCTTTAAAATTTCTCATTTAATTTGCTTTTAATAATTAATTCACGTCCCGTAACCATCCCTTAAGCAAACTTTAAATTATCCCATAAAAACAATACGCTCACGCTTCCGTAATTGTTTTTCTTAATAAATATTTAAATTTTTATTTCCTCACAAAAAAAAAAACGTCAAGCTACTCCCAACTTTCAACTGAAATCCAAAACTCTCTTATGTTTTAATATTAACCCACACATATTGAAATACAAATGTGTATGTATGTGTATGCACGTTTGCGTGTTTATATATTTTTTAACACAAAATATTTACTTAAACAAATATATAATTAAATAAATAAAAATAAATATCTATGGTAATATTTGCCTGAACTACGTATGTGTATACAAATAAACAAATTGACACAGCATGAACAGATAGCACACATACACAAGTAACTATTATATATTTGCATGTAGTAGGGCATGGATATACATACATACATACGGAGTATTTACAAATCACATACAAAAAGTGTCAACATAATACACATCCTTTTCAGTTTTGCTTATTTTTTATATATATTATTTTTTTTACATAATTTTTTATATATTCATTTTTATTTTTATTTCTTCAACAATAACAACAATTGAAAACAGCCAGAAGCATTTTATATAAACTCATACCACTATTAAAGCTACACACATTCTCATAGATAGAAAAGCTCTCATATAACAATCATCATCACCATAAAACGGAAGGAAACTTTTTAACAGGGTTTGGCAAACGGAACAAATAAAGTTAAGGTGTATTTATGTGTGAGTATGTGTATATGAATGTGTGTGTATTTTCTACATACTAAGGAGTGTATGACGAGTTAGTTTTTAGCTACCCGCATCTATATATTTTTTTTTGTAAATGTGGCGTTTAAGAGACATGAAACTTTCAAAAGTGGAGGAGTATAACTTTAAATTAAAAAGCGCCACCTTAAAGATTAAAACAGGACCTGAGCTAAGAGAAGGAATCCGGTATAGTAGAAGGTATCCCTGTTATTCCTAGCACATTCATATAAGGACCAAACACGTTTGTACCCTACTTTAGCACTAAATTGTGAAAAAAGAGGAAAAATTTATTAAAACCCATTAAGTGTAAATAAAAGACAAAACTGAAAAAAAAGTTAGCACAAAAATTCACTATTGTTAAAAATGTAGACAAGTATCAAACCTTGGAAAAAAAATATACAAGAACAAAAATAAAACATTCAGAAAGAAATTGCTAAAAACATAAACAAAACAAAACAAAAAACTTCAAAATGGTTTAACCTCTAAATAAGGGTCAAGTAAGCCCGCCCTCTGTTAGTCTCACAAATCCGGGCCCTTTAGAGCACATTTTTCGTTACATTCTCACACATTTAATGCGGTCTTTCATTAATTTCATCACTAATATTTTGTTTGAGTTGCACAAATGTTTCTGGTTTGTTTGCATAAACCTTGCTTTTTAGACATCCCCACAAAAAGAAGTCCGGAGCAGTCAAATCAGGTGACCGTGGAGGCTAATCAACATCACCATTTCTTGAAATCACTTGTTGTAGAAAGAGGTATTGCAGTAATTCCATTGTTGTCCTGGCTATATGCGATGTTGCACCATCCTGTTGATACCACATGTTAATCAAGCCCAAAGCATGCAGTTGTGGCGTTAAAAAGTTTTCAATCATATCACGATCTCGCTACCCACTCACAGTTAACGTTACGCCATTTTCATTTTCAAAGAAGTAAGGTCCAATAATTCCTCCTGACCAAATTTTACACCAGACTGTCACTTTTAATGGATGCAAAGGTGACTGATGAATAATTTGAGGGTTTTCCATTGCATAGAACCGACTATTCTGTTTATTCACATATCCATTCAAATGAAAATGTGCCTCGTCACTCATTATGATTTTTTCATGAAAATCGGGCTGTTATGGGCGAGCTATAACATCCTATTGGCATATGTACGGCGCCGTAAATGGTGTTGTGGAGGAAGCTCTTGTGTCAACTAAATCTTAAATGGAAACAAATGAAAATCCTTGTGCCAAAGTTGTTCTTTGAGGACCAAGCTCCTGAGCACGGCGTCGAATTGTGGTTGATGGATTGTTTTGAACACTTTCTTGAGCAGCAGTAATGTTTTCAGCCGATCTTGCAGTGCGTTCTGATCCATGCTTGGGCCTATCACCTACAGATTCTCTTGCTTCGAAATCATTCTCTACACGACAAATAGTGCGTTTTGTTGGCACATTGTTTCTCCCCAAAATTTCACGTAACTTTCTCATCGTCACAGTAATCGATGATTGATTTTGATAAAACGTTTTAACGATTAAAACACATTGACTTATCGAATATTTTTCCATAATAAATTTGCCACGTGTCTGCTTAACGACTGCAAAATATGAACTGTCAAGACTAATGTATACCAAAATCGCGGCAAAACAAAGTAGTATACCTTCCCGGTAGACTCCCTGTACATCATTGTTAATAGGCCCATTCCATAATTTGTTATGAATCTATTTAAAACTGTTGCTCTGTTTTCATACCAGCTTTACCAGAAATTGGAGTATATATTTCCTCCAACTCTAAGCCGTGAAGTTCCATGTCTTCGGGGATTTCAACGCTCTGCAGCCTTTATATCTTCACCAGAAATTTCTATTAATGGTAGTTCTGGTCTTTCTTTACCATCCGAGTCATTAAATAATGTAACTGGAAGAAAATGACACCGAATTAATATAAGTTTTTCATAAAACATTAGGCCCTTATTTTTTCAGAAAATTTACAGCCTCTGTAAAAGTCTTACGAAATTCAAGCACTTGTAAGTGCGAGTGTCCCAAATTGAACTCATAGACCGTTTTTTATTTTTCTTGGTTAAATTTTTTTTATTTTTACCACACCATTCACAGCTGGCAAAAAATTTACTTCGTTGAAAAAAACTGAAAACTGGTTAGAATTAAAAAAAATCTTAAACTGAAATCTATAAAACCTTAAGGAGGAAATAAATTTTAAAAATGTTGAACATTTTTCAAAACTTTGAGTTCACAATGATTTGGGAAAAACATTTATTAAATTTTCTTTTTGTTAAAATTAAAGAGCTCTTATATTAAAAGCGAAAATTTAATTGAAGAGAAAATTCCCGGCTCTACAAAATATAAATCGCTTACTTATATTATTTAAAATTTTTGGATCACTGCATACGACTATCATTCCTTTGTATCTACGTTCGTTCGTATTTGAGGATGTAATGTTGTGGCATAATATCTCTTACATAACAAAAAAAAATGTCAAGAAACGTAAAACAAGATTAAAAAACTAATTCAAAGCGGCAATAAAAGCCAACACTAGCAAAAACGTGTCAGTCGGAAAACCTAATTTTGCGAAACACGTACGATAAAATTTTGTAAAATAAAATCTTAAGCAAAAAAAAAAACTCACGTATGTAAAAGTGTTGCTGCGAATTGTTTTAACAATTTAAAATTTTATCATTTCCTTACAATAGAAACTTCCTCGCACCGCATTCCACCTCCTTTACTAAACACTTTCAAGTTACCTTAAAATTCTTTGCTCCTGCCACAAAAGCCAACTTTATAACAACTAAGAAGAAAAAATAATGAAAAACACGCACATTCTTCATAGACTTTAACATATTGCCACAGAACAGCAACAATGACACGTCAAAAACAACAAGGAAAATAAATGGCAGCAGGGGGCAAATGTCGATGTGGCGCTTCTTTTCCATTTTTCGGCTGTCATACCTTTTTTAAGGTGAAGTGGCTGGCTGGCGTGCATAGGAAAGGAAGCTTTATTATAAATTGTTGGTGGATTTTTTTTGTTACAGTATTTTATTATTATTTACATTACAAAATGCTAAACAAAATATAAATAAAAACACAAAACACATTATTGGATACTGTTTGTCTATTTGTATGCGTATGTCACGAAGTTTGAGTTAAATTTTAAACAAAATAAATAAAGTGCTATGTTTGACTTTAGCGGAATTTATTTCTTTTCTCTTTTTTCTATTCATATTCTGTTTTTGTTGATCCAGTAATTATATTTTCACACATGCATATCAGCTTGAGAGCAAACAAAGAGCTCTAAATAGTACGTTAAGATAATAAAAAATTCTATTATGGTGAAAGCTTTCTATGTGTAAAGTATCTAATATGACTTGAAAAAGAACTCACAACATTTGACAGTCGGCAATAAATGTTTACGCAGCTAAAAGGAGATAGTTTTAAAAGGCCATTAAAGTTGAAATAAAATGCAGTGACCAATTACAATTGGAATCGTTGTTGTGCAAACCACCTCAAAAGCAGTCGTTCTGGAGCTTCGGTTTCCAAACACATACATTATTTAAATAATTAGAAGGCTTCATGACTACAGACTTTTATAGAGCATTTGCTCCAGATCCAGCATGTTTAACTCAAAGCATAGAGACATTAAAGAAGCTGCTCACTCAGAATTGTAATTTATCTTCAATTTAACTACTTATTTACAGTTTGCTTATAATGTACTATATCCCTTTTTGTCAAGACAGCAGTCCTTTCTTCACCTTTTTCCCCCAATTTCGTTTTCTATGCCATATTATGTGACCTTAATAATCAGCAAACATCATGCAATTTAATCATTACACACACTCCAATTACAACTTGTACCCTTTTTATGTTTTCATACTTATATTGCTATTATTATTGTTGTCAGCATTATCCCGGTTTGAGCTGTTTCCACATCCTTTTCTGTCATTTATTTCTTTTTTTTTCTTCCTTTTTTTGTGTATATGTCTCTATTTTATGCACAAACATTCTTATGTACTTTATTGTGGTTGTACTCTTTGACGGTACTAGATGATGATGTTGTGGCAAGAGCTTTCGCTACATACATGTACTCGTACATATAAGAAAAGCACGATAAGTGTTTTTACTCTACTATTTTATTTTTGTCATTGTAGCTTTTGTGCCAAAATAGCGAGTTTTAATGTGATAAATTCGTTAAGTAATTATTTCATGTGGTTAACATATCACTTTGTGTTAAAATAATTAGTTAGAATTTGAAGAAAATGAAAATAGTATAACAATATAATTTTAATATATTCATCAGCGGCTGGTAGGAGGAGTGGCTTTTCGGGAAAGTGTCTTTCTTAAGGGTTTCGCTAAAAAATTTGCATATTTAAATAGCTGCCAATAAGGAGGTCTTCTGAAAACAGGATAATTAGACTATTTAGACGGTTTTAAGATTAACAAACTCAATTAAAATTTAGTTTATGGTGAAACGATTTGCGTCGACTGGATTTTTCTAGAACAAAAAATAAACATAAATTTTATATTAAATTAAATAAAAAAAATTTGTATTATTAAAAAAATTAGATAACACATTTGCTACAGTTTCATATAACTCCCAACCTCAAGACTATCCAAGCAGTAAAAAAAATCATTTTCCATTTACGAATGTCCTCTCCGCATTTTTAAGTCTGGCATATTTTTAGTAAACAATCATATTAATTCGGTCCGAAAACAACCTGATCAGTGAAAAAAATCACTTTCCATCTACGAATCCTCTATGTATTTTTAATTTCGACATATTTTTCATAAACAATCAAAATACACAATAAGTAAGTTTAATTGCCGCAAGTTTAGTTTTTTTTAGTGAGGTAGAGGAAGAGAAAGAAATGCAAATGACATATATTTACAATTCAACACTCTCCTAAAAATTTGGAATGCGCAAGAAAACTTGCTCAGTGTGAACTATGTCATACATAATATTATTTTAATAAAAATAATACAAATTACTGGGTCATAAATGGTATAAATAAGATTGGAATACCATTCAATTGAGCCGCCTAAAAAGTGGTGAGTACATTTAAACACACGTGAACAGTAATGAAGAGAGTGTAGGGGCTCCCGAAATATAACGTTTTTTCTGTGCTGGCCTGTAAGTTGGAATTAATTGATTTTAACTTGTCTATTGTTCCTTTGGAATATTGTCTTATATCCCATTATTTCTGACCAAAAACATTACAAACTTTAGCATAATGCTAACCAATTTGGATTAACAACCAATTAGATAGAAAAATAATCACATTCAATAAAACGAATTATGTTTACTAGAAATTATTGTTTAAACACACATCTTATACATGAGTATTTCCATTTGTTAATTCGATTAGATTTCAAATACCAACAGTAAGACAATTTGGTAAATTGAAACCGATATCCTGTCTGTCGATGGTATCTAATAGATCTGTACATTTTAATTTATTGAAACATTTCATCCTGTCTGAATAACAATCACGCATGCATACACACACACATACACCAAAATAACCAACACTGCTGTATAAAATATTGAATTTGATATTTTCTGGTGTGCAAAATAAGTAAAAAATTAAAGGAGTTAAAGAAATAAAAAAAACCCATGTATCATTTTAGCAACGTGTCAAGTAGTAGTTGTTGTGGTTGCTCCTATTGACTTGTAGGCATGTGTTTGTGTGTTTTTATGTCAGTCTATATTTATGAAAAAAAAAAGATCGGAAATAGGTGGGAATATTGTGGTTGATGCATGTGCTTGTGGTAAATGCTCCTACCAACTAACGCCCTTCATTGTTGAAAGATAAAACGCGAGGGAATTTTTTTATTTTGCTAAATTCTTTTTTACTAAATAATTTGGGTTTTATATTTAATACTAAAACAGGGTATTATTTTAAAAGATGTTAAAAGCAAAGTGAACATACAGGCAATTCTTGAGCTCAAATTCGAGATGCACCGCGTCATCGGTAAGATACAGTGCCATTTTTGTGGAAAAGTCATGGAAATTTTAATGAAAAGAGTAATGGCCGGTCATTAGTGCAGTGGGGCTTATCAGACAGATACTTTATTCCATTATAAATCGAAACATGTCTTCTTTGCAATCCTATAAAAAAAATTACAACTATTCAAAAATAATACGCGTTTTTATTTTAATATTAAAACGTACATTCTTACTAAGACACACCCTTTATAAACGTTCAACATCTTTATATTAAGCGAAAACTCGCAAATAATATTAATTTTTTTTTGAGTTCGAAAACCCGAAATTAATTTTAATTTTAAAATTTTAGTTGAATAATAATTTTAAGGCCTCAATAAAAATACATATTTGTATACACCTAGAATACATATATATATTTTTTTTAATTTATTATATTCGAAAATTCGAATATTCGAATTTGGCAATAAGTAATTTGTATGGTTCAAAAGCAAATATAAGATAAAATACTTATATGAAATTAAAAAATCCAAATGTTTTGATTTGCTCGAAAATTCGAAATTAATATTCAACTTTCGAAGAAAACTTAAAAAATTATAATCGGTAAATACATGTTGTCAGGAAAATTGGCGATTTATAAAAGTTTACTTTTAGACCAAGCTTTGAGCGAATTTTTAGTGATTTGTTTTCCAAGTTTTGAAAGAATAGTATATTTTCGAATTTAGTTTAATTAAAAGTGTAATTTAATTTAAACCGCTGCTATTCCATTACCCTGTGTGTTATTGTTTCCCAATTCTTTTCTTATGGCTAAACGAGGATGCGTTTGTTCCTATTGCCATTGATTCTTATACACTACTGTTAATGCTGTTTCGATGGCTTGTTGTGCTCTTGTCAGTTTCATGATTGTATCTTGTGGAAAAGTATGTGTTTCATTCAATTTGTTGGATCTTTTTGTATATTCCACTCAATACTTCATGCAAGTTTATTTTTTTTTTCATCTCAAATTCGCAATTTCTTTTTTTATTATTCTTTTTTTTATTATTGGGTACCATTGTGCGCTCTGTGTACGAGTATGAGCAGTTTTTGGATGATGCTGAAATGTGATATACAACCCTAGAAGACTCTTTGGTATTCAATGTGTTAGCTATTGTCGATATTTGGAGTACGATTGTGTTGTTGGTAAGTGGAATTGTTAAGAGATTTTCTGTTAAATGTAGATTTGGCATATGAAAAGTAAAAATATAAAGACAACAACAAATGGTATTTTTGTGTGCTTAATGTAGTCTTTGCCGTTGTGTATATGTATGTTTCCGTGTTTATTGTGAACATGTTGTATCTTTAATTTCTACTTTCATTTTGATTGTCAGTCGGTACATACGGAAATGCATTTAATTCCATATAGAGTTTTTTTCTTGAGTATTGATTTAAGTAGTGGAAACAGTTTTTGCCGCAGATTATTTTTACATGCGACTTTGTGAAACATGATACTTCCCCACAGGTGCTCACGTACATTTATGCGTGTGTGTGTGTTTGTGTGTACGCTTGTGTCAGCTTGCATATATTTTGGGCTCTACTATTTGATTAGATGGAAGCGAGTATTTGTTTCCCAATTAATGATAAAAGATCTTTTAGTGGTTACCAAAGGAGGAGGTTTTATTTATGGCAAAATATTTATTTTACATCAATTGAGTAAGTAATTTAAGAAAAAGGTTTAGCTATAAATTTATAGTTTTTTCTTAAATTTGATGCTACAGGTAGTTAATTTCAATACAGTAGGTCTATAACCTTTTTTGCTTCCAAAAAAAGGATAAGCATTATTTTTAATATTGAAGCGTGTATCCTTTTTTCATTCACATATAAATAATTGGAACTGATATCAGTAGGCAACTTAACTAAACTATGTACTTTTAATTTGTATTAAAGCTTTTCATTTTATTATAAATTTTATCTTATATGTTGTTTTCATTAGTGGAAGTAAATAGCTCCGAAGCGTGATTTAATTTCTTAATTTTAGTCTTAGTTAAAGAGATGCATATGCATACAAGAAAAGTAATTTAGAACATAGACTTCCAAATACAAAAACATGCATGCAAACTGCAAATAAAGGGTGTTTCACTCAGAGATACTTTTTCCAATAACGACTTTTAGCCAGATAAGGTATTAAGACCCCCCTTGATTATAATTTTTTTCTACACATTCGAGGCTTGATATATTGTTTATTTGGTGCAAGGACGTCATAACGCAAAAAAAATACTTTTACTTTTACAAACAACGAGTTTAAAGTGCTCGCCTGAGCGTTTTAAGACGCACGCTAACTGCTTTTGGAACAATATTTGCGTTATCGTATCATTATCTACTGGTGTTGAGGATTTTATTCACCTTCATAATGCTAGGCTTAGTAAAAATAATCTCCCAAAATAGTATTTATTTAATATTACAAAACCAAATCCATAATTTAATGGAAACATAAAGTAATATTATCATTGTAGCAGGAGCTGAATATCTAGCTTTTCCTTTAATTTTAATTTCGTGTTAATAATTCTAATTTCAAAATAAATAAAACAGTTTATGAACATAATTTTAATATACATACATACATATTTACATAATCTTATGAAAATAAGTAAAATCTTTGTAATGAAATTGTTTTGAAGTCCGAAATTTTCGACCCATTAAAATCAGATTCAGATGATTTTATAATTCCAACACCTAAAATTTACTAAAATATTTAACAATATTTGTTTTCAAAAAAATATATAATATATTCTTTAAAAGATAAAAAAATTAGATACACTTGCCGAAACTTTATTAAACAATTAATATGTCGACTTCGACAACGTTTGCTAAATAATATTTTAACTTTCCAAAACACAACTTCTTTTTATTATAAAATAGTCCAAGCAATTCAATAGGAAAATTCTACAAAAATTTTAAAGAGGAAATGTCGAATTTTATCGTAGATGATCTACATGACTCTTTTGGAATTACAATGGCAAAAATTAAATTCTTATAATTGGACAAACCAAAAGTCAACTACAGAATTTTGGATTCATATTTTTGAGTACAAAAACGCAATGTATGAAACCCGTTTTAGGGAATTGTCATCTTTTGTGGTGAAATTTTTAGTTTTGCCTTTTAGTAACGCAGACGTTGAGCGCGTATTCAGTGCTATAACTATAATAAGAAGTAAAATTAGAAACAGATTTACTTTAAATACCATGAATGCACTTCTGTACATCAGATGTTAAAAAAATGTTGGTAAAAAAATTGTATTGTGCAAGCCCAAGATACTTTTGAAGAGCTGTTATTTTTAAGATTTTTTCCCCTCATAAGACTGTTTAGTTTATGTTGAAGAACTTTTTGGTAGTATTTTTTTTTTCTTTAAGTTATATTCGAGTATACTTATGAACTAAATTTTTGGTTAATAAAGAATTTTATTTTGTTATTGATACAATATTTCTTTTATTTAAATGAACTAGAACATTTTTGTTATATTATAAATAAATAAACACTATTAAACTATAAAAAATATCGAAATAATTGAGAGTTACTATTGGAAAGCTATAAAAAAATTAACTTTATTTTTTGGCTCTAAATTTCTTTCTTTAGCTCTATTTCAAACGTGATTTAGCTTGATATAATTTTAAAATCTGGTCACACTGTATACAATATTTGCAACTTTGCTTCACACACAAAAGAGATATTCCGTACGGTATACCGAGATATAACCGTTTTAAAATATAGAAAAACTGATAAAAATCCAACTTGAGCAAAAAATTCGTGTGACCATTAAATTATTAATTAATAAAGAATGATGCCGAAGATCTTATTTTTAGGGTTACTTTCATGTGTTGTACTGCTTAATATGCTGCCGTACAGCAATAACATCATAATTGTAATGCGTATATTCTGATTACGGTTCAAAGTAATGATTAAATATAATAAAAATATGGACCATATCATAAAATTATCTAGGAGCGAGTATGCCAAGTTTTAGTCCTGCAGATATTGTGGCTCCACTATGGATAGTCTTCAAATGCTTATATGTATATCTTTTTTAAAACTAACCCAATGAGAATTAAAGCAGGTATTATTATACAAAGCATGTGTGGAATCTGAGTATGTATGTTAAATAACCATTTGCATTTCTTTAGTCATAATTTGATTACAAATAAACAAAATACACACTTTTTGTATATTGACAAAAATTTGGTTGTACTCCAACCATGTTCAGCTGTCTTAGATGGTAATTATTAAATGATAAAATGTAAACTACCACGTATCAAAGTATAAAAAATAACTATAAATTGCTTGCTGCAACCATACGATGTTTGCTAAATACATAGTATGGTTGCCCTAACCATGTCTAACCATATATATATTATCTGCACATGGTTGTTAACCAGTACCCATCTGGTACCTCATAAAAAGTACCTGATAAAACTTAATCGACTTAGGCACATTTCGTTCTGGCAACCATTCTATAACGAAATGTTAACAAAGTATAACATTTGCCTTATTATGGATATTGAAACAGGCGTAACTGCTCATTTCAGTCAATCTACCAAAACTTTTATGTATCATCATTTCTTTAAAATGCAGACAACAAAATTTCTTATGATCACTTCCGGAATAAATATTATTTGGAAAAGAACTTTGCAGCTGTGGCTCGCAAGAACGGGGTTCTTATTCTTTCATTCAATTCGAGTAGAAAACTTTTCGAGTTTGTACGTTATTTACAATGCAATTCGAAAGAGCTCTTTCCCCAAACGCGCTAAGTTAAATTTTGATGAAAGTCGATGCATATATTAGAAAAAACTCAATATTTATTTAAACAAAATAATAACTATCTACATATTTGTTTTTAAATTTATTCAGGTACAAAAAGTAAATACTTACAACTATTAAAAACATGTAGGAATCTTAAAACGACAGCAAAACCTAAAATAATGATTTTTATTTTTATTGTTTTAAGCATTACATAAAATTATTCGTGGTAACGTTAAAAAAGATTAAATCAATAGCTTAGTCTTGTTTTATTTAATATTAAACTTTTAGGGACTTATTCATTATAAATGATCAAATGTTTATTAAAGGTTTTTGAAGCAGTTTTACATACAAAATTTGTTTCATAAACCTATTATACACTTTTAATAAGTATTATAAATGACGGGGTTAATATGTTCAGTGATTAAAAGCATCAATAAGGAACTTTTTAATATAATAAAAAGTTAAAAAAAATAATTTCATTTTCACCATCCGGCCCGGCCCATCTTCTGGCCGCAAAACCGATTGTATGTAATACCTCGAATTGTTATATGCACGTTTTCTATTAAACGCGCTAAGACAAATACCAGCGCGCTTGGCACAGTTAAAACGAGCTAAATCTAGCGCGAAATGCGCTAAATTGACAACGCTGGTCCTAGTCCTTTATGTAGTATACTTTACATGCTTGTTTGGACTAGTCGCATTATCTGCAGGGTAATAATCCTCTATAAAATGAAAGCTTATATTTAAACAATTAAAAAAAAATTTCAGCATTAATATTTCAATAACAATGCAAAAACAATTTTATATTTGATCTACTTAATTCTTTTAAAAATCCCATTTTTACATGTCAACATGCAGCTCAACTTAACAGCTCAATACAAAGCAAAAAACTTCACTCAAAATTCTTTTCAACACAAATGTTTTGGCTTTTGGCAAAAAATATGATAAAAATAAACTCCATAAATCGACCCAAACAAAAAAGAATTCTATATTGTTCTGTTGGCCATCTGGTTTCAGGTTTATTTTTAAATTTATATTTTAGCTGTTTTTGTGAAATTTTTTTGCATATTTTTCTCATTTGATGGAAAACTTTTTCTCGTTTACCGCCCATTTATCAATACAAAGTTAAATGTAATTTTTTGCCATTTAAACGTTTGCAGTGCAAAAGAAAAAATCCCATGTTTACCTGCATCTGTTGCCGGTTTTTATTATGCTAGTCCATTCATCTAGATACATATTTGTATACATACGCACTGTGT
The DNA here is from genome assembly GCA_956483585.1 of Gymnocheta viridis. Taxonomy (NCBI): domain Eukaryota; kingdom Metazoa; phylum Arthropoda; class Insecta; order Diptera; family Tachinidae; genus Gymnocheta; species Gymnocheta viridis. Next base: position 68,592,210 of record OY101444.1, on the reverse strand, counting down.
GTGCATGTGTGTAATCGATCTTTTTTCTGTACTTGCGGTTTATTTACATCCGTTATTGAAATTGTGTGTATTGATGACAAATATAGAGAGGAAAAAATAAACAAACAAAGAACCAAAAGAAATTATGTTGAAATAAAAAATTCCAAGCAAAAACAATTGTTGTAGTTGCAGATGCGAATTTATATCCGGCGCTTGTACCTGCAGGATTTACATTTTAACTTCCGAAATTTGAGTAAAAACAATAAACAACTTTAATAGAGGAAGGGAGCTTATGTATTCGTATTATTATTATTTAAATAAAGCATTCAAATTTTCATAAAGGTTTTTAATTTTGACTATTAATTGAGTAATGGCCAGAAAAAATTAAATGCTTTTGGGCAAAAGAAAGAAGACCGTTACAGCGTGAGTTCGAATTTTTACAATTTTGAATTGGTTTTACTCTTCCCACACTGAACATTATTTAAAAAGCATAATTAAAAAACTAAGAAAAATATTAACGCATCAGAAAAATATAGTTTTTATAAAATATGTAGATAAAATCAACTGAAATTTTAATAAAAAATAACAAAAAATTCATTTGAACCCCGATCTTCTTAAAGTATATTTAATAAGTTGGCTCTTTTCTACAACAACGAAAGCAACTGACATTTTTTTCACTACTTTTCCCTCATTGTCAAAAGCAAATGTCCATTAAAGATCAGCTACTAATCAGCAGCTGAACCTCAGTATTCCTTATAATTAATATACATTTAGTGTATATGAGAAGACTTCATTTAAATTAAAATAAAAACTTATTAAATTTTATATGTTAAAAATTAACTGATTAAATTCCGCAAAAATTAATGATTTTTCTTTCATTGCTGTATTTCAAGTCATAGATTTGGTTGTAAAATATTTTATAACAAGACTGGCCCGGCGAACTACGTACCGCCTAATGGTCAATGAGTGTCGTGTTATAGATTAGCTGAACTAAATTTATGATTCTATGAAAGTAATACAATTAATAAAAAATAAATATTAAGTTATCTAATTTATTAAGATATAAACAAAAAGAAATAACACAATACAAAAATTAATGGCCTTATTCACAAACGATTAATAAACTTTATTGTGTGCATTAAAACCGGTTTCCCATATAAAAATCCAACATTAAACCTACTATAACTTTATTAATCGTTTGTGAATAACACCATAAGTATATCAATCGCGTGTCAGGAAGACAAGATTGAATTGGACGCATGGGTTGCACTCGGCTTAATTCTCTTCTACGAAGCACCTTGTGATATACGACATTTTTTGTTGTTTTTTTTATCAGGCGCAAGAATAAGTAAAACGGATGATTTGCTGACACGTGAAAACATGGTTGAGACCACAAAGAATCAAGGATTGGCCTTGTGATTTGCGGGTACTGAATTTGTTTAAACTCAAAGGGAATATCCGTGGGGATCATAGGAATCCTCGGAGTGAGAACTAACTTATCTTTAAATTTTCCTTTAAGTATCGCCGTGTGAATCCCTTTACTCAACAGTTTTCTTATCAATAAGCGCGTTCCGTTGCATAATTTTGGTTGGTTTTGATGTTGAAGCATGATGACTACAGATTCATTATTATTATATTATATTACAATGTTTTATTCACGAATCTTATAAGCTAAATAAAGTACAATGTTATGAGATTTTACTTACGTACTACAACAACTAGATTTAATAATTGAATAAGGAAACTATTAATAATTCAGTCTTGAGGAAAACTTGTCTCAAAAACCTCTTACAAACTTTTAAAATGTTATAATGAAATTTGGAAAAATAATCGCTAGTAAGATTCTTTTCAATAAAAGTTTTCCAGCGACTGTTTAGTAAATTTTTTATTATTTCAAAATTAGACAATCTGCATTTTTCATTAAATGACAGTGTCAAATCGTTGGCGAAATCGTTTATCTTTTTGTATTTAAATCTATTGTGTAGATTTTGAATTATTTTAAAACTTTTGTTTTGAAAAACCTGAAGCCTTTTTGTATGTGTCAGCTGTTTTGTGAAACCAGGCTGGACAGCCGTTAGTCGGTATCGGTCTAATTAACATATTATACAACAATTTCTTATATTTAAGGTTGAGCTTAGACCTCCTATTAATTATGGGGTATAGAGCACGTCCAAGGCCTACAGATACTTAACAAACTACATTATAGCAAATTTTGTATCATGGTAGAAAATTAACATTTACTATTCAACATAAATTACCTTAAATGGCGGCTTGAATCTGTATTCTTCTGGAATTTCCACTCCATATGAAGTCATTTCAAAACAGCTATTGTATATTAGAGTGTTCGCTAGAACATGTCGTGATTCTGATGTTTCGCCACGAAGCAAGGAATTCAATGGCTCTACTGGCGGAACCAATAACGGCAATTTTACTTTGTCATTAAGACAGTACGATCCAGGCGTTTCTCCAGCAAACTTTATTGAGGCACAATGCTCGCAAAACATTAGACCAATGCAAACGAAAGGATGTGAGCTGTAGTCAATTGTGTAATCGTATAGAAATGCTGCACGATTTAAATCAACGCTTGAACCAAAAGAAATTATGTTGAAATAAAAAATTCCAAGGCTGCTGATGCTCTTCTTGTGCAGTTTGTCGTTCTTAATGAGTTTATTGGTTCGCAATGTTAGAAAGCCTAACTACATTATGGTTCCGTTAGGAAATATTTGATCTTCTTAGATTATTCTTTGATCTTCTTAGATAATTCTTATACATCAAAATAAATAACAGGCATCATTAATTAAATATATGACACTTTCGCGACGTAACTAAATCTGACTGTATTGACAGAATAATCTGGAGTGAGACCAATCCATTTGACATTTTTTTTAATTAAGTAATTTGTTGATTTGTTGTATATTTAATTAACTTGATATACTACATATGTTCCTTAAGCTGGATTTACCCATAAAATTTTTGTCCGGAATTTTTATTTCATATGTGGTTTGAAGTCTCTCTTTTTCAATTTTTCTTTTTCATTATTCTACATTTTTAAAATCTGAAATACTTCATTATCAAAATATTGTGGATATATATTGTCGGATTGAAATCTCTATTGAAATACAATCCTTAATTTGAGGAGAGAGTTTACCATATCGAGGGGATGAACATTAAATCTTTGACATTTACGAAAGTCATGAACATGAACCCTGAAAATCGGTCCAGCCGTTCTCGAGTTATAAGTGTTCGAACAAACCCGATTTTGTTTTATATATTAAGAAGAGGAAAAAAGTAAGTAACGAAAAATAACTGAGAATCCGTATTTATTTGTAGTTTCGTTTTTAACCCTGCTGTTAGATTAGAAAAAATATACTAATCCTACGTTAAAAGACCATTTGGTCCATACTAAATTTTTAAGAGAAGTAAATATTTAATCCATATTTTGCATCTAAGTTGATTGATTACCTTGTTAATATAATTAATATATATTATTTAGAATCGTGCCACCTAGAATTTCTCAAACCCATCGAACAAAACGAACACGAACAAAAAATAGTCAGCTGTCGTAGTAACGTCACCTAGCTCTCAATTTGCCTTGTTCGCGCTGCCACCTTATAATACAAATCCGTCTTGACTGATTTCTATAAATTTAGTTGTGGGATTCCCCTTATGACATTTTTGCTATGAAAATGAATGTAAATTTGCACTGATTATTTTAGTTTGTGGTTTGCTTTCTAAATATCTGCACGCTTTTTTTATACTGTATAACAAAATAGCAAAACAATACTTGAACGAAAACGACATTCGTGAAGTACTCTATTCTGAAAGTGACTCGGATATTTCAGATTCGAATATTGATAGCGATTCGGAAAATAATGAAACAAGTGATTCTGAAACAGATAGCGAACCAGACGTGGCTGCAACTAGCACGGATCCTTTGTTTATAGCTAAAAACAAAATGGTATGGAGCGCCACTCCATTACCTCAGCCTACTGGAACTGCTGCTGAGAACATTATATCAACTCAGCCAGGTCCAACCAGATTTGCAGCATCTAGATCCAGTGACATGATGTCAGCATTTTTGTGTTTTTTTCCTCCTCCAATAGAAAAAATTATCATTGAAAATACGAATAATCACGGCAGGTTAAAATTTAGCAATAAATGGACCGATATTGATGAAGATACATTACGAGCATATATTGCTGTACTTATTCTTGCTGGGGTATATCGGTATGTACATTCTGGTTTTAGTTATTCAGTAAAATAATTGCCTTCTATAAAACTTCCATATGGCAGTGGGAAAAATGAAGACGTTCATGGTTTATTTGACGCATCTTTTGGTCGTCCGATTTTCCGTTCAATCATGTCTGAAGGTAATTTCCGCATGATCACAAGTGCGCTCCGTTTTGATAATGTTTTGAGTCGAAGACAAATGTGCAGTAGCGACAAATTTGCTCCTGTTCGCGAGTTGTGGGAGCGTTGGCAACTACTTCTTCCAATGTTCTACAACTGCCACGAAAATGTCACTATTGACGAGCAACTTGTTGGTTTCAGGGGACGATGTTCCTTTCGCCAGTTTATGCCATCAAAGCCTGCAAAATATGGATTAAAGTTCTGGTTGGCGGTAGATTCAAGCTCAGGCTACGTCTGGAAAATACAGCCATATCTTGGAAAAGCTAAAAATGCAAGGCCTGAACAAAACCAAGGACAACGCGTTGTATTAGATTTGACGGAAGGCTTGAAAGCTCAAAATATAACAGGAGACAATTTCTTTTCCACGTTTGATTTAGTCAAAAAATTACTTGAACGGAAACTTACATATGTGGGAACAGTACGTCAAAATAAAACATTCCTTCCTCCGAAATTGCTGAATGTAAAAAAACTCCCGTTGTATGATTCTACATTTGCTTTCTGTGACATTGCGACATTAGTATCATACATCAGTCATAAAAACAAAGGAACGATATTGATAAGCACAATGCACAGAACAGGCGAAGTTGATGAAAGTGGGTCGAAGAAAAAACCGGAGATTGTTTCTTATTACAATTCGACAAAAGGTTTGCTATCTTGTTGCTCTTCTATAGTTTATTATATTTTGTTTCTCATAGGAGGCGTAGATACTGCTGACCAAATGATTGGCTCGTACAGCACAAAACGTAAAACAAATCGATGGCCGAATATTGTGTTTGCTAACATGCTAGATATATCCGCTTTGAATGCATATATACTTTTCTCTGAGATTTTTCATGGGCGCCATCTGACCGAAATCGCAAGACCAGAATTTTTGCGGAAACTGGCACTTTCTTTGGCTAAGGCGCATATGACGAAACGGAGCAGATTGCCTCAATAACAGTTCTCAGCACAGTTATTGACTGAAATTCAGGCATCATCTTCAATTTCAACGGGTTCTTCAAGTAATACTTCTTCTAAGTTAGGGACTAGAAAGGGTGGAATTTGTGGTAGCTGCAAGTCTAAATGTGACATCAAATGCTCCATTTGTGACAAATTTATTTGCAAAACTAGCCGAAAAATATTTTGTTCAGTATGTATGTATTGAAAAAGAATATCAATAAATAAAAATTGTTTGTGAATAAATGCAAAAAAATTTGTATTTTGATTTCAATCAAATAAAAATCTACACTGGACCAAATGGCCCCTAATCAAAGATAAGTCACTTCTTATATATTTAAGTCCGGCTTTATGTCAGACTCTTGAAACTATGAGTATACTGTTGTTTAAGTAATAAAACACGTGAGCCGAAATATCAAAAAAATATATATCACTGTTCAAAAGTTATAAGGAAAACTAGCAAAATATTGGACCAAATGGGCTTAATCTAACAGCAGGGTTAAATGAATATTAAAACCAACTAAAAAGTAAATTGCTTTTCATATCAAAAATGTATTCCCATAAAAACTGAATGGGAAAACTTTTCAAATAAACTACAATCAGTTACTACAAAAATATTCTGAGTGATTATTTTTAAGAAGTCGAAAATGTATATTTATTTGATTCTACCAAAACACAATATGATGCTTTTGCCAAACCCCAACAGCTTTAAACCTACTTTGAGTAATAACTTTAATTTGAAAGGATACCTAGTGTTATAAGGATATGCTCAATCTGGGTATTAACTCCATATTATGTTTTTTTCTCATACATACACTTACAAGCCGGAACTTAAATCTCTATCTCTGCATTAGCAACGTGCATAAATTCTTTTTGAAGAAATGCCTTGAAGGGACTGTGAACTGAGTTTTCATGTCACTTCTATGAAAGCTGGGCTTTTTGTGCAGTCGGAGAATGTTGGCCTTCGCCTGCCATATCAGATTGTTCCAATCCGTTTTTCAGTTTCTGTCGGCAAATATTAAACAAATTTATACCCTCAGTTTTCGATCCTGTTTTAATATATTTTTTTGTAACTAGAAAAATCACCTTTTCCTTACTATTCATATTTATTTGGTAAAACTGTCGCTATAATTTCCTTTCTAAAACCGCCTTTTAAGACTTTTGAAACACCTCAAATAAATGGTCACACTATAATGTGCAGCTGAAAATTCTTCTTTTGTGAAACTAATACCAAATCTATTCTATTGTCATTTACTTGGCCAGGACTATTGCCAAGAGCATAAAAAGGAGTTGCATACTGTGTACAGAATTAATAGAATAGAAAATGATATATGTGTAAAAATTGAATAAAATCCATTTGAGGCATTGTAACAAATGCCGAAAATCAATTGTAAAGGAAATTACAAGACAAAAAGGTTACAATAAACTCATACAATCAGGCTTTCACAATACAGGCAGCCACACATACACATTACATATAAACTGATTACTGATTATATTGAGAAAAGTTAACCTGGTTTATTTGAAAGTCATTTAAGTAACGTTTTAGAAAAATTACATGTCATTTTGTGAAACAATTATCCAAATGTAACAACCACCACTAGAGGCATTCACTAATTATTGTTAAGCTTCCCAGCAAAAACTTGTTAACTTAAATTCCGTTAAGAACAAAATACGTTTTCACATAAAATACATACCGTTTGCATTACTTTGCAGAGAATCTAGTATTAGGCATTGGTAAATAAGCAAGCAGTTCTCTGAGATGTGTGGTGCACTTAGGGTTGCCAGAAGGGCCTGATTTGGCCTGATTGTCAAGTTTTTTAATGCGCGTCAAGTGTCAAGTGAAAAAGTGATTTGTCAAGCTTTTTTGTAAGTTATTTTTTTTTCTCAAATTTATTCTAGCTATGTAATAATACTTAAAAAAAGTATGTGTATATTTCTAAAAAACAAATCTAAAGCCCATATTTTTATTTTTTTCTGCAATTATAGTTTAAAAAATAACTATAACTTTCTGTACAATTATTATAAAAGTGCCAACACTGATATTTACCCTATTACTCAACACTAGTAAATTGACAACATTGAACCAGAGAAGCAAGTCGTGGACTTTTCGTCGGCGGCGGCGGCGATTCGGCTTGAGCAGGGGTTTTACCGGCGCGCCATCCTTCTATCAGCTTAGCCGACTTGATATACCCATGGTGGAATAATACAGGCGGTTTTTCATTGTTTTTTTTTTTTAATAAAACTTATGTGTTTGAAGAATTGTCAAGTTATTTATGAAAATTATTATTTATTTATTTATTATAGACTAGCTAAAAACTCTCAGCAAAATTGTTTTTACGAGTAAAAGTTGAAATTCAATTCGTATTTTCCCAATAATAATTATCCAGAAGTTCTTCTTTAAAAACTAAAAATCTCTTTTATATATTTGACAAATTAGATCTGGCAAGCCTAGGTGCACTGGCGAAGGAATGTGTTTTTTATTGTACGTTTGTTCGTAAATCGCAAAAAATAGTTTTAAATTAGACTAGGGTGTCAAACACAACAATCTTCCCAAAAACACGAGTTCAACATTCAAAACAGACTTTAAATTTATACTGTGTGCATTCAAAGACTTCTAAGTATTGATATTTTTAAGTCATTATTTGTTAGCCCAGCTGGTAAGTACTTGTATCCAGTGATAACGTCATGTTAAATTAATGACTTAAAATGCCAAAATAGAAGTAGTGAAAAGTATGAACTTCTAATATTTGTTATCATTTTAAATCATTACTTTGCCATCAACGTTGTTGCTGGGTTAGTTACGAATTTATTGTGGCAAATGCTGCAAACAAGCAAGTTTTGTATTCCTTTCAAAGTATAATGCTAAAAGAGTTACGAGTCAATTTTAATTTCGAAAGTAAATAAGTACCCTACAATTAAAGTCATCTATGTTTAAAAAACTATCAGACTTACCTAGGTTGGGTTAGGTTAGGTTAAGATGGCCGTTCATAAAGACGTCGCATAGACGGAGTTGTTCCTTAGCGTTACCATGATGTACGATAGCCCGTAAATGAAAAAGTTAGTTCGGTGTGATAATACCAAGAGTACTCCACTCTCTTGGCGAATGCTAGGAGTCGCATTAGTTCGATTCCAGAGATTTCCCCAGTTATTTGGTAGTAATGATCACCCAGACAGTTCGCATTGAAGCGTATGAGTGCCGGACAGTAGCAGAGTATATGCTCCACCGTCTTTTTCTCCCACAGAATCACTTACCCCGCCCTTTTGGTGTATGCTGCTATCCAACAGTGACCCGTTGTAAAACCTACCAGAAGCCTACAGTCTTTTCTCGATAGCGATTGTGGAAGTTTAGTTGAGTTTGGATCATAGGATCTCCACATAACTTTAGATATTTTACACGTTTCGGTGTTTCCAGAAACCGCCTCAGCTTTCCTCTGTATAGTTGAGTCCATAACTCTCTTAATATTACGAATTGGAATCGGAATGTCTATCAGCCTGTTATACGATAATTGAAATGCGAATTCTCTTATGACTACCTGGTATATCCTTTGCCCTGGGTTTTATTAAAAAATTAAGACTTCTGTGTAGAAAAGTATTAAGCTTCAGTTTGGGTTTTGCATTAGAGATATTGAGCAACTTTTACAAGATTAGTGTAGCATTTTTAAAATTCGTTTCATTTAGCCTTTTCGAGATTTCTTTGATTTGTTAAAAAGTAAAGCCAAACATAATTGAAAGCAAACTATTACAAAATTGAATTTCGTAAAAGATTGTGCCACTAGTCTTGTAATTGTAAATATGTAAAAATATGTTGTTTCAAACACCTTTCGGCTACCAAAAATGTTCTAGATACAAACTACAACAACAACACAACATATTAGAGGGTGTAACCTGAGAGAGTTAAGGTTAAAGGACTTCTTTTGTATCCTTGTCTACAAAATTCTAATTGTTTTCTAGTTACAAAGAAATTACTTGGTCAAATTCTATTGAAATCGTATTGGTTTGTTAATCAAATCTTGATGACTTGTAATTTCTCTTGTACTCTTTAATAAAATTTGTGTGTAAGATTGTGTGCGTGTGTATGTGTGTGATTCCATTTAACACAATTACACAATTGTTAAAGGTGTTTTTTTTTCTTCTTTTGGAAAATCAGGTTAAACAATTTTCTTTTAATTTAGTTCTTTTACTTATTGTTCATGTAGACGTTTGTCGGTAAATTTTCTAATTACATTACAAAAGGAAATTAATGGCTTTGAAGGTTCCTTTGGATCGAGCTAACGCAGCCACTGGCGCTTATTATACAAAGTCAAAGAAAGAGAAAATGTTGCTGAAATAGAAAGCATTTGAAAAAAAGGTTAAAAATCACACCTTGACTTTCGTTCTGCTTGCTTACGGTTAATCAGAAAAGTATTTATTTCGTTTAAGAATTGCCGTAAGGACAATTAAAAATTTGTTAGTTTGGGAAAGAAATTGCCAAGCAAATAAATGGTTTCTAAAAATCGTTAAATATAACAATGAAATCAAAAATTGCGAACAAAAGTAACTCCTGCGAAATCATTTATTTGTCTGGCATCTGAAAATACTTATTTTTAATCTAGAGTAATTTTTACTAGGCTAAAGGACATTCGACAATTTTCCAACGAACAAGAAAAAAGTCCATTGATTCCCACATTAACCACAACATATCACAATATTGTTTTAGGATGCCACAATTTCTTCTCGCCTTACAGGCAAAAAAAAGTTCGCCGTACACCACCGAATATAATGTATTATTATAATCAGTGTTGCCAAGAGTAGAGAATTTTCCCTCTTTGTAGGTAATAGGTAATTCATCGGAAAAATGCTAGGGAAGGGAAAAAAGGACAGATTTCTCATTTTAAAGAAAATGTAGGGAGTTTTTAAAACTTTGTTTTTCTTCCTTTTATATTGCGGTTAAATTGCGTAAAACACCCCATAAAAGGTATAATATGTACATATAAAAATCTATATTTTAAATTTTGTTACAGTAATAAACGAGATATTTCATGCGGATAGAAAACATCTTTTGGTAAATAATATATAGAGACAACGAAAGGCAAAGAAATGTCCGATTTTCTTGGGAATAGAATTTGTATGAAAAATAAAATAATTTTAAAATTTTTGAATATTTTTTTTGGTTTAATATATAAATTAATACTTTTTAAAAATATGTAAGAGTATTATGCGCTCTGAGAAATAAAAAAAATAACTTTCACTCTCTCCATTCCGGGTCACATTTTTTTAACTTGAACAACATATTATTAAGAATTCAGAATAAAGATTTTGATTACCTTCTAAGATCACCATATCCTTATTTTAAAAATTTAAGAAATCTATATAAGCAATGAATGCGAAGAGTTATAAAAAAATGTGCAGCAGCTCTTAAGTTAATCCAAAGACTTCCCTCAAAAATTAAATAATTTTTGAAGAAATGTAATTAGTACTATGAATGCACAAGAACTATGATGGCACAAAGGAAGTTTTTAAAATTACAAATTTATGTTATTTTTTATTAGTATTTAACTTTTTGTCTGACGATATAAATGTACAAAATTTTAAAACCTAAATAAAATGATCTTTTTCCTAAAATCAAGCAATTTTTAGAGTAGGGAAAAATGCAGGGAATTTTTTACCGTGTTGGGAAAAATTGGAAATTTTTTGAGACATGTAGGCATTTTGTTAAATATCTGGTGGCAGCACTGGTTGTAATGCAGTTTCGAAAAAAACATTTTTTTGCCGAACGTATGGTAAAAATTATCTAATCAATAAACAATCACCTACTGCAGGACCTGGACTAACACTGAGTTGTACCACCGATGACTTTGAGTGCAGTTCACTTTATTTATAAGGAGCTGAAACTTCCAGAATTGCAAAGAAATGTGTAAGTTATTAATGGCCATTTGGCGTTCACAACAAACCTAATACACTCCAACTTTAGACTCTACAGGCTGCCCAACTGCCACAATCACTTTCACACTTTTTTGACAACTTTATTTTGCAATTTTTTAAGCAAACATATATTTAAAAAAAATCATAAAATATTCTAATTGTTTTCTCTTTTAGCATGCATTGTTTCAATCAAATATTTCCCAATTCTCTATAAATTCCAAACGATTTAACAATAAATTCAAAAGAAAAAAATACTTATACATGACAATTCCATAAAACAATGCAATCAATTCGCATAAATAAAATAGATTAAACTAAAAATGTACACTGACAAATTCATTGAAAACTATTAGAAAAGCAATAGCAACAACTCGAAATGAACGATTTACATGAAACGAGAGAAATAAAGCATGAATTGCAACAAATTGTTGATACACACCTCAATATGGGACCGGAGTTATTTATACACACATACCTATATTCTTAAAATTGCAAATATGCATTGCAGAAGCGAACTAAATTTAAATCCTTTTGCATTTACACATGTCAAACAATAACAACAGCATGTACGGAATGGCCAGCCTACCTGTCACAGCAGAAAAATGTTCTCATTGAAAGCTATACACGAAAGGACATACACGAAAATTATTTTCATACTAAGATTTAAATTAGCCTAGCTAAGTGACCTGCAGACATAGCGCTGCGATGAGAATAAGAAATAATAATTTTTTTGGTGTAGCGACCTCGAAATCAGTACTGATCCGTTCTGCTAGTATGATGAATAATAAAAATTGTTCTATATATAGTACTCTCTTAATAAAAAATAATAATGAATTTATCCAAAAAAATTTCTAATAAAAATTAAAAAAAAAAAAAAATTAGAATAAATAAATGGGTAAATTCGGGTTTGAACTTGAGCCAAAATTAATCGTTTCAATATATAAAAATTTTTTTTAATTTATTTATTCACTTTAAAATGTCCTTTTTCTGCTTGTCATAGGTCATAGGTCTAGGACTATTCTTAACCGCAATAACAAATAAAAATATTCTTTAACCAAAAATATGCATTTTCACTAATTTATTTCTTATATATAAAGCGAAGCAATTCTTTCGTGTGCCCACTCGCAAAGGAAACAAAACACGAGAGCGTTATAGATTTGTGTGTGTGTGTGTACGCGCCCAAAGCAAATGCTTTGCATATTTGTAAGTATCCTTAACAATAGTTTTATTATTTGCAAGTGTATGCAGATACGGAAACAAGTAATAGTGGCCAAAATCCACATGTAAATTTATTTATTCACAAACCCCACACACACATTCATACTTTGACGAAACAAAAAAAATCCATTTGCATACATGCATATTTACAACTACAATAATACATTTATGCTAAAGCAAACATTTGGTTTATTTTTTGTAGTTTTAGCATGACAAAGGGATACGAGTAGCATTATAGATGAGCGTACAGACACGGTCTTCATTTCTTTTTTTAAAATATATTTTTTTTAATTTTTTTGCAAAATATCTTCAGGTTGAGTTTATTTTTGTTGGCGTGCTATTAGTTTGTTGTTTGTATGTCCTTGCTATTGACCACCTGCAGATTGATTAAAATTGCTTGGAACCAACAAAATAAATAAAAAACATCAATAGCAGACTTAGAAAAGCCCCTAAGCTATTGTGGCATAATAAAAACTATAACAATTTAGCTTATGTCGTTAGTTTAAGCCTAAGTTAGTTTTCTAATTCTTATTAAGACATGATTGGAAACCTACAAAAAAATTTTAGCTCTCAAAGTGATAATATGTTTTCAGGATAAATTAATGTGGAATAAGTAGTCTATCAGTCTAGCGGTTGCGAATTCGATTCCCACCAAGGACTCTGTGCTGATTCATTACACTTTAATTTATTATACACGTCTCAGTATAAGACGGTGATGGTCTTAGTATAAGACGGTGGTAGTCGTAGTATAAGACGGTGGTAGTCTTAGTATAAGACGGTGGTAGTCTTAGTATAAGACGGTGGTAGTCTTAGTATAAAACGTGGTACTCTTCGTATAAGATGGTAATCTTAGTACATGACGGGAGTCATATTATAAGATGGTCATCTTAGTATAAGACAGGAGTCTTAGTATCAGTCTTAGTATAATCCAGGAGTCTTAGTCTTAGCTAGGAGTCTTAATATAATAAGTTAGTCTTAGCATAAGACGATAGTAGTCTTAGTAAGATGCTGATAGCCTTAGTATAAGCCAGTATCTTAGTATAAGTCGCTGACATTCGGTGGTATTCTCAGTATAACAAGGGGGTAGTCTTAGTATAAGGCGGTTGTCGTTTTAGTGTAAGATGATAGTAGTCTTAGTATAATTCGGTGACAGGCTTAGTATAAGACGGTGGTAGTCTTAGTGTAAGACGGTGATAGTCTTACTGTAAGCTGATAGTAGTCTCAGTATAAGACGCTTGTAGTCTTAGTATAAGATGGTGGTAAGCTTAGTGTAAGACGGTGGTAGTCTTAGTGTACGATGATAGTGGTCTTAGTATAACTCGGTGACAGCCTTAGTATAAGACGGTGATAATCTTAGTATAATAGGGTGGTAGTCTTCGTATAAGAAATTGGTAGTATGAAGCTGTAGTTGTAGTATTAGGTGGGAGTATAAGAGCGGAGTCTTAAAATAAAATATTATATAAAGCGGGAGTATAAAATGTATAAAATATTAGGCTTAGTATAAGACTGTAGGTATTCTTACTATAAGATATGGTACAGGTAGTCTTAAGCGATTAGAGAAGACTAGCGTAGAAATATAAAGTAGAAAAGAGAAGCATATAGTAGATTAACAACAAATTTAAAAAAGTATTCTCTAAAACGTATATGCTGGCAGTAGGGTGTATTGAAAATGGTTATTTATTTTAGCTGATTTAAATGAGCATGGTTTGCTTTTTCCTTCGTTGTGCATTCAATTTAAAAAATATATATATATAAAAACAGACTTTCTTTTTTCATTTAAATAAATTTAATTCTTTTGCTTATTTATTTTGTTTTTATAAATCTATTTTATAGAAGAAGTGCAGCAGTTTGAGTGAATGGAATATGCAAAAATTTGTTGGGAAAATACTTGCCTGTGAACACTTGTCATCTAGATCGTATTTGAAAAAATACCTAATAGACTACATTGACAGTTTTTTTTTTCGAGAACTGCATACCTGCATAAAAAATTAATGTTGCTGTTTGTTATTCAGATTTATTCCTTTTAAATAAATATGATTTTAATCCTTGTTTTTAGATGCAGGTATATTAATTTGAATAGTTAACAATGATTCGAGGATCAGGTTCAATGATATGATTTTTATAAAAACACCTGAACAGACAAGGATTAGAGGTCAATAGAACAGCAGGGCTGGTTTATTTATACTTGCGTTGTTTATATATTCCTTTGATTAGATTTAATTGCTCTTTGGAATATTTTTTAACGATTTCATAAAGCAGGAGGTTTTAGTGTGACACTATACAAATTTTGCAAACTTTTTTTTAAGCTCAACATATTTAGTCCTGCCAATTATTTAGTATTCCTTGTGAAAAAATCCAATTAATTGTACGAATTTTATCATGATATATTTTTTTGCAGCAGCTGTAGTGTTTTTATAATGCATCCTTTCGATATCGTCCTTTCTTCCGTACACTGTTATAAAATTAATGTGTTTATTCACCTTTGCCAAAGTGTCGAAGTGTCGATTTTATTCTTTTTAACAACCAGAAACTTTATCAAAGAAGAAAAAAAAGCCAATTTAAATCTTATTCAAATTGGAAACATCAACTCAAGAAAGCAAAAAAAAAAAACAAAAAAACATCTGCCGCTTTTCTTTGTATGTACTTCTTGTCTTCAAAATTGTTTAAAAAGACCTAAATAAAGAAAAAAAATCGTTTTAATGTCTTTTGAAATCTTTTTGAGCAACAAAAAGCCAATTTGCCACCTTTTCAAAAGGTAAAAACATAAAGATACTTTTATTGTCAGGTTTTGCATAGTTTTATTGTGTTTTGTATTTGTTTTCTGTTTTTCTTATTTAAACAATAAAAAGACAAATGAAAAAATATATAGAATCAATATTATTTGTTCTAAACTCCAAGTCAGAAAGTCATTTATTTACAATTTATTTTTCTTTGACTATTTTTTTTCAAATTCAAGGTGTATTTTCTTGATTGTTTTTTTTATTTAGGTCTTTTGTTCCGTTTGTTTCTTATAAAAATCATTAAAAATACCCATCAATCTTTAATTTTATTTCTTTGGAACAATTTTGACAAAAGTTTGAAATTGTCTTGCCAAGGCAACGCCTTCAACAATTTAAATACTTAAATTTCTTTACAATTGCAGTTTTACACTAATTTTTATCATGTCAGTGTTACAATAAAAGGACATCAATTTCATTTATATTAAGTACTTTGTCGTTATGACTTTTTTGTAGACCCTTGAGATGAAAATTTTTTTGTTGTGGTAACAAATGACCACTTATTGTGTATTGACTGAATGATTGGCTTGAGCAAAATATATAAGGAAAAGGAAACAATTTCTATTGCAAGAAATATTCTGGACTCCAAATACAATCAGTTAACGGCTTCAGTTACAATAGCATCAATTTGGTGATATTTTAACCCATCTGTTAAACGTCTGTTCTAAAGGAAAAATTATAATCAGTTCGATATAGTAAGCTGTAGATGATAGTTCTGTAGCTCTCTTTTACTTATTGTTAATGTCCGATCGAAGTCACTTTTTTTGGGCGATGTCGAAGTAAAAGCCGGCGTTCGGTCAAAACTAAAAAACTCAGCCAAAACGAATTCAATTTTTTATTAAATTAATATAAACACAATAAATTAAAAAGTCGATTAAATTACATTTTTCGATAATTAATGCAATATAATCTGTTTATCATCTTCTGTGATTGTTGTATTTTTTCTCATGTTTATTGCTCTTTCTCCAAATATTATATTGTTATATGATTTGGCCAAAAATTGACCTTGGGCTAAAAATAATTTCGATTAACGATTTGTGGCTTATTTTGAAGCCGATTAACAATTTGCACACTACTTATTGTATACGTACCGTTCAGCACCATATGCTCAAGCTGTGATTGCTCTGAATACTCGATGAAAACAGAAAAAACAAGGTTGCTATTGTTGGGATGCGGTTGCATCTATAAGAGTTGAATTGAGTAGAGTAGAGTAGAGTAGAGTAGCGTAGAGTAGAGTAGAGTAGAGTTGAGTAAAGTAGAGTAGAGTAGAGTAGAGTAGCGTAGAGAGTAGAGTAGAGTAGAGTAGAGTAGAGTAGACTAGAGTAGAGTTAAAAGCCTCATGGGTCGCAAAAAATTATTGTTACTCAGACCTCGCACTTGGAGTTTCTTTTGCGTCTTTTATGCAACAAATATGTCGCATAAATCTCTATTTTGAAACAAGCAACGTGCTTGCTTTTTTATTATTCCTAATTGTTTGGCTTGTTTGCTGAATTGCATGACAATTATATTAATAAAAAATTTATGTTTATAAGTAATTAGTCGAACTTTTTATTAATATTTTATATATTGAAACGATTAATTTGGCTCAAGTTCAAACAAGAGTTTACCCATTTATTTATTCTAATTTGTTAAATAATACGGTAAAATAGTTGATATTGCTGATCACTAGTATCCACCGTCAAAAGTGGTAAAATTGAACAAAGAACGCTGATGAGATGGTGTAGCGACCTCGAAATCAGTACTGATCCGTTCTGCTAGTATGATTAATAATAAAAATTGTTCTATATATAGTACTCTCTTAATAAAAATAATGAATTTATCCAAAAAAAATTTCTAATAAAAATTAAAAATAAAAAACTTAGAATAAATAAATGGGTAAACTCGGGTTTGAACTTGAGCCAAATTAATCGTTTCAATATATAAAATATTAATAAAAAATAATTGGTCTTAATTATATTAATAAATCTGTGTTTGAAACTAAAAAAAACAAAAGCGCTATCTCTGTTTTTTTAGCAACTGTTTCATTTGATTAACTACAAAAACTTCACTAGCAAGCCACCCAAGCTTAAAAGTTCAACCACTTTAAAATAATGCCACTTATATTTTATAAAGGAGGAAGAAAGTCCACAAAATATTATTAAATGGAGCCTAATATCTTCATTAAATTTTTGTAAAATGTAACATTTACATGCAATGCCATTAAATGTAAATGAAAAAAAAAATCCACAAAACTTAAGACCTTTAAAAATAATCCTTAACAATTATTTGTTAATCCACTGCAAAATCCACCTGTCCCCATTAAAACCTTAAGATTTTTTCAACATTAATGTTTTTCCTGTACTTAAAGACCAGTTGAAAATAAACATCTTGAAAGTTGCTTTTATACCAAATACGAAGACAGACACTGTTTGCCGTTTGCTGTCTTGGTCTTGGGCTGAGCAGGCAGAAGTTAATACAAAGAAACATGGAACGATTTAAAATATTTAATGCTAATAAACGAAAATGAAACAAACCATGTTTTAATAAACTGTCCAAAAGTTTTATTTTACTACATGAAACCACCTGCAACATATTTGTACGATATGAATGGTGGTAACAGCCTAAAAATTATAAAAATCCAAATATAAGAATGTGTATGTATTTGTTAAAGTTTTGTAGCAGAATAAAATTTATTTACATATATTTTTAGTAAGTTTCTTTTGGATACGCTTCATGGACCCAAAAATTAAAAAATAAATAAAAAAAGATGTAAAATCCAACAAGACGAATGAATGTATGTCGTAAGAATAAGAAACTGTGGCACAAACTTATCAAAGCAAAAAATAATAATAATGACTGACTATAGCATGAAAAATCCAAAATAGTCATGTTCGCATATCAGACATTTATGGATCGAGTTTGTTATTTCTCAATAGCAAAATTCTTGAAATTATATCTGACAAATTGGCCTGTGACATGAATCTTTAAGTTAGTTGGGTATTTTCAAAATTCATATCCACTCATTACACGGAATAACGAACTGATATAGAAGAGGGTTCGCAGACATTTAAATCAATTTGCCAATAAAGAAAACCGTTTCCTAAGTAGAACCAAGGGCCTCAACAAACAAGTTAAAATATGTTTTTTCCAACGACAAAGCCATTATTTCACGCCATGTACGTCCTGCTGCTAGTCCTTCAGATTCAACCAGTCTCAGCCATGTGTTAGCAGTAGGGTTGTCCTTCGAATAAAAATTATTCGGTAATTCAATTAATTCGAAATTTTTTTTTCATTTTTGTTCGAACGAACAAACATTTTACAATTTAGAATAAAGAATTATTCGAATAATTAATGAACGACGTAACAAATCTTTAAATACTTTCATATTATTCCTGAACTCTATGAATTTCCCATCCAATACTTGCTTTTTACAATATGCCACAAGAAGCCAAACAAAGAAGTACGCAAATACTTTGGTTTCACGATTATTTTGTGATAAAAATATGTATTGCGAATGACCTCAACTACGTTGACGGATAAGATGGCATTTCTGAGGCAACTGATAACGTTTTCTTAACTAATCTGAAAAGGTCTATAAATAAAGTAAGAAATTGTACTAACGCAAAAATCGTTAACATTATTGCTGATGATCTGAACTATTTAGAAAAATCAAAGAAATGAACAAACAAACTTGATATGCTCTTTAATGCTGTTTTAACCGTAAATTTTTTATTCTTTGTTTGTTCGAATTATTCGAACAAAATAACAAAATTATTCGCTTATTCGAACAAAAAATATAATAAAATTTTATTCGAACAAATAAAAAACACGAATAATTAACAATCGTAGTTAGCAGGTCTTCCCTTTGTTCGACTACCCTGTGTGGAATCCAGTCAAGCGCAGTTCGAGTGATTTTGTCTGGGGTCTTCCTCAACGTATTCTCTATCCAATTCCATTTAGGTCGTTGAATTTCGGTTGTTATTGGTAGTTGGTCTGTTGTTTTCATTTGAATGAAAGATATAAAAAGTGTAGTGATGCTCGGGTCTTAAAAATGTTTTCCAATTGTGTTGTTGCTTAGTCATCATTTTCATTTTATGATTTAAAATACGGCAAATTCTGTAGCATCCAATTATATGTGCTAAGCCCACTGTGCGAGCTGAATTAAAGCCGTGAATGAATGCTTAAACAGGCAACCCAATGTTAATGTTTCAAGTTGATTTCAAAGTTATTGTTTGTTGATAGTCGTGTTGTATTTTTATTTTATTTTTTGTATTTTATATTATTTTTTTCCTTTTTGGTAACTTTGTTGCTGTTACCGATGTTGTTAATAATGATGCCCACATTTAGGATGGTTGTCCGCTCAATTGAATGGTTTGACTGTGCGGCTGGTTGTCTGCTTAATTCTTTTTGTTTTCTGCGAGTTGTTATTTTGATACGAATGAATTAATAAGTAGGAAGTAATGAACCTATGATAACCGTGAATTTATACGCGTTTGCACCTGTAGTCCACCATCCCAAGAGCCAGTGAACGATTAAAATAACCCCTTAAGTATTACCTCGATAGTGCGCTTTAATTTGGCAGGTTTGTTTTTAAACTCGAAATCTTTTAGTCTGTTTTAAAATATGCCCAAGTCTTGCTTGAAGAAAAGAAAATCCCTCCAAATAAAATTTAATAAATTTCATGTGAACATGCTCAAGGTTTTAGTAAAAAATTCATGAGCAGTTATTAAGTAATAAGTGGTTTGACGCTTAGAAGCTGTCATAGATGATTACTACAAGGTTCGTGATAACAACAAGTTGATAAGTTGCTATTACTTTTGAGTTTATTTAATAATTTAATTAAAAGCTTTATTAAACTTTTACGAAAAAATTAAATTAAATTTTGTACGGATGTATTGTCTTTAAGAATTTTCGAGTTAGTGGCGGAGGTGTTCGTTTGTTCAAATTAAAAGTGCTTTATTAATTATATAGTTAATTAACATTTTCATAATGCAGTGTAAGAAATATGCAAATTAAGGATAACTGAGAAAAGTTATAAGTTTTAATTATAATATCTTAACATTGGAATATGTTTAGGTGTTAGCGACACCCACAATAGTTGACACGAAAATGATTTTTTTGATATGTCGTAGTGTAGGTTTTTTTCCTCATGCCAAAAGCTATCGAAAAATCTATGGCACAATATAGATTGCTAAATTGACCGACACTAAGGAGTATATTGACATACGAATTCATGAAAGCCTTAAGTTACAAAAATTTTACAGGAGAAGCGAAAAACTCTTTAAAATTCACTAAAATTTTATAAATTTTTTTTTCCAGTCTAAAATTATTTCTTAACAACGGATTAGTAAAATTTTAAAATGCAAACCTTTCAAGGAAAATGTATTTTGATACTGTGCATTGGAATCAATCTAGAAACCGATTTTGGTTTTTTCGTAACTTGGGCTTTTTTAAAATCATATCTGAGTTCCAATTTTTAAAAATAAACTATTTCATAGTCATGGGAGCAGCCTTATTCGAGATGTTAACATTAATATTTCTTGTGTAACTCCGTTAATCTTGAGATCCAATGGCATGGAGGCACTCGCTCCTAACTTTCAATCTTACCAAGTCTTATAATCCTCACTCGCTAACAAATCTTTGGCGTATACTTTAAGAACTTCTACTAAAAAAACGACTTAAAACATTATTGATTTTTCTGCATTATTAAATAGAATATTCTTAAATGTTTACCATTCAAAATTTTCAGAAAAATTTTTAATCTTCGAGATGTTGCTTATAAACTTTAACGTTTATCCAGAAAACATTGACTTTTTCAACATACTATGTATAGTTTAGTTTGCAGGCGTCGCAGTAGTAAATATGCATATTCATTGATTCAATGAAACTATGCAGTTGACACTGACTTTGTTAAATTGAAAAATAACTTTCAATAAGAATTGATTTCAAAACGAGGCACTATAAACACACTGCGTGTTTCGCATCATAGCAATGCAAACTTCATATTATCCAAATTACTCGAATTAAATATTTCAATCCGCAATACAATTGCTTGACATTTTTTCTTTTAATGTCCTTCGTCCTCAATTATGTATTTAGCACACAACATGTTAAATTTTGAACTTTTTTCACTTTATTCAGTCAAGACCAATATAAAAAATGATGTCACATCATTCACATTTCATTAAATACGAATCGAGTTTTGCTTTAAACAACCGATGTGTAAAAAAAACAAAAATTATAAATTTTAATAGACTTTCCACATCACTGAATTAAAAGGAGTTTTAAATAAGAATAATAAAAAAGCAAGTAATTAAGTTTCAATGGTCAAGACCGACACTGCAGTAACTTACATATTTATATAAAGTTAAAGCAATAATTTCATTAACATGGAAGCTATGGGCAAGCATGGATCAATTTTTATGAAATGAACTTCTTTAGTAGAAAAACCAAACATTTTTCTATTTTCTTATGAAACGACCCTTAAAAAATTTTTAAATAGAGTTTATGCTTATCGAGTGGTATAACAGATTGCTTAGAGGTCAGGCTAAGTTCCTGTCTTATTGACTAAAATTAGAAGTAAGACTGTCGGCACCCAGCAAAAGCTACTGTTACGCACGCAGCAGGTTTGTAAGCTGGAGTTATTGATTGGTTTTACAGCTCTTGCCCCAGATATGCTTCCAGAAAGCATGATTTATGTTTATCATGCATCAAAAGTGTGCTAAAATCATATATCTTCGTCTCATTGTGTCATCTAATTGTGTCAACGTTAAAATTCCATGTTTCTCATTTTAAATCCTTAAACAATAAAAAATTAAATTGTGGGCATTATTTTGAATCAATCTCTTCCATTCAATGAGAGAGGGATTCAATTGTTTTATGTTTAAAAATAAATAAAATAAATTAGGAAACTGTGTGTTCTTTTTACGCATTCTCGGAAGCGTTACAAAATAGGCTGCACATTTTTTACTACTTCCAAAAACCTAATATTCTTTTGCTCTGCTGCAGCCTCAATGAGGATTGCACCTCTTAGGTATTACATTTGGAAGCACGCTCTTGGTAAGCTCATGAGTTGATGAAACAAGCCGACAGGAGAAAAGAACGTTCCTTAAAAAAATAATATTAATGCACGATGAGACAACTTACTCGTAACATAACGGATGCCTGGCCAAAAGTGTAAACGCTGACTGTCGACTTTCAGTTTAAATATAAGCTGATGTAAATAGGAATGCTAAGCAAGAGGATGACATTGGCTAACTTCACTTTAAGAATCGATCCAATGACAATGATCCGAATTCGAAGCAAAATGTGAGAGCCTATCCCTCAAGAACAGTGCTTACTGGCTTCGAGAAGATTTCAAGTCAGCCCGCAGTGGAAGAAGCGGAAGTGGAAGAACCGTCGAAAAGATCTAAGAACGACAGCCTAGGTAGCTCTTAAGTAAATGGTAAAGAGTTTATAAAAAATTATAACAATATTTTGATGATAAATCTCACATGGAAAAGTAATTTATTTTTTTATTTTTTGGGGAACAAACATAAGCCGCGAAGCCATTTTGGCTTGTCTGCGGAAACAACCAGGGTCTATGCTGGAATCGTACTAATAGTCTAGTACGCTATCTACTAGTCCACGGATTCAAGGATTAACGCGAGAGGTGCTTCAGCTGATGCATGTTAGCGTAACAATTGTCAACTGGAGGTTCCCGACCCCTTGAGTGTTACAAACAACTTTTAAAAAGAAATTCCTGTTATCATGTAACTCTTTTCGTATCGGGTCAAAGTAAGCCAAATATTACAACACTGTTGGTGTCCTTAAATTCCTTTAAGTTTCAGATTTACAGCCCTACTTCCTCCGCAGCTTGAAAGCTTAGATTTCCCGAGAAACGCTACTGCGTTTCAAAGAACGTCAGCGAATGCTGTTTATTTTTAATCAATTCTGGAGTTCATTAGTGGCGAGTTATTAAAATGTATAACTAACTGTTGATAGACATAAATCGCCAGTCAAGAGCAAACGATGGTGATGAGGCGAAACTCAGTAATTTACGGATAGGTCGACAAGTAACATTGACTGAGTCAGAAATTTCCGATAAAGACCATTTTGAAGTTGATTGAACTGACTTTTTAGTTTTAAGTGATTTTATAAAACGAAAATCTTTCGACCACTCGATACGGTCGATCTTAGAATACTAACAGGATGGTTTACTGAAACTATGAAGACCACTAAGGAAGCATCAAAATATCGCTGTTGCTGGGAAATACATAGCGAGACATCTGAGCATGTTTATTGCTACAATCCCGCTATAATGCCTCGTAAAAGGAGGTTTTTCGGACAAACAGGATAATTGACTTTATACTTAGTCTTCATATGTCTCGATTTTTGCATCAATGTCTGTTTTTTATTTTTGATCGTAACTAATATATTTTCAAACACATAATATGTTCTCCCAGCTGATAGGTATACACTACAAACAAACACGAATACAAATAGATAATCATATTTTTGTGAACTATATGCAAACATATGAATAATAAACTGAAAAAATTTCATGTTAAAAAAAAACTTCCATTATCCTGGTGACACAAACAAAACAGTAATAAAATTTTTTTTTACCACGCTGTCTTTCAACAGCATCATAGAACCCTTTGATATGCTAAACTTTATTTTTAAAAAAGTACAATTATTTGTATTCTCGTTCGCTCGTTATGAATATGTATAGAGTCTTTGTGTATGCATGCAGCTTTAACAAAAAGCGAACGAATGCTTTTAGCCAGAATTCATTCAAAGTAGAAAAAAATATAAAAAAAGGTATAGCAAAAATAATATTAAAAAAATATATCTTTGGTAAAAAAATGTTTTAAAAAAATGGTTCATTAAACTGAACACCATTCGACACGACTTGGCGAACGCTTCAAAAACCATCAACTGCTCTTTTAAACTAACGGTTTGTGATTTTTGAGTGCATTTAGATGCAATCCATTTACAGTTAACACCTTTTTTATTTTTTCTTTATCATATTTTTGCCACAATGGCCTTCTTATAGAACATATTAAGGGGCAGAGATAGTATTTCATTATGGCCATGACGAAATGGAAAGTAT
This sequence comes from Gymnocheta viridis, assembly GCA_956483585.1. Lineage (NCBI taxonomy): Eukaryota > Metazoa > Arthropoda > Insecta > Diptera > Tachinidae > Gymnocheta > Gymnocheta viridis. The sequence continues at coordinate 68,567,913 of OY101444.1, read as the reverse complement.
AATAAAATTCATTGTCAGGTTAAGAACAAAACTTAATTTATAGTTTTTTTTGTAAATGTTTTGAATCAAATAAACTTTGGTCTATACATAGGTGAAGATAAGTTACTCTTCGTAACTGGGAAGTAATGCTGGTGCATTTTCCAAGTCTCCGCTGTAGGCCCAGATGAATGAATATAAGCAAAAGGATGCATGACCCTTAAGACATCAGGTAAATTCTACACCTTTTTTTAATTTTTAATTTTTTTTCATCACTTTCAATTCCAATTCCAATTCAATTTTATTTAGTTGTTTTTTAATTAAGAACTTTGTCTTCTATTTCTCAAAACGAAATAACTATGAAAATTTTTTGTTATAAAAAAGAAATATATACATGGAAACACACATGAACATTGATGATGGCAGTGTAGCGGCTCCCGAAAAACAACGTTGTTTCTGTTCTGCCGTGTAAGTTGAAATTAATTGATGCTAAAATTTTCTCTTGTTCCTTTGGAATATTGTCTCATGTCCAATTCTTTCGGACTAAAAATGTTACGAACTTTAGCCAAAACAATAATCACGATACATTAAAAACTACTAACAACCAATTTGTTTGAAAAATTATCACTTTAAAATAATATAATGTCACAAAACTGATGTGCATTCCGCAGAAACTCAATATCTAAAACATTAGAAAGCATGACAACTTCTGTCTTGAAAGCTCTTTAAATCTAACAGTTTTCTTAGCACGCTTAAGTATGACTTCCACGAGGAGCACTCGTATTCCTATCAGAACTATTTGGACAAATATGGAGGAGCCTCATAAATTCTCTTACGTCCTAGCTACTGCCAAAAACTTAATATTATTTTGCTGTGCTGAAGCCTTAGCGAGGCTTGTACCTCTTGGTTGTGACACTTGGAAGCAGACTCTCGGTAAACTCATAATTTACGGGAGCAAGCCGAGTGGTGAAAGTATCTAACAGTTTCTTAGCGCTCGCAAGCACGACTTCCATGAGGGGCAATAGTTTTCCTTTCAGAACGATTTGAGCAAATGTGGAGCAGCCTCATGAATTCTTAGGCGTTTTATGGAAAGTGTTACACGGCACTTCTATAAAAAGTTTGTAATTTTAGTGTATATGATAACTTCTTCCGTTAGTTGCATCTTGGATAAGAGAAATACTGCCAATTATTTGGCTTATCTTTTTTTACATCGAACTTTCTCTATGAGAAAATTTTATCAAACGTGTAAAATTCAGGGGTACCGTAAGACTCCATTTTTCTCTTCTTATTTGTCAAGCATTCTTTGTATTATAAAGAACAATCCTGTCACAGATTTGGATCATGAGACAATGATACGATTAATCGTGTTGTTGCCATAAACTCTGAATGGATTGGGGTGTTGACGTAAGAGTCAATATTTTATGCTTAAAAACAGACATGCAGCTGTCTGTAATCGGAAGCATCCTGATGTTTTTGATACAAGAATCTAGTGCGACATCCAAAAATTTCAAGTGTATCGGTTTTTTAAATGTTGTAAAAATATCTAATTTTTCTAATTTTTTTTTTATTTATAACTAACTAATAACATCTTCATAGCACTATCAAGTGGTTATAAATTATAGGAATTTTTGCTTATTCAAAAACGATTACAAGGTTTTGATATGAATAAGTGTTTATATGATATATTTATATCACTTATGTACATATATGCGGCAAAAACGGAGCACAACCACCATTTAAGGACCAAACGTCTTGACGTATACTTTCGAGCTTCTCTAACACGTGCAGAGGAGGGCAAAAAACGGACTATAACAATACCTAGCCTTGTGTAAAATATGTCTCGCTAACTTATCATAATTGCAATAGGAAGAGGCAACTTTTTCCTCTTGCTTTTGCATATAAAATGTTCTTCAATAGCTATTGAATCGTACTACGAATTACAGGGAAAATTTGTTTTATAGCCGCATAGTTTTCATGTGCAAAAAATGCAAAGTAGAAAAATTAAAATCCTCCCTCTATCATCTTTTCCCAAATAAATTTTCCTAGTCCGTACACAATCCATTGCATTTGTAAAGGTATTTTCTCAGTGCTGGTTCGAATAAGCTGATGCTATTAAGATACCCGCACAAGATATTAAATCAGCCCCAAAATATATACAAGGGCGAGGACTTATGAGGAGGTTGACGGCAACACCTCACGAAATTCTTAAGAAGTTTTGTGTATGAAAAATAGTACGATTTCTTTGCTAATGGCTCCCACATTGTCCAAAGAGAGGAACGGGTATTTTCTGAAATGCATTAAGATTTTTCGGAATCTTTCGTTTAGGGAAGTATGCGTCCTTTTAGTGGAGCAAAGATGTATTAGGGGCCATTTATGTGTTCAACCGACCTATAGATCAACAAGTGCCAACTTCTTTAATTCTTTAATTTCCAGAATCTCTTCCACGATTTTTCTATATTCTGAATATTATTATTAATTTATCACGAGTTTAAGTATCGTAAATAGTTGAATGTCTAGCTTACCATTCCTATGAATTTAATTTGTATTACATACATATGTATGTAGTACATACCGACCCCTGTTAGTGATATTATCGTATGTTACAAGAACTAAATTTTACAAGAGAGCATTTTTATTACTATTATATACTATAAAATGTGGATTGTTACATGCAATAAAATGTGGATTGTTACATGCGATAAAATGTGCATTGTTACATGCGATAAAATGTGCATTGTGCTATCTCCATAACTATTATATTTATCGCTTTAATATTTTAGAACCAATTTGCATAAAAAAGTCGATTACGAAAAAAGTATAACTTACGATAAAATCGTGCACAGGGGTCGATATGTACAGTTGTACACACATATATATATATATTTGTTTTACTTATTTATTTGCTTTTTTACTTTCCGGAATATGACTGATTGAAAGAAACTCCTTGCACAACAACATCATCACAATATTTTTTCAAATCAAATAATTGGGAACTGTTCGGTTCAATATTTAACAACTAAACGACTGTAAGGTGTTGTTAAATAAATGTGTAAATAAACTCATAAGGCGTAGTGGAAAGGAGGGGGCCTTACAAGTGAAATTTGGAAAAAAATGTAAAAAAATTAAAACTCAACAAAATAATCATATAAAAAAATAAATGCTACTAAAAATGGAAAATTCAGCAAAATTCAAACTTCAGGAAATAAATCCATGTAGTCGTATATTAGGAAGTTGTGTTTTTTCAATAGAAAATATAGGTTAGAGATATAAAACGACAATTTTGAAAAGTCTACGTTTAAAGCAAAATTTCAATAAAGCATTAATATTTTACAAAAACTATTAATTTAAAAAAAAAATAAGAAAAAATTTCGATAATTGAATCTGTTTTTTGAACTTTCAGGAGGATGGAATTAAAAACTAAATCAGCATCCGCACTCAGATATTTTTATATCAGGTCTTAAAAACTATTTACCATATCTCTTTTTGTAAATTTTCTAGTATTGTTAATATTAACCTACCCCCGCCTATTTTTCACAAGAATACGCTCTGCTCTTGCTTTTCTAACACTAAAAATCTAACAAAAAACAACTAAAAAGAGATAAATTTATATTTGAATAAAAACTAATTGGCTAAAACTAATTGTTTGATATTTTTACCATTTTTTTTCTTTTATTAAATTGGATTTTTTATTAAACAAAAAACTGCGCGAATAATTAAAACATAAAACACATTTTTTGTGATAATAAATCAAACCATCTTTTATTTAAGAATTCGATTTATTGAAAGAGTTATTTAAATATAAAAAAAATTTAAATTTTTATTATAAAATTATTTTTATTCACATTTCTATTTGCCCGGAACTTTGTGGACGATGTTCATGTGGACGTTGTTCATGTGGCCGATGAAAAAGACTAAGCAATAAATGTTTATTCAAAAATGCCTCACTACCTTGGATATGACGCTCTCTCATCTTGTTACATTCTGGAGCATTGACACGCAAATCATCTGGGCAGCCAGATAAATTGACAAATAATTATACTTTCAACAAGTTTTTGTGCAACGAAATTTTCGACAGGGCTGCCAGCTCATAATATAAATTTGATATTCGATACTCGATGTTCGATAGCCAGCGAATATCGAATTTCGAATGCAACTCATAATAAGGGCCATTGCCAGGTCCAAAATATATTAAAAACAGGTATACTCGATAGTACAGCAACAACAACAATTGCTTTATTTTTTAATATTTTTCTTTTTTTTTCTTTTGAAAATTTTCAATATTTTCCTTTTTAGGAAACACAATTCAGTTAAGTAAACACAAAACTAAAATTATTTTAACAATTTTGTACTAAAAGCAAAAAAAATTTGACAGCTCTGGGAGATAAAGAAATATCTGATCACTTAAGACTACCTGTTTTCAATATATCTTGGCCAGGTATTTTGAGCAGCAACAGTACCTATGTACATACATACATATATATGTCTGTATGTTTAATACAACCATGAAGAATACTTCTAATTTTATATCAAATCACAAAAAAATTTCATTTCAATTTCATTTCATTTATCATTATTTATATTTTAATTTTTTTAATATTTTTGAAGTTAAACATTAATAAAACTTATTAAACAGTTTCATACACAATTACACATTGTGCTCATATTATAAATAAAATGAAATTTTGTCATAAAAAAGTATTTTTCGTTTTGTTTGCAGTTTTCGAAAATTGCTACTACTTTTGTTATGTCTATTTAACAAGTTTTTATTCATGACATAATAAGTATGTGTTAGCACAAATAAAATGATGCAAAATATAAGAACAAATATTAAAAGAAAAAACTTTATAAATTAAACTTAAAATTCCATTTGCTGTTTAAAAAATGAAACTTAAAAGAGAAGAAGAATGAATGAAAACTAAAAAAATTAAAACAAAGCAACAGCGAACAGAAAATAATTTGATTTTGTTTAAAGAAAATAAACCTACAGTTCTGTCTTAAGTTTTCGTACTAGTGATTTGACAACACTGACCTCAAAATGCTATTATATTTTAATTATATTATATTTAATTTAAACAACCCAATAAAAAATTTGTCAATTCAAATAAATGTAAAAAAATCCAAATTGCTTTGAATTAATTTTGTAACTGAATCAATTACTCCTGTGGCCAAAAATAAAACTTTTTAAGAAATTTTTACAAATTATAATACAATTATTTGAATATACAACTTTTGTCGTAGGTTGAATTCAAATAATACAATTAATTGAATATGCTGTTCCAGTAATTTAAATCGTATCCTGTTTTTTTCTGTAAAATAACAAGACTCCGAACAGCTGGGTTATTTTAAACCCACAAATTTATATAAACACGTCATACTACTTCATACCGCACAGTAGTGTGGGGCAAAGTATTGTGCACCTATTTGCTCTTATTTTTAGGTAATCAACACTTTTAGAGTTGTACTTTGTAACAAAATCGAAAGGAAACTTAAATTATGTATCTTTAGCAGTGATGGCATTCTGGTATCTTTCGGGTATTTTTTTGGTGCTTTTTGACTCTTCACATTCGCGAAATTTTGTTAATTACCCGTTTTTAAAAACCGGGTATTTACAGTTCTTTTCACATTTTCTCACAGTGCCTTTTGTGCTATTTTGTACAACTGAGAAATGTTTTTATTTACAAAAATCGGGTAGTTATTTTAAGCCCAAAGAGTACTTATTAAGCAACGATGAGTTTGTTCCGCTGAGGTTGAAAGACCATTCAGCTTGATGAATTTGTTTATAACAAAAATTAGAAAACGGTTATCTTTAAATTCTGTAAATCCGATACTATCTTGTTGATGTGCTTTTATTAGCAACCACTAAAATAACTAACAGTCCCACTTATTTCATTAAAACTTTGATTAATTCATTAAACTTTAATTACACATAACTTATGGCCAGTGATGTCAGCTTAGCCTTTTCGAGACTAGATTTAGCATTTTTTTCTTGTTTTTATCCTCCAAATTTACGTTTCAGCTTCGTGGATTTTTTTATTTTCAATTTAGCCTCAAAATTTTAAATTTTGCGTCAGTACACTGAAGATAAACTTACATTGATTGAAATCCAATGGCTTAAACTTTTAAGTTAGAAATGGACAAATGTTGAGTCAATAGTTGAGTTCTGGTTGGAAGTGTGCCAATTTAATAATGCGCAGCAAGAAAATTCATTTATTGATTTGGTTAATCTATTATTAAGCTATATATAGGGTCTATCAAAAAGATGTTTCATTTTGATATATAAAAAAGAGTATTTAATTGTAGAGAGGAAGGTATCCCATTCATAATAGAAAGTAATATCAGCCAAATGACCGCCATGGCTATGCTTACAGGACTATATTCATTTCATTAAATTTTTCAGCACCAATTCGTACAATTGCTACTGAGTGTCCTCGATCCATTTGTGAGGCCTTGTGGGCCATTGGCACATGCGTACCATATCAAGTAGCCCCAAATGATGTTACGCTATTCTCCAGCTGAGGTGCAAACGGTCTCCATCAATGACTTCCAATGGACTCTGTTGTGGACTGTTCCTAATGCCTCGTTCCATGAAAACCTTGCAGTAGTCAGCTCACATACGGTTGCGATGCGCCAAGTTGTTTTTGGGCGTCCACGGCGCCGAGAACCTTGCGGGTTATACTGCAGCGCTGACTTGTCTATCTTGTTATCGGATCTCAATGTATGACCAATCCATCCAAATTTCCTTTTCAGGATGTCGTACTGGATTGGCTGTTGGCTTGTGCTTCGGCGCAGCTCATCGTTGATTAATGTGTTGGGCCAAAAACATCGAATAATCCTTCGAAGGCAACGGTTTGTGATAACTTGTATCCATCGCACGTCGTTTTTGGATAGACCCCAAGTTTCACACCCGTATAGGAGTATGGGCTTCACACATGTGTTAAATACTTTGGTCTTCAGTTGTCTTGATGTTTCGGATGATGGCCATGATAGCCCCAAATAAAAAAGTCTAAAGGTTTAAATCACAAGATATTGGCGCACAATTGTGATCGCCGATTAGAGAAATTACACGGTCAGGAAACTTTTCATGTAAAAAAGCGATGGTATTTTCTAAAAATTATAAATGAAATGGGTAAACTCGGATTTGAGCTTGAGCCAAACATTTACTTTCAATATAAACTATATATAAGATCCGACTAATTACTTACAAAAATATTAATTATTGATAATTATAAATAAAACGTTGAATTGTGAATAAAATTATTTTTAGTCTTTTTTCTGGACTTTTTAAAAATCCGATTTTCCTCCAGCTCCTGGCAACAGTGCTTTAGCCTTCATCACCACTGTGCTTGCCTATATTGGTACATGGGACGTATGATTGTTAAATATTCTTTTTAATGACATTGAGTATTAGTACGTATGGGTGTTTTTTTTTTTCTTTGCAACAAGGAAATTTAAGTGGAAAACAAGTTTAAACATTGGTGTTGATAGATGTGTCGACGACAGTGACAAGAGCTACAGCCAACACTTTTTAATACCCACGAACCATTTTACGCATCCTCCCATTTATGTGCGTAGAATTTTCAGTTTCTACTGCAGTTTTTTTAAGAAAAGGGAAAATCCAGATGTACTTGTAGACTCTTGAACAAACTTTTGCTACTTTCTTATAATTGAATTTCTTTTAAAACTGATTTTTTTGCGCTTAATTTAAAATCTTGGGTAAGTATGAAACAATCTTCTTATGTAAGTGTGTTGGATAAATATTGTTTAAGTAGCAAAAACTTATGCAGTTTTTGTTATTGTCGTTTCGGAAAAAAATAAAAGCAAACAATAAAAAAACACACACACACATTAGAACAAAAGCAGTTTAAACTTTGTTATTCTGAATAACTTCTTTCTTTAAAGGGGAAAAACAAGTTACACAGAGAAAAAAACAACAGTTTTCATTAAAACTCATAATACACTTTTATTTAAAAAAATGTTTTGCTACTAATCCGTAAAAATCATCGAAAACTTTATTAGCCAAATTACGCAGAGCTTGCAGTGAGGTTTTCTAAAATGAAACTTATTGTGAGTTCGTCATCATCAAAGAATATGAAAATTTATTATGAGTTCGAGGCAGTTTTAGCTATAAAAATTTACCATAACGAATTCGTCGCAATTTTTCTACAGAAATTCACTACGGGAATTTATTGTATAGAAATTTAGTTTTAGTTCTTAAAATTTTTTTTATAGAAATATATTTATAGAGATTTACTACGAATTTCAAAAAAAAAAATTTCAGATAAATTTATTTTCCTTTCTCTCTTATTTTTTATTGAAATTTACTTCAAATTCGTCGCAAGTTTTTTCATAAAAATTTTATTCAAATTAATAGCAAATTTACATCGAATTCTTTAAATTTTTTCCATAGAAATTTACTTAGATTTTTTTAGCAAATTATTCTATAGAAATTTACTTCAAATATGTCGCAAATTCTTCTTTAGAAATTTACTTTAAGTTCGTCGCTTCAACTACATTAAAACTTTTTTTTAATTCGATCTCGGCAATTATTTTCAATATAAAAATTATTTCAAATTTATCGCAAAGTTATCCCCAAAAATTTAATTTCAATTCAGCACAAAATTTGAGCCAAATTTATACATAAAAAATACTTCTCATTCGTCATAAAATATTTTGTAAAAAAATAAGATCTTACAATACTTTTTATAAAAAGATTACTTGAAATTTCTTATAATTTTTTATCTAAAGAAATTCAACATAAATTTTACTCCCATTTTGTCAAAAAAGGGTAACAGAAATATTTATTTTAAACTGATTAAAAAATCATTTATAAAAAAAGTTTCTTCAAACTCATGGCATAATCTTTTAATAATTTTTTTTTTAATTTATTGCAAATTTTCTTCCTAAAAAATTACTCCGAATTCGTTGAACTCTCTGTGAATTCTTATGTGATATTTTTATTTAATTTACTCTGCGACTAGATACAAATATTTTCGATGAACTTATGAACATATACATACATCAGGAATAAATTCTTCTATTATGAAATTTAGTGTAAGTTTAATTCGATAAAAATAAATAATATCACTAACGAAATAAAAAAAAACTTACTCCGAAGAAACCGCACCTTTTCAGAAAATTCAAGCTTTAATAATAAATAATAATAATAAAATATAAATAAAAAACTAGCTTGAAAATTTACCAAAGTGATTTAAGTCCAGCGGAATATATAAAAAAAATAGAAATGAAAAAATTTTCTGACGCATATATGCATCTTTTGGCCATAACTGCGTCAAGAAAAAATTACTACAAACTCCTAGCATAATTTGCCACAAAATATATAAATCAAGAATGCTTGGAAGAAATATTTTCAATGTCGGAATAAATTTTTAAAAAAAAAATATTTTTCAAAGATTCAAATTAATATTCGGAGTATATTTTTATTATATTTGTTCCGTGAATTGCAGTTAATTTTTATATAAAATTTATCGAGAACTTGACGAAAACTTCAGATCCAATTTCTTATGCACAATCTCTCAACGAGTTTCAAATAACTTTTTTCATACAAGATTCAGAGTAAATGTTTTAGGAGAAAACATTTCCACGACTTCTAAGCAGGGTTGCCGTTGAAAATTTCGAAAAAGTGTCATAAAAAGGGTATTTAAGAAAAAAAAAGGGATCAAAAAAGGGTACTTTAAAGTAAAATAGGGCCAAGTTCTTTGTGAACAAAAAAATAATATTTAATTCAATTAAAAAGATGCAAAAGCGAATTTTAACAATTAATTTAAAATACATTAGACGAAAATAAAATTAATTAATTATACATACTTGAATTATAAATTAATGCTAAAATTAAAAAACAATTCACAGGTACACTCCAATATTATTCATATTATCGAAAAAAGAAGTTACTTTTACAAAAACTTTTGATAATATTTAGCACCTTTTAGAAATACTTATTCTATGTTTTGTAACTAATTCTTCGCATGGAGTCCATTTTTTCAGCTCCAATTCGAGCAAATTGAAGGAGGAAGGCATGGACTCACAAGATTCTATTTTAAGTTTGCTTGTAGGTTTATTTTTTATCAGTGATGGTTTTGAAAAAATCGTTCAACAGAAGCTAAGTGAATATATTTGTAACGAATTCATATAAATTTGTATATATATTTTCATCAAATCTATTTTGAAAATTTTCTATCTCAAACCGAAAATTCTATGCGTTAGTTATTTTACGTGCATCTTCATTCTTTTTGGTTTTTATTAGGATTGGAACTTGTACTCATTTTCAAAAAACTTCAAAAAGTGTCATAAAAAATAATGTAATAAAAAGTGTCATTGGCATGTAAAAGGGTCAAAAGTGATACTTTTGTGTCATAACGGCAACGCTGCTTCTAAGTAAACCTTACTTCTGAAGCTATAGTAAAAATATTTAAATTTAACTGTATATATCAAAAATATTTCTCAAACTCCATAATTATCGAATAGACATATATAAAACAAATTGATATGCTCCAAAATTTTATAGAAAATATATATACTTTAAAATCTTTTTATAAAAAACTTTAACTGAAGTTGTAAAATTCACTATAAATTTTATTAACTAAAATTTTTCAAAATTCCTTAGGAAAATTACTCCGAATTTCCCAAAAAAAGTAATACTTCAAATTCACTAAAATATGTTCAATGAAAAAATTGCTCTGAACTGTAAATTTTTTTTTAAGAATTTACTACGAATGTTTTGCAGGGTTATTGCTCCGAGTTAAGAGATTTAAGTGTCCCATAAAAAAATTAGTTTTTAAAATATTTAAAGTATTTTGAAATGGGCGTATACAATTTTACATAAAAAATATTACTTTGAATTTAAAAATAATAATTTTCTATTAGAAATTTTATTCAGCATTTGTTATCTACATATATTTTCTTATCAATTTCTTCCGGTGCATTCTTCAGTTGTGAAGCGAAAACTTAAAGAATTGAAGTGTAATATTTCTGCTTTACTTTTTACGCCCCTCTCATCACCGGCAAGGAATAAAAATGCAAAATTGTCTTGCAGGCTCATGTACGATTATTGTTTTGCAAATGTTTAACACTCAAAATGCAAACAGCGAAAAAAGTACGAAAACTTTTGAAGTCAAAACAGAAAATTTTTACAATTTTTAAACTCGAAAAAAATATCACACTGAATACTATGATTACACTTTCAATGAATGCTAAATGTAGAAAAGGAAACTTGTTTTTATTTACACGAAGTTACACTTTTTACTTTACATATTCTTATTTCATAGAAATTTTCTTCTAAATAGTTTGTTAAGCATAAACAAATATAAACACCTGCCTTAAAGGACGGTTGTCGTGAAATGGAAAAAGTAAGTAAAACTGGAAAAAAATATGGAAAAACACTTGTGAAGTGAAACTTAATTTTTTTGCTGCTTTAACATTTTTTTCGCGCTAGAATAAACTTTAAATCGTAGAGTTTGTATGATAAGACCTTGCAGGCAAGCAGAGTAAGAAAATTTTCAGGAAATTTCTTTTTTTCCATAATTTAAGCAAACTTCACAGACGTAAATGACACAAGACAAACGAAACGAGAAACCACCTTAATAGTGTTTAATTTGCATATAACTTCAATTTACCTTTAACTCAAATTTGTTACACAAATTTTTTGCAAAAAATAAATAAATTCAAATTTTGTTACTTTTTATTTTATTTATTTTCTTATTTTTTTTTTGTGGTACATAGCAAAAAAAAATCTTTTACTTGTTGTGTTCTTTACATTTTATATACATAATTTATTTTTTACATTGTTTAACTTGTGGGTGTTTACTGATACTTGGTTAAGGTACTTTGTTTATTTTACATCGAATATACTTTACAATTGACCAGAACAATTTAATTGTCTTGCCAAACAAATTACGCATTTCTTCATCAGGAAAACTTGTTTGTCATCCAGACTTACAAACATTTATATCTAAGAAGCTTTATGTCTAATAAATTGTTTTATGTGGTTTGTATATATTCGTATAAAAAAATTACCTCTCTGGTCTGTGGCAGGAAATAAAGTAATGCCCATTTCCACAGGCAAAGTTTACTTTGCAAAGTGTGGAGAAGGTGAGAAGGAAAAGAAGAATGGGTATGATTACAGGCTATGACGTACTTGCACACTTGCCAAAAATTTGCCGAAAAAAACATGACCAACAGACAAGCTAAATTTGCATTTTCTGTAATTTCAATATTTTTATATATATGGGTTCGCATTTATTAAAAATAATATAGAAAAATAGCATTTTGCGGTATAATTGACTTCATTTTGTGATATAAAAACCAAATTAAATCACACTAACCCTAAGCAAAAGTAGTGGTTACGTTTTTTGGGCAAATGTTTGCCCAAGTGTGAGCGTAGCTTTATTCGTTCGTCGTTTACACATACTTGCATTTGATTGCACGTGTATGTTTGGTTTGCATGTTCATCCAACAAAAGAACACTGAATTTATCAAAGTAAAATTTGCTTGTGAAGTCAAACATAGTTTAAAAGAAAATTGAAAAGGCTTTGTCAAAGAAAACTTTGCCTGTGGAAAAGCAGTCTAAGTAATCTTTATAATGTTTATAAGGGGTCACTGTCAACTCTGACGCTGTAATATTGCAACCATGTGTGTGGTCATTCGAATCAATTGGTTGTTAACAGCACAGATTTCAATTCTCATCAATAGGAACCTACAGAGTCGTCGTTGCCGACTGAGGTCTTCATAGCATCTATGTACATGTAAAATTTTACTACTTGCAGTTATCAGTGTAATGCTGATCGTTGTAGGATACTCGCTCGCATCATCTTTCACGATTTTCAGACAAAATTTGAAGCTTCCGTATGCTGTCACTGGAAAGATGTCTGGCGCACTTTTCATTCTTCTTGAGAGTGACGCTTGCTCAATCAAGATCGCTGTTGAGTCTACCCTCTGTTTTCCTGATTACCATCGCATTTTTCTTCCGACACTAGACTATGGCTGGAATGTGTCTTCGCTGTATTAGCAAATTTGTTTAAGAGACTAGCTCTTCCCTTGCAAATGCTCTTCATACATTCATTTCCAGAAGTTGAACACTGACTGAGCTTCTTCGATAAACCAGCTCTTTGTCGATCGACCCTTCCACTAAAGACCGATGATTTCACCGTCGAATTTGGCATATCCTACAAAGTCTATATATGAGTACTATCTCCCGTCCGCAAAAATACATTAAGAGTTTTGATCTAGAAATTTCTTTGAAGATTTTGTTAAAATAATGACTTTGTCGAAACTTTAATCTAGAAATCTTTTTGCAAAGTGAATTTAAAAGTTTTCTTAAATAAATTAAAATTGATTTCATTGAAAATTTGTTATAAGAAATTTTGCTCCGAATTCATTGAAAACTCATTCGCCCTTATTGTAGAAAAAAGGCTAACATTTTGTTGAAATAGTTTCCATAAAAAATGGGGAAACCGAACAAAATAGCACACAAACACAACATAATACGAAATTGGTGATTGCAATTTTAGGAAATAACAGCGAAATTTCACTCCGAATGGGTAGCGAATTATCATATGTATATAAAATTTTCTTTAATAAACTTTACTGCTAAGTCTTCTAAAATATTCTATAAGGAAAACTGTTCCGCACTCAACTAATTTTTTAAAGAAATCTTTACACCGAATTCATGGAATTATCGTAAGTTATGTGCCTTTGATTTCGTCTAAAATTTATCATAGAAACCTTTACTCGTGCTTTCTGAAAATTTTCAATTAGAAAATTTACTTTGAACTAATCATAAACTTTCAATAGCATTTTTACTCCTAATTTTGTATAAACTCTTTATAGAACATCTTACTCCGAATTCATCACAGAAATTTACCTAACATTCTTTAAAAATTTAGGTTTATTACTCCGAATTTTGTATTAATTTTTTATAGAAAATTTTACAAAAAAATTTTTTCATTCATAAAAAAATCTTTAAAAAAAACATATCTCCAAAGTTACGTTTGAATGCATTAACCCGAATTTTGTTTAAATTCTTTATAGAACATCTTACTCCGAATTCAACATAGAATTTTACATTTATATTCATAAAAAATTATGGATTGATTACTTCGAATTTTGTATTAAACCTTTATAGAACATCTTACTCCGAATACAACAAAAATAATTTTTCTTCGCTCCTTTAAAAAAAAATTTAAAACAATATAAAATAATTACACCCGAATGCATTATTCCGAATTTTTTTTTTAAATTCTTTATAGAACGTCTTACTCCAAAATACAACAAAAAAAATTACATTAAATTCATAAAAAAATTATTAAAAATTCAAATGTTTCTCTCAGCTCAAAATTAGCCAAAAAATATATATCATTAATAAAATTACACTGAATTGTGAAAAATGTTAAAGGTTTTCCTTTCGAACTACATATCTATACTGCATTAATTTAAGGTTATTAAACGAGGACATAATTTGGAAAACTCAATTTTTAAATAATAAAATATTATCTTAATTTTATAAATTTACTCCTCGAACTCGAATTGAATTAAATTTTAAGAAATTTACTTTAAAGAACACTTTTTAATTTATTAAACTACCAAATAAACTAAATTAAATTTGATTAACGACAGTTTGTTAACTGTCTAACTTTTAATATCTTTCGTTTAAAATATCTAAACTGTTAAATTTTCACAGATTAAAACATCAATAGCAAATACAATCCTTTCGTACCTCATACACCCAATTCCCTTAGTAATTTCTTTGTTCTAGTTTTTATAATCAAAACTTATGAATTAAACATTAAACTTAAGGCTAAAATATAAAGTTGGTGAGTAACTCATAATATTGACAGTACATACATAAATATAATAAATTTAACCAACAGACACAGTGCAGCAACAAAGTGTACAACAAACATTCATCACTAACAATTGGAAAAGTTTATAAATTTATAAAGTCACACAGTTACACACACAGACGGACAATGATGGTATCATACTTTTAGCCAGTTTTTGAGATATGAATTTTAAAACGTTAACAGGAAGTAGAAAAGAGTTTCTAAATACCCTGAAGTATAATTTTTCTTTGACAAGTAAAAGAACATTAAAAAGTTTTACAATAAGTAAAGAAACCAGCAAATACAGGTAATTTAAATTTATGTGATAATAGAGCAAAATATTTACGAGTTTTCAATGTTGTGACAAATTTTCCCATAAATCTATTTGATTTATGCAAATTTATTCAAGTCAATTAAGTAAATAATTTTAAT
The DNA here is from genome assembly GCA_956483585.1 of Gymnocheta viridis. NCBI lineage: Eukaryota > Metazoa > Arthropoda > Insecta > Diptera > Tachinidae > Gymnocheta > Gymnocheta viridis. The sequence continues at coordinate 68,552,671 of OY101444.1, read as the reverse complement.
TCACTGTTTATACTATAAAAAAATAAAGTTCAGAGTAGAATTTCTAATGAAAAATTTAAAAAGTTTGTGCAAAACTTGGAATAGAATTTGGATTAAAATTTCTTAGACGAATCAGGAATAAAATTTGTTATAGAAAGTTCACTACAAGCTCGGAGTTAAATTATAGAAATGTCTGAAATTTCTCAAAGAAATATTTCCGCCATCTTGGAGTAAAATTTCTTAAAGAAATCTTTCAGAGTACTCAGGAAAAAAGTCCTTAAAGCAATAATGAAATAAATTTAAAGTAAAATTTATTATACGTATAAATTTTTCGACAGCTTCAAAGTAAAGCATCTAATAGAAAATTTTGGACAACTTCAAAGCAAAATTTCTTATAAAAATTTTTGTCTTTGGTGCACTCACAATATTATTAGAGTAACGGACTGTACGTTATTCAAGAAGTAATCCGTTCAGTAATTTTTAAAGGAATAAACTTTTAAAATTGTAAGCAATTTTATTTCTAACTGATTCTAACATTCATTCAAAAAACTAAGGTCATGTATTCATATAATGATCGCCAAAAAATTTAAACAGTCAAACAACCACCATGTAGTTACTTGAAACGTAAAAAGCTTTGCATTACATCGGACTAAACTAAAACTACTCCATGTGTTTAATATTACGGAGCATACAAATCATTTTATTTGTTACGCATACGATCGTTAAAGCACGAACAATTGTCGTGTATCATAAATTCTTGTTTGAAAATTACATGGTTCACATCTTGCTTCACATAGGACCATGTTGGAACTAGTCCATTTCAGCTGCAATGAACCACGTAGTCCAATATTTTATTTTTAGGGATCTTGAGTTTGATTATTTTATTTTTACGGGATTAAGTCAATTAATTTTTTAACATTAAAAATTAAATGAACTTTTGGTTAAATTTAATGAAAAATGAGTAGACCGGTTTTTATGTGAACTTTTATTAATTTTAAATTACAATTTCAGTTAATTTTACGTACAGAATATTTTGAGTGTGTAAAATTTGTTAAAGAAATATTTGAACGAACTCAAAGAAAACATTTTTAAGGAAATATTTGAACGCATTTGGAGTACAGAAAACTTTTATTTATTTTAAATAACAATTTTAGTTAATTTTACGTACAGAATATTTTGAGCGTGTTAATTTGTTAAAGAAATATTTGAACGAACTCAAAGAAAATATTTTTAAGGAAATATTTGAACGCATTTGGAGTAAAGTTTCGTACAGAAATTTGTCAACAATGTCGAAGTAAAATTTCTTAGATTTTTTCACAATTTCCGATTAAATTTTTGTAAAATTTTTCGACAAATTCGGATTAAAAGCTCTTAAATAAAATTGTTTACGACTTTTGAGCAAAATTTTTTATAAGAATTCTTCGACGACTTTGCAGTAAATTTTCTTAAATATATCTTTGAAGGAACTCAAAGAAATCGAAATATTTCAATGAACTCAGACCAAAGTTATCTATATAAATTTGTCGATGATTTCTATTTCGATACTGCCAGAGTAAAATTTTGTAAAGAAATTTTTAGACGACTTCGGAGTAAATATTTTATAGGGATTTTTTCTTTGCTTTTAGAAATGTTGTCAAATTGTTTTTAATTATAATTCAACAAAATTTTTTACAAAATCAGAGTATGTTTTTATGGTATTTATATAGACATATTTTTTTGATTCGCAAAAAAGTTTTTGTGAAGTTAAGAATAATCCTTTTTTACATTGATATCGAAGTATATACTAGTATCTGCTATAGAAATCTTTCCGAAAAGTCGAAAAAGTTTCAAAAGTTCATCAGAAATTAAGAAGAACTCTGATTAAAGTATCCGTTTAAATGTAGAATTAATAAAGGGTGGCGCAAAATGAATCATCCTTCACAATATCCATTGTGGCTCCTGCTGTGTGTTCGGTTGCACTGGCTCTTCTTGTTGAAGCCACATGTTCACCAAGCCCCGCTAATTCAATTGCGGCAGTAAGAAGTCATTTATCATGACCCTATAGCGTCTGGTTGATGTTTCTTCGTTCTGAGCGACATCGGCTGCCACAGCCGCGATATTTTGGAAAGAACGACCATTCCCTAGAGGTCACGCCCTGCAAGCTCTTTTGTGTTTTATTTTTGATTGCCACGGAATGTTTGACAATTGGCACTACACGATTAGGAAATCGACGTCGAAATTTTCGTTACGAAAACACCACCGAGCGATTATTGGTTTAAAAAAATCAATGCAATTATTCCACGCTCTTGCGGAATATAGCGCTATATTGCTTGTCTGTTTGTATACTGCAGCTGCCTAGTTCACAAACGTCAATTCAGATTGACGTGTGATGCTATTTGCAAAAATTATAGCATCTTCCCATAGGGTGATGAATTTTGCGCCACCCTGTATTAAAAAAATGCTATGAAATAATAATTTTCTTAAGAATATCGATGAAACGGATTCCACTGCACCTGTTTATTATAAAAATAATGTGTTTAAAAGGAATTTTGCCCTGTTATGTTTACCTTCCTCACCCCCTTGGAGGATTTTTTCTTTATAAGAACTAAAACAAGAATAAAGTTAAATATTGTAAAAGTTATATGTATGCTTTAAGTAAACTTCAATAACTATAACATAATGCAAAAGCAAATGCTTTCAAAAGTTTTATTATTTTATCTTTTTTTTTATTTACTTTTGTTCTTTGGCAGTGGAGAAGAAGAATTTTATGTACATTTCCTGCCACTAAAATATTTAACCTCCTTTATATGGAGTCTTCCCCATTAAGTTTTAAAAGTAAAAATCGGTTTTTGATTTGAATGAAATTTTTGATTTCAGGAGAATGAAATTTATATTTAAGAAAAGGGTGTTACAATAAGTGCAAACAATTTTTTATGAAAGATTGTACTAAATTAATTTTATTTTTATTTCCTGAAATATTTTTCTATTTCAGAAAAATTTTAGGTTAGGCAACGAAATCTCCAAATTATGGAATTTTATGAAATTATATATTGTCGAAAGTTTCTACAGAAATATATATAAAATTATTAAAATCAAGTAAAACTTCTTTCAAAAGATAGCTGTGTGGAGGAAAATTGTGCTCTGTGCATTCAAAAGGAAACCAAACTGTTAGAAATTAACAGAATTTCAAAAGGTTTTGTTTGTTGAATGTTTTTAGCTGGTCTATATACATGCATATCATTGGTGCTAATGCCAAATCATCAGTAGACCTTAAAACATATTTTTGAAAAGTTTCAGACCTCTTATCTTATACAAAAACTTTTAAAAACCAATGAGAATTACAAAAATTACAAAAAAACCTTTTGAAATTCTTTGAAAAAGATATCGAAACCTGTCTCGAATAATAAATTTAATAGTTAAAAATTAACATTTGCACTTGCAGCACCCTATTGGAAAAATATATTATAATTACAAGAAACGTTTTCAAACTTTTCCTTTTCATTTTCCATAAAACTCCATTATCTCTTCTACCGCACATTTGCCCGTCATTATCATCACCATCATTATCGTCATTGATACGTTTTATTCATTGGCTTTTCTCATTATTGCTAAGGAAAAGTTATGTCTACTATGAATGTATGTATGTATGTGTATTTAAGGTAAGCAAAAGTTTTTCTTGCTGCAAAACATTTGAAAAACTAAGTCAAGTTATTTTTTGTATAAAAAGTTTTTTTTTTCTCTTATCTTTAACCAAAACCATTGAGAGAAATCATACAAACAATACAAACACGCAAGTTATAATGACACCCAGAACTTTATTCAGGAATATTTTTGAGGAATATTGATAAGTTTTATAAAAATATGCATAATAAATTAATTTATTATTTTTCATTATTAAAATATTGTCTTAAATCAAATATTTTGCAATTTCTCTGTAAAAGTATTTTCTGTCGCATTATCCTGCTGACCATTGTGTAAATAAGGGTCAACCCCGTATTGCTGGTCCTTTATAATAAAAATTAGAATTACAAACAAGAGGTTTAGCTACAATTGTCTGCACCAAAATATTTTCTTTTGTGACCTAATTTATTATAAGATTTTAGAATATATATTTTTCGATCTAGTTCGAATATCTTTTGTTTCTACCACGAGGTGTTAGAGATGTGTGTTTAATGTTCTCTTGATTTTTGACAAACTTTTTAAAAATTCACGATTTTAAAACTCAGGAGTACCTCCGGTTTTTTATTTCTTTTTATTGTATTTTACGCAATCGCATGAAGGAAACTAAAATTTTCTGCCTTTTAAAAGCGTAACTAAAATGCTTCTGAATTGCAATTCTTAGCCCTTAAGATCCAAATTTTTCGGATTTGTTTTCGTTACAATCCCAAACGGATTTATTTCATGAACGCAATCCAAAAAATAAAATGTTATAAATAATATGACTATGTGGGATAGCAATCGACCTTCAGTTGCGTTGCAAGTCGCCAACTGAAAGTTTGTGTTTACCAGAAATTGACAACTCTCAGTAATATTCGTAATATCGTTTTCAACTACTGGAAACCCAACTGTGGTTCGGTTAGCATTCAAAATCGACTCGTTCAATTAATGAATGTGCATTTACTTAATTCTACATGTATAAAAATAAATTTCCTTAAAATTAAAATTGAATCGTCTAATTTTAACATCAAATTTCTACTTCGCGAGAAAACCTGCATTTCGAATAATTTAAATAATTCAAATTTCACAAGACTTGAATATTTTGAACATTTTTTTTAAATAAATTTAGAAAAACATCACAGGTATCAAGTTTCATACTTACGTATACTCTTAAAAATGTAAAAACTTTACGTACACATGTAAATCCTTGGTCTTACTATCTCTGATACTTAATTATCAGCTTGCACATGCAAGTAGTTTTTTCCACAGGTCACAAAGAAAAAAAATTATTTTGGGTCGAAGTGAGCTTTGTTGTTAAGTCCTGGAAAGTAGATACTGAAGATAGAGATGTTCATATTTATTACCAATTTACTTTCGTAAAAATTGCATGGCCTTCTTTCTTTAAGAACTAAAATGGTAGATTTACTTCGCTGATCCAATAGGATGAATCGCTATCAAAAATTTGATTAGAAGGTTCCTCCGGGAACTCTCAGTGACCTACAGCCTCGTGAAGGAAGCTGGGATCACGGATTTCTCTCCCTTATTAATGTATTTCGTATGAATTGCACCACTTTACAATACATTTATTTAAATCTGCTCGCATTTGATTATTGAAAACCAACCACTAATCCCACGCGGTAATGCCCTGTTTGGACTTAAAAAATAATTGCCAATGACGCGTGATGTTCACTCGACCCAGAAATGCTTTCCAACTCACATTTGATTCAAGTCACATTGACTGTTTATTGAGTTCACAGTTTTTAAAAATAACAGTATAAAACTTTTATAGTAAATTTTTTCGAAATAACACTGAAAAATATACACCAAACATTATTTATCAACAAGAATATAAACTAAACGGCACCCGCTGAAGTGGAAGGTTTTTTAACACCTTTATTATGTTTTATTACCGCCTGCTGGGCTTTGCTCAAATTAATGTGTCCCTCCATGGCGCGAGAACGCATTTCACTTTCTACTGTTTTATTAAGCGTTTTAGAAATGGCCTGTTTAATCTTTTGGTTTTCATTAAACTTTGATTTTTTGGCCTGGATGGGAGCATCTAAAATATAGAAATTATTTGGGAACATTTGTTAAATTTCTTTATAAAAACTCACTTGAACGTCTGGTAAAGGCAGCATTTTTTTGCTTTTGCTTCTTTTGCACATTGGCTGGTAACTTGGCTTTTTTAAACTTTCCTTGTGCCATTTTTTTATAAAAATTTATTTAGAAAATTTACACAAATTACAAAAATTAATAAAGACACGAGTTTTGTTTATGAATTGTCGACGGAGAAGAATGACAAATAAATATAAGTGCTACCAAGTTTATGTGCTAATACATAATTTAAGTGGTGAAAACTAGTTGTTGAATAACAGGGTGATTCGTAGTTGTAATTACTCTACAAGCAGATATATTCCTTAGTCAAATATAACGACTTTTTTATTTTAAGTCCCTTTTGAAATTTTTTTTGCGATATCGTTCAATATGCTTAAAGACCCGAAAACTCATACTTGCAAAAGCATACTTGCTTATCACAAAAACAATCTTTTGAAGAATTTCTCCAAAAACGCAGTTGATTTTTTACAATTCAAATTTGTAAACCGTTATTTATCAAGTTAATATCGTTAGCTAAAATGCATAATCACGTAACTAACAAATATTCCATATCGGTTTTCTATTCTTTATTGTGTATTGATTGTATGACATAAAACACTATAATTAATGAAAATTCGATTTTTTAATATTTTGGTTTTACGAAAAATAGCCGATTTGCGTGCCACTTTAGTAAGTATAGTTTAGCTCTTCCATAAATTTTTCAGTTGGGTCTGTTAAAAAAATCGAAATATGTTGACGGTTCCGTTAGTCAGCTGTGACCTCCGGCAAATACATTTCTTATACTTCAAAATTATAAATTTAACAGAAATAATTTTTGCATAGATAAACTTTTTAAAATTTTGGCTTGGTTTGGTTTTTAACAAAATTAATAATGTCTTTTAACAGCTTTTTTATTTATTTTATTATAATTATTGTATGTATTCATATTTATAACCAAAAGTAATGTATTTATTTGCTTAAATACTTAGTTAAATTAAAAATAATAATAAATTAAGAAGATTAATACTCAAATATAATAAGAAATCCATTAAAATAAAATACATTTAAATTCATAAATTATGATTATTTATTGTATAATGTGAATACTATTTTAAACAAACGTTCTATTAACATTAAATTATTTTGTGTTATAAAAATATTTAAAATAGTTTAAACAGCTTATTAGTGAAAAAAATTGTAAGCATTGTATGCTGCTATCATCGTAGGTTATTTTATATCGATTTAAATTCTTAGATTTTAAAATGATCAATGTTTTATCCCACAACAACTAAATCCATCTATGCTATAAAAATATTATTTAACAAAAGAACGAGTCAATAATAAATATATTGTTCTTACTCATGCTCCAGAGTATTTTCTAGTTTAATTCATTGTTTGTTTGTTGCAATTTTAATACATATTTTTTTGTTTTGTTTAATAAATAGTTGTATTACGTTTTTGTTTCTGCAAGGTTGCAATATAAAATTTAACTGGTCAGTTTGCTGACTATAATCCCAGTTACAATTAAACCTATTATCACAGCAATTGCTAAAAGTATTAAGATTTTACGACGATAACTTTGACGTCTACCAGCAGCCTTAGCTAATTCATCACGTCCTAATTCAACCTCACTAGCAGTATTTTCAATGCTTGTCTCAATGCGTTCTAAACATAAAATAGAAAAATACATATAAGAATTTATGCAAATTAAGAGAAAATAGATAAATATTGTCAACATTAACTCCAAAGCATATCGTAAGGTACACGCATCCCATATAAATAATTATAGAACGCTGATGAGGGGATGTTGCGGCATCTGAAAACAGAATGCTTGTTTTGTTCTTTTCTAGTGTCAGAAATAATTTTTATTTTGTCTAGTTTTACGTCATGTACTAAACAAATGGCCAATATCTTACGGTTGCGGTTTCTGTTAACCACAAGAGAAAAAACTAACAACGCTTGCAATAAGATTATAAGAATTAGTAGCTGGATTTGTTCATATATTTATGTATATACGTTTAATAACAGCTTCTTGATTTTGTTTATTTTTGTAAGAGCTGTACGGCAAGATACCTTACAAAATAAAACTTTTTTGAGAAGTCAGGATTCGACAGTACAGGAGCGGAAGTAAGTAAACGTTTTATTAGCTCAAAGGAATTTTGTGCTTCTGAAGTTCACAAGAACTTCTTTTTAGTCGAATATACTTCCGTAATGGGAAATACAATTGAGTAAAAATTTGATATAAATCTTCGGTACCATCCGGCTAAGCCGAGAAAACCTCGTACCTGTTTTATATTTCTAGCAATCGCCCAGTTTGGACTACGTTGTCCATTATAGTTACAAAGTGTAATGCACTCAAGACAAATACCCATTCATTGCTACAGAACAATTGATCGTGCTTTAATGATCGTACTCCTTGCGAACAAGCTGATGGTGTATTCGAAAAATGGGGTCCATGTATTAATGACATGGAGCAGTTTTTGACTTAATGCAAAGCATGTACTTGGACTAGCTTTTTACTACTCTTAGACTCATGTGAACTATACTTTACACGCGTAACGATTTTACCGGAGATAGCTTTGGAGCACTGCTTTTGTTATTTTCAAGAGTTTTCCGGTTTAATTTTACTTACCAACTTCTTCACCCTGCGTCTGCACTAAATCTGTTATTTTACGCATTATTTTATTAACATCCAATATATCTGCCTCCACCTGTTTTATTTGTCTTTCACGATCCACTAGCATATCATGTTCAAACTGCATTTGTTGCTCTTGCAACTTTTGTTGTCTTTGTATTAACTCTTCTGTATCGTTCTCTCGGTCATCTTGCATTTGAGCCAACTGAGGTTGTGTATAAGTTTGACGCATCGCCTGAGCTATGCGTCGTTGAGTTGTTGAATATCTTTCCACTACGTTGCGAAAATCGTTTGTTAACTTTTCCAATTGTAATTTTTGCTGCTTATCACCACGTCTAACAATAGAGGTGAGTCGTTGCAAATCTATAGTGGTGGTTTCAATACGCGAGTTACTTTTGGTATGTATATCATGTACTTTATCACGAGTCGATTGTTGATCTCGCGGAGTCCCAAGTATTTGTAGAATTTTCTCTAGCTGTTTAGATGAAGAATTAACTGCCTGTATATTGTGAGCTATATCCTCACTCAGTGACATGAATTCTGTGGGGCTGAAGCCCGAGAAATTAACATCGGGTATGTTGTTAGACGATGTCATCATGTTGGTGTTCGACGATGAAGTGGCACCGTAATCACGATGTGTTGTTGATCCATTATTGAGATTTTGAGACATCTTGAAAAAATCTCAATTTTTTAATTCAAGCTCTATTAATCACAATTGATTAAATATTTTTTTTTATTTTCAAATTCAAGCTAAAATGATTATCATTAAAAAGAGAAAGAACAAACGAAAAAACACATTAATACGAGTAAAAGATAATTTAAAAACATTATGTTTGCAAACAAAAAACAATAATCAGATGAGTTAAAGAATATGAATTCTATATAGTAATGATAATGGAATGCACTCTTAATTATTGTTACTACCCCCTGCTACTTCATTTTTATTACTGACTTTATAAAGCAATTCATACATACAATTCATACATTTTTCAGTCATATATTAATGAATCATCCATCCATTCATTTGAAATGTTTTTTTGATTTATTTATTTAAGCTTCGAGTGCGATAACATTATTTTCGGGCATTTTAATATTTTTAACAATGTGTTTACGATGTGGAATTTAATCCATATAATATATTTATTATTTAATGTTAGTAACTTAATTTAATTTAATTTTTTTAAATTATTAAGTTAATTTTCAGTTGATTTATTTTTAAGAAAGTTTCTAACGTTTCTAAAGTTTATTATATACAAATTAAGGTAAATTTTTTTTGGCTTCTCTTAAGTCTCATGAAAGGGGTAAATAAGAATTTGTTTAAAAAATATTGTTTAAAATGCGATAAGAAATATCTTTGTTTATGAAGTGTTTTTGTTGCCAAAGAATAGATATTTTATATGTACATATGTATGTATGCATGTGATAAGAAATAATTAGTTCTTCAATAGTAAAGTAGGATTTGGTTTCTAAATAGCTGTTGGTAGGTTATTTCTGAATAACAGAAACCTTCGACAAAGTCTTGGAAAATCGGACTGACAGAGGAGGACGCTACGCGGCTAGCCACGGCAATCACATGAAAGAGCACTCCATTATGTTTGATATTTATAACAAACATTACTTCAATGCCTGAGATAATGCTCAAAGATTAATAGAATGGTAATACATAATGTATGTACATATGTATGAATTCAAAAAGCAGGCAATAATTTTAAAAAGTTTCTAAGATAGTACCAGGGGCAAATTACGGCATTCGATATCAAACGAAATTACCATGCAAATTCAAAAAATTGTGTGAGATTTCATTCGAATTGAAATGCCGTAATTTTCCCCAAGGCATTAACATTATTTTCCAGAACATTAGGACTGTCTCTACTTTTCTCTTTAAAAATTTGAGCCCAGCTAATTCAACAATATACAAATAATTTCATATTTATTTAAGTACATAGAGTAAAATGCTATCATTTAAAATATTTCATCATTTATTTCTTTGTTTTAGCACATTTCCAATGAATTAAATGAAATGTACATATAACATAAGATATTGTTGTCAGGCGATATTGCAACATAGTGCAGCAACAAACACATCAACAACAATAAAAATAAACTTAAAGCAAAACCAATGACATACATCATATATGTATAGTAAAAAACCTAACAAACCAAAAAGTAATCCGGGTGGATATGAAATCAAGACAAATTAATTAAAGAAATATATACATACATATATATATGTATATACATACGTAGGAGAACAAATAACCACTTACCTTCCTTTATAATATCTATTACACACTATAATTAGTGTTTGTAGTAACTAAAGTATTCTTTTGAATAATTTTGCATATATTTTATGTGTGAAAACTTAATTTAATTTTGGTTTTTTTTTACAAAAGAATAAAAAACTACACAAACTATTTGCTGCTGGAAAAACACCACAATAAAACCACAAAGGATAAAACGCAATTGTCAAATGAAATATTGACAATAATAATACAGCTGTTGTAGGGTTTCTTTTCAACAGAGTTGTATTTTAAGGCTAGATTCTAAAGTGTGTGGCATTATTGATCTGTGTTGAAGCTACAATATGTATACAAAAATGCATAATACTATATATAGGAAAAAAGTTCGACATAAACTGTGTAGGATTTCATATGCTTTGACTTTATATTATGTTCAAAGAATTATTTAATTTATTGTTTACATCATTGTAATACAATCTTACATTGTGTGCAATATGATCTTTCGTGTTACCTCTAACAAACGAGCTTAAGCTGATGTTGGGGTATGCTATTTTTGCTAAGTGTTATACAGCAAACCAAAATTATTATATGTATTTCTGAGTTGCGTTGTACAGGATTAGAACTGCACGTCAATAAATTCTAACGTGTTCTGAAAATCGTACCGTTCTTCGGGATCAGATAGTTAGTTCAGAAGGAAGTTTCTGGGCACATTTTCTTACTCTGTCCCATATAAAATACAACAAGCAATGTTTTTTATATATGGAAATTAATAGTTACACGATTTTAAATACATATACTTGACTAAGTTTACTTTGCATGTCATCAACATCAAAATTTAGCTGAATTAGCGTATACTTTGGATTTTCAGCTGTTCTAGTGCTACTACCTTGTTGAAAATACTACTCTTTTATTTTAAATTAAAAAAAATAACTTGGCGTGTTCTTGTATTTACCACAAAGTTTGTGAAGTTTACTGTATATATTTTTATTATTTCTTTTCATTTATTTGTGTTATACATAAATTTGATGGCTTTTCCTACATTAGGAGCGCAACAAGGTAAATTATTTAAGCAATATAGTTTCGAGTTACAAAACATTAACGTATGTAGTTGCAATGTATAATCACAGAAACTAATCGTAAAATTCTGGAAGACTTGCAACTAAAACGACAACTTTTACAAAAAGGTGTCAATCCAGTGGCTGATATTAATCTTGGAACCGGTCTCACAACCCCTCTAAACCAGGTATGAAGATTTTGTTAGTCTTAAGTATATGAGAAGTCCATAACAGAAACTACATTTTAATAGATGCCCACTACACAGTTATTGATTCAACCAACGGATTTTCCGCAGACCAGCTGTGCTATAACGGTACCACGATCTGCCTTCAATCCTACAAGCGCTACTACATTAGGCTATTTCGTAAGCCAGGATTCTCATTACGGCAACTCATTCATACCTGTGTTGCCCAGGTTGGAACCAATACCTGTCAATACTACCAAGTAGAACTAAGTTTATATAATTCAACGACTTCTAACTAAAAAATATAATCAAACATCTCCGTTATGGCTCGTATGAGAATGAAAAAATTGGAGGAATATTTGTCGGGAGTAGACGATTTCGAAAAGCCAAAAATCAAATTGGAACAATATCCCACTCCACCTCATATAGCTAGTTGTATTCTGTATAATATACAGGTAAATATTTGTAATGGAAGATTTATTTTTTAATACATTTCTATGTATATTATATGCATACTAAAATATTACAGGCTCAGTTTGAAGATTTAGAAAATAAATTAGTTGGAGATATGGGTTCTGGATGTGGCATGCTGAGCATTGGTTCATTTCTTCTGGGTGCGCAGCTTACTATAGGCTTTGAACTGGATTCTGATGCTATAGATGTAATATACTTTTGTATTTCCTAGCTTTTGTAAATGAAATTAAATGTAGTTCTTGTTTTTTAAGGTTTTTCGTTATAATGTCTCTGAAATGGAACTACCATCTATTGACTGTATTCAGTCAAATGTGTTGCAACTGTCTGGCACTAAATGGGAAAATTGCTTTGACACTATTGTAACAAATCCGCCATTTGGTACAAAAAATAATAGCGGCATGGACATGCGTTTTATAGAAACTGGTGTGCACTTAGCCACCAATGCTGTTTACTCGTTGCATAAAACTTCCACAAGGTAAAATACCAATCAATTTAAATACAAGATAAATAGTACTTTTCGTAAATGCAGTAATTGTGCAATAATCAAAGTTTAGCGTTCGAAAAGCAGCACTAAGCAGTACATTTTTTCATCGAATATTTCTTTATGCAAACAATTGAGAGTGCTGGCACACATTTCTTCAACTACTGCAGGATTTTATATACAGTTGTAATACTTTGCCGACAGGTTGCACACATTTACGAATCCATCGTACCCTTCTAATTTTCCATAATTACTTTCGTTGTTTAATATAAAATTTTGTTCTTATTTTGATTTTTATACTTTTATTCCAGGGACTATATTCTAAAAAAAACTAAAGAATGGAATGTCAAGGGGCAAGTAGTTGCTGAACTTAAATATAACATAGAAGCCAGCTATAAGTTTCATAAAAAAAAATCTACAGACATTGAAGTTGATTTTTGGCGTTTCGATGTAACAGATAAAGAAATATAAATGTAATTTTGAATTTCGTTTTCTTTTCGTAAAAAGTAATTCCAAAAAAGTTATTGTAAAAGTTAATACAACATTAAACTAATAAGTATGTTAAATGCATTTAAAACAAAGCTAAATAAAATATTAAACAAAAACAACACTTAAAATTATAAAATAATTTTGTGTACATATTGCCTTATTCTACATTGAAAACTACACCTTGTGCACAGGCCAATTCACCGGAATGATTAAGTGTGATAGTGGCTCTTTTGCAATATTGTTTCCAGGCATCAGAACCAGATTCACGTCCTCCACCAGTATGTTTTTCACCGCCAAAAGCGCCACCAATTTCTGCACCATTCGTGGTGGTGTTAATATTAACAATGCCACAGTCAGAACCTTGGGCACCAATCCATTTGAAAGCCTTTGACATATTTTCAGTGAAAATGGCCGAAGAAAGACCCTGTTCAACTTCATTGTTCCACTGAATGGCTTCTTCAACAGATTTCGTTTTCAAGATATAAACAATAGGAGCAAAAGTTTCACGGTGTACTACAGGAGCATCATGAGCCAAACCAGTGATAATAGTGGGCTCCACAAAGAAACCCTCACGTTGTATAACTTTACCACCAAAAGTTACTTTGCCGCCCAGCTTAACAGCCTCCTCAATTGTGTTCTTGTAACCATCAATATTTTGTTGTGAATGAACCGGTCCCACTAGAGTATTGGCTTCCAATTGGTGGCCGATGCGAGATAAAACTTGCTGATATTTGCCCGTAAGTTCTTTAACAAAACTATCATATAGTTTCTCGTGAACAATTATGCGCCTAGTAGTGGTACAACGTTGGCCCGTGGTACCAATGCAACCGAAAAGAGCAGCATCTAAAGCCATTTTAAGGTTAGCATCTTCGTTTATAACCAAAGCGTTATTGCCGCCCAATTCCAAAATAACCTTGCCAAAACGTTTTTGTACCTCAACACCCACATCGCGACCGGTTTGACAGCTGCCGGTGAAAGAAACCAACTTCACACGAGTGTCAGATACCAATTTTTTGCCTACATCAGTGCCTCCTTGGCACAAAGTGGCAATGGGGGGTAAATTGTTGCGTTTTAAAACATCGGCTACAATTTTGGTAGTGGCAACGGATACCAAGGCAGTGCTAGGTGCACCTTTCCACAGCACGCTATTGCCGCAGGTCTTTAAAAAGACGAAATAAAAAAATGTATCATAATTTTTTTTTTAGTAAATTACTCACCAAAGCAATGGCGGCATTCCAGCCAAATACAGCATTGGGAAAGTTATAAGCTGATATAACTCCCACTAAGCCCAAGGGACGCCAGGCTTCCAAAATTGTATGCTGAGCTCTTTCGGAATTAATCATTTGTCCGGCATAGATACGCGACAGCCCCACAGCATAGTCACATATGTCAATAAACTCTTGCACCTCTCCCTGACCTTCACTATAGATTTTGCCAACCTCCAAACTTACCAGTTTTCCTAAAGGCTCCTTATATTTACGCAACTCATCACCAATTTGTCTGACGATTTCACCTCTCAGTGGTGCTGGAACTTGACACCATTCCTTGTAGGCTTCTACACCTGCTTTAATGGATTCTTCCATTTCTTGCACAGTACCAGTACGTACCGCGGCAATAGCTTTGCCAGTACCGGGATCAACGGAGGTAACAACATCTCCAGATCCCTTCCAGGAACCAGCAAATACACCAGGATTTTCTCGCTCCAAGCCAATATCTTTTAAGAATGAATATTCCGGACTATCGATCAAATAGTTACTAGCTCTCAGCGAAGAATTGAGATGTAATAAGGCGATTTTTTGAGTTTGTTGAAAAGGAATATTCCTAAGAATTCCAACAGTACGACAAAGTTGAGCCATTCTGAAGGTAAAGAAATGAAAAGGTTTAATTTAATTGTGTTTATTACTTAAGGACAAAATTAAATAGTTCATAACCAGCCTTTTCATAGAATCTAATATTAATTGGCTTAGAAGCATCTCAATAAAACCGATTGTCACGTTCACGAAATCTGTTTCGTAATTAAAACGAAAATTGGAAATTTCCATTGGAAAACGAAATTAGAGGAGGCATGAATTGAAATTCAGGGAGTTTATTATGTATGTATTCGATTCGAAAAGAAAATCGTTCGAATTAGCATTCTTTTTTTACTATGTACAGATGTATGTATTTCTTTTAGCTCGTATAAATTTCATGCAGTTTTAAATTTATCCTGAAAAGAGTTTTCTCTAATAAGAATAAGTTTTTATTGGTTTGTGAAAACAATAACTGTTATTATTAATTTTTAATTAAATATATCCCTGAAGAAGCTCTCCATTGAGAAAGCGAAATATCGGATTAAATAAATCATTTATATTTATTTTCTGGACCTAAAGCTTGAATAAATTATTAATAAAAAGGTCGAATAAATCAGAATAATTTTAATTTAATATTTATTTATTAAAGTGACTAGTCGAGCCCTTAGAGACATATGTACATTAGTGGTAGTTTACATGTTTAATTCATATACAGACAACAACTAATAAACTACTAACCATAATTCAAAGCAAATAAAATAGAAAATATTTATAATGAAAAAGTTATTAATAATATTAAAAAAGCAAAAATATAAGAAATAAAAATACGTACATAATTTTAATTTTACGCATACTTTAACCTGTTTGATCTTGCATTAGATGAGCTCAACTGCAAGGAGAAATATTCAATAAGCTTGAACTTGAATGAATTACGATTAAAGTTAAAAACTCTTAAGCAACGTGGTAAACAGTTCCAACATTTGGCAACTCATACATGAAAGGATCTGTCATATATAAAACGATTTCTAACAGGGAATAAAAGCTGTGGGCTTCAGTCTCCAAAAATTTACTTAATAAATTGCTTGAACTTTGGACAAAACAACTTAGATCGAGTTAAGACGATTTTCAAGTCTTGTTAATTAGAAATGGAAAATTTTAATCAGTATATTCTTACATTATTAGGTACAAAGATATTCATAAATTTAACTTAACTCAACAAACAAGCCGAAAAGCAAAAAAGCTATTAAGACAATTCTCATAAAAATATCTCAATTACGTTTAATTTCACTTTTCTTTAAACACATACGCAAAAGTTTTATTCAGCACTTTTATAATATGGTTGCTCACCTGAAATTTTTTTTAAATTATACTTAAGTTGTTTTGCCAAAAGTGCACAGAACAATAACACACCCATGAATATGATTAACGAAAGTGATTACGTATAATACCGATAACACATTCGCGCAACATGTTTATTAAAATCTTTTTTGTAGATTAAATTCGCTATTTTTTGTAAATGAAAAAACACTAACAAAAATTAATAATAAAATCTTTATCGCTGTTTGGTTTTTCAATCCAGTGTACACAAAGAAATCATTCGCATTTCATTATACAATGTATATACAATAACCGAAAAAATTGGAATTATTGGATCACCCAATTTAAAGCACAAAAATGTTGGCTTTATACTTTTCATTTCCATTCCATTTCTAAGATGGTTTTATTTTAATATTTAAGTAATTAAGCAAAAGAAACACAGCATTCGTAATTACGAACATAAATTCTTAATTTCGATTTTAGGTTTATAGTTGACAATAAAAAGATTTCCATTTTAGCAATTACATATTTGATTTTAAATGATCAAATCCGAAACCTACAAAACGCAATAAGTTCTGGTCGTTTTCAATACGGAATTTGACAATTGCAGGCAATAAAAATTGCTACCTGGAGACACAGCTATGATTGAAAATTCTAAATTTGACAAAAAGTCAATTTCATGGCTTTAAATCATGATACTATTTGATACATTTGAATGATTTCTTAAAAATTTTGAAAATTTTAAAACGTCTGCAATGTTCGAAAATTCCTATTTAATGTCTAACTTTTTAAAAATACCTAAAGAAAAAATGTACCACTAAATTTTAAGTGTTTTTGTTAAACATTTAAAGTTTAAACAGGTTTGTTTAAAATTTAAACAAAACAATAATGTCGTTCCTGTTCTCTGAACTGAGTGTATTTAAAATCGTTCCACTTCTCAAATTATTAATTTGGTTTTTCGTAATTATAAGTATTTACTGCCGTAGAAGTATACAATAATACAAATAAGAATTTTTAAAGTGAAAAATATTGGAAAAAACATGCGAAAGCAAATAAGCAAAATAAAAATGATATAAAATTAATATATTCCTTATTTCATCGAATTTAATAATTTTGAGAGCCTTTTTAAGAGATATTTTTTTAGAATATATTCATATAAAAATATATTTGTATAAATGTATAAAAATATATATTTAATAAAAAAATATTGAATTTAATATACGAAGTTTCTTTTTTATTATTTTTATTATTAAGAAAGAATTTCGCAAAACAAGTTTTAAAAATTATTCAAATTCGGTTTAGAGAACGAAAAATTTAGATGAATTCGGTTTACAGAACAGGGGGAACAAATAAATGTCTCTTGACTAAAACGATAAAGTAAATATGTCCCATATCTCAAGAAGTAAAAGTTAAAAATAAATTGAATAAATGAGATTAGAACTCGCAAGTTTAATAATTAATTTAGCATACTTTCAATTTATAAATTCTGTTCACGTAAAATAAAAATGAATAGATATCAGCCGATATCAAATATAAATTTTTCACTTTTGAAATTACATTCTTTTTAATTTGAACTCGTGCTCAATTTTACAATAATAAAATAAATAAAACTATATTCCACAATAAATTATTCTTTTATGTATCACAATAAACAAAGTTGTCTTAAAATCTACATATCTATATTTTTCGCAAAGAAAAACAACTTAAATTAATCAACAATGTAATAAAAAGACTGCGTCAAGTAGGACTCACTTGCTTAAATTGATAAGATTTTTTTAAACAAATAGTTCAAAAATAATAATTTTTAAGATTCTTACACTTAGTACGGCGTTTCGCTAACAACTGAATCGGCTTTTGATTTTCTATACTGGGGGTAGACTTTCAAATAAACGAAGAGTCTTTACGTACTCGCTCATTGTGGGCTCTTATCAGTTAACCGGCTTTTTCGAAATGTTGTTGTTTGAGTTCTTTTTAAAGTATGTACTCGTATGTATCTTTTTAGTTGTTGATAAGAATTTAATACACAATTCTTTTAAGTTTGTAAATATTTATTAATAGCGTATATGTTTTCGTATACTTACTAAAAAAATTGCACTCTAGTTGTATCTTTACACACAATTATCACAGGCAAGATTCAAATTGATACGAGGGATCCTT
Source organism: Gymnocheta viridis (assembly GCA_956483585.1). NCBI lineage: Eukaryota > Metazoa > Arthropoda > Insecta > Diptera > Tachinidae > Gymnocheta > Gymnocheta viridis. The sequence goes on along the minus strand of OY101444.1, from coordinate 68,534,139 downwards.
TAGCAATAGGGGAAATATACTAATCAAACTTACAGTAGAATTATTTTTTTCATAATGGATCTTATTACGGTTGCCGAGTTTTCAACTTCGATAAGATTGAAGAAGGACACTTTTTCTTTAATCTAGCACAAGTTATCGAAGTCGAAGACGAAAATTCGACAACCGTAACATCGACCAAGGTTTTAATTTCCAGCTCTCCAAAGGGAAATTATAACCTCTTGAGTATAAACACTTCTAATGGTTTTAGCAAGGTTTAGTATAAGGAGATACGAGCAATGTAGCAATTTTGAAGTTTGATTATGAGTATTTGTTATAATTATAATTTCTTTGATACCATAACAACGAAATAATTTTGTTAATTCAATAATTCATTAAAACTATTAATGAATATATTGCAAACTATTAAATAACAAAATTTTAATTAAAAAAAAAACATAATAATATATATGTTTATTAAAAAATGGAGGTTATGGAAGAGGGTAATCTTATGGACCGTGTGCCTATACTATTACAAAGGGATCTACAATATTATCAGGCAAGTACCTTACATACATATACATATATATTACTAAGGGGCATTATTACAACTTGCGGTTAGTTAAAGGCAGCATATTATCGAAACGATAAATGGCTTTGCATTATAAAACCTTAATTTATTATTTTTTTGACCATTAAATATTATTATTATTATTAATAATAGTAACAATAAAAAAATGGAAGTTGTAATAATGCAAAGCTTTTTATCGGGCAGACAATATCGTACTTCTAACTAACGGCAAGATGTAATAACTTATTAAAATAATTTACTTTTTCATTTAGACTCATCAATGTGTTCTGCAAGAACGTTTGTGCCTCGGTGTTGTGGGTGGTAAATTGGATTTCCCTCGTTACGCTTCATTTGCGGCCATTAAAATTATATTATGGTGGGAAGATGAATATTTTGCATCCTATAGAAAACATTCGGGATTATTGCATACGGAAAAGGAATTGAGTGAAGGAGATTTCGTAAGTATTCCTATGCGTGGAGCCACATTTTTAGGGATTTCAGAAATAAGACAATGTGAATACGTACTAATTAGGGTGATCGGCTCGGGTTTTCAACCGGTTCTTAAAACCAGATTTTCTAAAATATGGTTGTCGAGTTTTTCAAAATGTTGACTTTTCGAATGTCGAATAGTCCGTTTTTTTACAATTAAAAACCGGCTCAGCCGAATACTTTTCAATATGTATATTTTTCAAATAAAATTTCTTTTTACTATATTATAACGGAGACGAACGTTTTCTGTTGGTTAGTTATCCAAGTACATATTTGTTTTTTCAATGTAAAAGTTCTAGCTGTTTTTTGACTATGGCGAAATATTCTTATGAGGTGGTAGCAGGGCCGAATTAAATTGGACTTGTTGCGTGCAATCGATATCAAGCTGCATATTTGTAAATCCTTATTTAGTTTTGTTGACTTTTTGATTCATATTTTATATAGCGTTAGACATCCATTGCAGACCAAAAACGAATAAATGAAAGTCGACGGAAAGGTTTGAATACGTTAATACTATATCTCTGAACTGGAGAAGAAACCAAAAGCGAGAATTTTATTTACTACTCTTTCATAAATGAAACAAAGGAATTCGCCGAGTAACGACGTAACTACAATTTCGTTTAATTTAAAGGAGAAGCTAGACACGTTATAAATTCAATAATAATAATAGTAATAGAGTATTCCTTGCAAATCTTCATTATTATTTTTTTTTATAATATAGACTTGTTACTTTTGAACAAGACAACTCAACACTTTTTTTACAAGAGTGTAAAAAAATACATGCACTTGTATTTACTCCCGTTTGAATTTCTGTAACAATGGGTCTATGTTTGATCGTAGGAGTCCAAAATTTTCCGTGAAAAACTCTATGATATGAACGATATGAAGCTAAGTTAATGCTTAACCTTTAATTTTAATATTATCTTATAGTATTTACATGGAAAAAAGGAGTTACATATATTTAATAAAGTAAATAAAAATCAAAACTTTTTTTAAGAAAAAAATCGGTTGACCGTTTTTCCTGAATTTTAAAGCCCGTAACCGGGTTTTTCAAAATTTCAAATATCCGAACTATTCGAAAACCGGTTTCTGGAAAATGTCGAATAATCGATCACCCTAGTACTAATGCAGTAAAATAGTTTGGAGCTTATTGAAGACAATGGACTGAAACACTTAATTTTAACTTAAAAACTCAAACTCAGGAAACAAATAATACAACTTAATTTAATAAAGGGGCCAATGCCCCTACACGTAAAATATATATTGTGATATTTGGATCGCGATCCATGAATAAGCGTTCAATAAATATCGCTTTACTGGATCGTGGTCATGTTACATATACATATGTTGTACGTGTGGCAGTGGCATAAAACTTAATTACTACGTGAATGATTTGTATTAGGTCAGACCATGACGGCAACGGATGCTACAATACAAAAACAACTGGGGGCTCGAAACTCCTCCAATTAGTAAAAAAATATCTCAGCTGTGCTATCAACTGCCTGTAAAAATAATTTGCCGTGCTAAATTCTCTTGATGAATCTTTTTCTTTTGCAAACGATCTAAAAATTGTTGTACAAGTAATTTATTTAAAATGTTTTTATCAAGATAAGTCAAATTTTATAAATGCCAAACTGAAGAAAGCTCTATTGATTAACTTTATCGCGTTGGTTTTAAGTGTGTATTTTTACCTTATTTATTAAAAAACTTTTATTTAAAAATATTATTCTATAAAAGCAATATATTGTGATAATTTAATAGAGAGATTTTCTATAACCTAAAAAAGAAGTTTGTAGATTTTTTTTATTCAATTTAAGTTTCCAATAACTTTTTGCAAGAAAAAAAAAACAAATTTTATAAATGCAAAATGTTTGTAATGATTTGATAGAAAGATTTTTTAAAAGTTCTCTTGGAAGAGTTTGTTAAACCTACTTTCATAAACAAATTTTCTTATTAAAAAATGATTAAGATAAGAACAATTTTATCTATATTGTTATATTTCGACCTTTTCGTAAACGTTTGTTTGCTCAAGTTCATTTATTTGTCAAAAATAAAATAATTACAGCAACGACACCAGTTTATCATTGGTAATTCTGAGACTATACTATGCGGACTCTGCGAAACGCAAGAAGAAACGCCGGAGCACATTCTCTGTGACTGTCCGGCGGTGGCGGCGCGTAGAATAAAGTTCCTTGGAGGCATCTTTATGACTCCAAGTGAAATATAAAATAACTCACCGTGTAGGGTAATTGGCTGTATTCGTAGCCTTAATCTACTATAGTGAATGCTCGGGCTGCACAAAAGATGATTTGGGTCGCGGTGCTTATGGCCTTTGCATAAAAATAAATAATAAGATCGATTCAGTATTTTGGAATTTACAAGTATTTAAAGTTACTATTAATAAATGCACAATGCATGAATAGACATACGAGTATAATTAACTACTGGCAGAGTTTTTACAAATGATGTTAACGCTTATGTTTTATCTTCTAGTCCTCCGTTGTGGTTAAAAGTTCTGATCCAGATAAATTCGTTACCCTTGTAACCAAATCAGCTGATTTGCTATTAGAACATTTACACTTGCTATCCCAAGAATCTTTGGATCATGCTGACTTATCTGTACTTACAGCCACAATAGGAGCAGCAGCTTTAGTGCGCAATTGCTTAAATGTCTATTTACAAGCGGCTTCAATCAAAATATGCCCACCCAAGGGCGAGGAAAAAGGAGGAGCTTTAAAAATTTCCCTTAAACAATATTCCCAACTATCGGAGGCTCTAGCAGAACGCCTATTGGACTTACACTGTCGTCTTCTCCTGCTCTATATAGTACAAGATGCTGATGCCTTACATTGGGAAGATACCGAGCCGTTTTTCGAATCCGAACGTGGTTCGTATTGCATACAAATGTGGTGGTTGTATATGTATGGCACCAAAGACGATTTATGGAATTCAGTGCCCCCGAAAATGGCTCAACGCATATTTGGCGGTATGCTCAATGAAACCTTGAGTGTGTTAACTGTACGTTATTCACAAATTACCACCAGCTCAGCTCGTGCTCAATTACATTTGTGTGATATTTGCAATTTATTATTTTGTATTGCCGAATTATTGCCGCATGTTTGTGAGAGTGGTGAGGCTTATGTGGGTAAGTTCTAATTTAAGCTTTTTCAATTCATAACATACACCACCATTCCAATTTTATTTTTTATTATATTTATGTCCCCTTGATTTTTTTACGTTTGCGTTTGTGTTTGTGTTGTCTACGAAATACTTAATGGACAACTGAGGCGTATAATGTAGACTGAGCATATCTCTGTCTTCATACTTGCTAATGATGTTGATGTTTTGCTAATGTTTTAAAATTGCATCTAATTAACATGAATTTAGTATATATAAACTTGTACACATACAGCAGAAATGTCGCTTATGTACTCCCACTCACACTTATGTATAAAATTTACAGGATTACAGTTAAATAACCAAAGTGTCATTATACGTGATATACATGCAAAGTGCAGGGAACTTTTTTATTGCCTTCTGTTGCGTGGTGCACCGCTTGGAGTGCTCTCAAAGGTTTGTGTGTTTGCACTTTATATTATTAATGTTTAAATTAAAAGGAAAACAGATTTGTATGATGCTAAAATATGTATACAGATATTTTAAATTAATTTGGCCAGAAAAAAATTAAAAAAAAAATTAAACTAAAACTTGCAGCCCCACTAGAATTATTGTATTCACAAAATATTACTTAATGAATACAAAAAAAAAAAAACACGGCAAACAAAGTTTAGCGAAAAAATTCAAAATAAATAAACCTAAACTTTTAAGGTTTTTCGCAAAGGACTCGAAAATATGGAAATGTTTTCTTCACGTCATGGATTGCCCAGTGCTTGGATCATATTCGCTTTGCCACGATTATTTCCAAAAGATCAGTCCTGCCAGTGGGTAACAGAATTTCAAGATCTGAACACCAGCAGTGCTGTGTCTCTGGAACTGAAAGTTTTATTATCTTCGCCCGAAGCGGACTGGCCGTTTTTGGTTAAGGTAAAATATTTCACACATTGTGCACACTAAAGTTTCTAATAAATTTTGTTATTATCAAGGTTCTGTTAATGAGAGATGGTCATTTGACGGGTATAATTTTGAAACATCTTCTAAAACATTTGCCGTCTAATGAAAATTTCAAGAATGTAGCCAAACATTGTTTTATAGAAGATATAAATGAGACCAAAAAATGTGAGGGATTTCTATGTCGAGGAGAGTGTTTCAATGTAGCGGATTCAATAGCGGATGATTTGGGTTTGTTATAAATATTAACAGCAAAACTAAAAACTTGTTACATATAGTACATACATACATATATGTATATAATTATGTTTGTTAAGATCCTGTGGGCCAAACCAACTGTCAGATTGTTTTATCCTTGACCTATTTATTGGTGGCTATGGGCAAAGCTGTTGATATTAAAAACTGTTTGATACGATCATTAGAAGATGTAGGCTTGCCTGGTTGGAGCGATTGCTTGGATAAAAGGCAGGTGGGTCATAATACAATAATAAATTTGTTTACTTTCTGCCTTACTTTTCCCTGCAAAAGGTATGGAATCAAAAACGCCCCCCTTGGTTGGAGGCCATTATGCATTTTGTTTATCCCGTGTTGGATTGTATTGTGGAAATGTTGATAAATGCTGTGGAAGCTGGGGCCAGTATGTATCAAGCCATGTCATTGGCCTTAACATGTGTATCGGAAATGTGGGACTGTATACCCGAGGGCCTCTATAAAGTTGCATCGCTTTTGCAAGACATTACCCCGGTATCAACTAGACCATTAAGTAAATTTCAGAAGCAAAGTTTGATTAAAGAAAATTTGCAAATTTTTTCTTCCAAAACCAGGTGATTCTATTTTGATGCAGCTCATGTTTTCCGCTCTCTACACTGAACTTATTAAAAATGCCCAAAAATATGAGACTTTAAAGAATGATAATAAAGCCTCAATATGTTACACCATATCCGAGGCTATTTGTTCTATTGATGAGGATGACAAACATACCGATCAGATTGAGCTGTTTTTAAAGCAAGCTAAGGATAGTATAATTTTGGAAAGTTATGGTTCTATGGGTCGTGGTGCGGGAGGCATGAGTGCGGTTAGCACGATCAAAATTGATGAAATTGGTACAGCTGATTCTGATCGTATGAGTCATAGTCCACCGGCTAATTATGCCATGGAATTAGAAGTTGGCATTACTGATTTTATTGCTGAGGTCTTGACCAGCGATGTTTTGACTACCGGTACTGGTAAGCAGGCTTTAAAGGTTAGTGTTTTATGTTAAGAAAATTATATATGGATAAATTTTAATTTTTCCCAATCCTAATTTTTAGGTGTGCTATAACTACTTCAAGAATAACAAAGATTGGCTAATGGAACAGTTGGGTACTAGTGAAAATGATCCCAGTCCATTTCAAGGTGTCCAGGGACAAAATATTAAAGAAACAAAACCAACATTGCTTAAGACAATGTTCTTCATAGACAATACCCCATTTGATCAGGTAAAAAAATACTAACTTCCAAGAACTATAATATGAAAACATTGTAAGTTTTTGGTTTTTACTGTCAAATTGCAAAAAAACCAAGGTCTAATGAGAGGTTTATGAGCTACATATATATTTAAACTTTCCTTCACTTCACACGAAGTAAATTTTGACAAATTTTGTTTTCTTGTATTGGATGAACAAACACGCACATGTATGTATGTATGTGCAAACGACGAAGAAAGCAACTTTGCGAGTACATCGAAGACTGTACTCACCCCCCATTCTTATTGCCCTTCTCACCGTCACACTCAAGACTATGCAAAGTTAGTCTGCGTTTAGACGAGTCATGTCTAATTGACATGATTCTTACTTTTTCTTCTTTGAACTTTCATTGTTGTTCACACAAGTCATGTCTATTGACAATATTTACTTGCAAATACCTTCAGGCTTAAAATCAATGAGAAAATAAAACATAATGACAGGCATGCATCTGTGTACTTGTTTCTTTTGCTCTCGTCTCTCTCGCCTATAAAGTAGCAAGTATGTCAATAAGACATGACACTTATAAACGCAGACTTAGTTGCAAATGCCTTCAGGCTTAAAATTACGAATGGGAAAACAAAACATAATCATGGTACATATGTACATCTGAGTACTCGTTTCTTTTCCCCACGTCTCTCTCGCAATTATGTCAATAAGACATGACTCGTCTAAACGCAGACTTAGCTTTGCGTTGTGGAAAAGGGATATTAGTTAAACATGCGCTTGATTTAAACAAGAAAAAATTGTAAACCAGCAATTTGTTCAGTGTTCAGGTAACACTGTAGATCAATAAAAACAAGCAAATTTTGCGAAATTCCCGGGACATGTCCGAAAAAAGTTATTATGAATAACAAAACGATCACGCAATAATCCTGATTATGGGACTGAAAAAATTGGGTGCTCACTACAATGTATAATTACACGTGATTCACTCCGAACGCGTAAACACTGCCTAACTCTAATAAAGACCAACTTATCCCGCAACAATTACTTTATTTTATTAAATGCAAATTGAAATACTAATAACAAGCACAAATACATAATTAATAAGCCGATAGCCTTAGTCGCTAGTGCTTTAGCTTTAAGATTTATTGTAATTTTAATTATAATAAATATCTAAATAAATAAAAAAAATAAACATAATTAATAAATACATATGTATATACAAAATCACAATCCTTTAATTAACAAATCATCACTACATTTCACTTACCATTTCTTTCACTGAATTTAATGTTATTAAATTTTATCTCTTTCTCCTTATAGTTATTAACCGGTTCCTTGAAAATTGATTATGTTACATGGCTGCAAACTCCACTGTCATTAAATCCAGAACGTGCTTGGTTGCATTTGGCTCGACGTTGTGACTTTCAAGAAAATGCCAAACTTACAATGCCGGAAGTAGCCATGGTGGCCAGCATACAAAAAATTATGAAGAAACGTAAAAATTTTGGAAAGTAAAAATAAAGCAGCCGCAAATAAAAACAATAATCGCTAAAAATAATTTTACAAATTTATCAAACACAAATTTAAAATTAAAAAATTTTGCACAAATTTGTAGAGAATTTAATGGTAAATTAAACCAGTTATAAAAAGGACAAGAGGACAATGGTGGGTAAGGAAAAATTTGTCTAATAAAAAATGTGAATGTGTCGCTACTGTTAAAGGAGAAGGAGTTACGACGTGGTGCGTTTTTCAGCGCTTGACACTATAACTTACAAATGTCATATATTATACTTTTGCTGCTGTAGTTGTTTGTGGCATCATTTTTAACCACAGAATATGTAGAAATGATTCTGTGTATATTAGGGTGGCTCTCTGCTGTATGGAGAAAAATCAGGGTTCAAATTCAATAGTCTAAAAAGCAATTTTTTAAGGGGCTCCAAGTAATGATATAGAGTAATTTTTTATATTTTTTTTATTTTAACCAACCATGAATAACAACATCGAAATAAATTTTTCACAAAACAACAAAGTTCTGGCAGAATCTTTTAATTCGCGTATATTTCTGGGAGAATAAAATTCCCCCCTTTTGAAAATGTCTATATTTGCCATAAAATTTAACATATGCTATTATAAGTCTTCAAAGATAAATTCATCTTGAACGCAAAGAAAAAGTAAAAACTTTTAATGTCTGAATAATACTTAACACATTTTAAACTTTGACTTATTCTGACATTGAAGTTAAGCTTTCAACTTTATTGTCTGCAGGAACTTATAGTAGAATTTCATGCGGAACATTTAAACCCTCTAACTCTTCAACGTAAGAGTATTTTTTTCTACCTTTTTGGAAAGAGACCAAAAAAGTCCCTCAATCTGAAGTGTTGGAGGGTTGAAATGTTCTGCATAAATGTTTCTCGTAGTGGTTTTTACATAAGCTTGTCGAAGACATCCCATAACTAAAATGTAAGATTCACATGGTTTCCCATGCCGATTTACAATAAACATTTCCAAAAGAGGAAAACGTTAAACCACTAAAAACATAGGGCCAGAGGTAAACTTTTAAAACACAGATACATATATATTTCTTTTTGTGTAATTTTAATTCTGTCAAAATTAGTTGCCAAAGCCTTGTTTTTTGTGTTGCACGGTGTAATGAATTGTAGGCCTAGACAAAGGCTTATCAACTAGGTGACATTAATAATAGCCATTTTTATATTGTTTCTGTCAAAATAAAACAAAGAAAATAGATACAGATACAATACAAAGGCACTCATTTTGACATTCAAAATATAAATATATAAATACTTATATATAGTCAGCTGCCGTAATATCAACAAGTTAATACGCCCTGCCCTAGAGTAGAGTTAATTATTTTTGGTGGGAAATTTTTTTTATATAATAATTTTTTTTTGAATTTCTGTCAATTTAAGCCAGTCCTAAAAATTAGTTATGTACTAGTTTTGAGACCATTCGAATATTTGTCGAGGGTGAGTCCGAAAATTTGATTATTTTTTGCTCAAAGGACCGCCCTAATGTACATACGAGTACATTTACACATAGTATTTAACTTTAAATAACAATGTTGTTGTTGTGTTTATGTCTTTATTTTTTCTTCGCAAAATGCAAATTTTCAAGACAATAATCTTTTAAATTATACCAATTTTCTTTCCTTTTTATTATTCGGAGAAAGTTTGTATGCGTGTTAAATATACATACATATATTTTTTTTAATTTAATATTCTTAAAGGACTTGGAATATTTGTGCAGACAATTAAGGAAATTAATGCTGTTTGGTTTGACGAAAACAACGATGACTTTAGTGTTATTATTCTCATCATAACAGTTGCTTTTATAACCATCAGCCTCAAACGAAATGCATGAGCTCGTTTTTTTTTGAAGAATAAAAGCAGTGAATACCAATTATTTTATTATTTAAATAAAAGAAAAGAAAAATATTTCTTATTTATGAAATGTGTTGGCGGCTAATAAAAACAGTGACAAACGATAAAGTTTAATTATATAGCAAGTACATATCGTCATATGATTTAAAAAAAGCACTAAGTTACAAAAAATTCAAAAACGACTTCTTGATTGATTACGATACAGCATATCAAAATACATGTCCCTGGAAAATTTTATATATTAAAATTGTACTAATTCCTTAATAAGAAATAAAATTATGAAGAATGTTGCTTAAATTTTCATATTAGAGAGTTTTTTACTTGTGCTCTAAAATTTTTTCTATGTAACTTAGGGCTTTTATGAATTCATATGACGATATTTTGTTTTCAATTTCTAATGTTGCGAATTTTAAATGTTTGTTAAGATGCAAATTATAATACATAATAAAAAAATTTTTTAAACTTAATATAAACAAATTTATTTCCTAATATAGTTCAATTAACAAACTTGAGCCCAATTAAATATTCTTGGAGTTTAATAAAAAAAGAGTAAATTTAATAAGTATTCTTATCTGAAAAAATTATTTAAAGAACAAATACAAACGTACATACGAGTATGTACATGCTGTGTTAATGCATAAACATTAGCACTTTCAATTCATTTCAGTTTAAGTAGGCTTAAGTGAATTCGTATTAAGTCAAAGGATTCCCTACGATTAGAGATACTAAACGGGATTGTTTTTGGAAAATCCCTGGAATCGGAATTCAGAGATAAAGTATCAAAAGCCCGCATCGGGATTTTCTGGACTTGTAAATTCTGAAGAATATAGTTGAAAATGTGTCTTTATAATATATGAAATCAGATTTTTATATAAAATTTAAGTTTTATTTACCCTCTTATATTGGATATATTTATTAAAAATCTATTATTATATACGTACTCGTATGCACTGCATATTATGCAGGGCCCGATCCATGGGAGTAGAAAAAAGATATTGCGGCTTAACAAGATATTACTTTCCTTTTTTGTGTTTCTAAAAGCGTACAATTCTACATATCGCACTTGTTCCTCTAAAGAGAGTCAAGATATCAAAAAGAGCGATACAACTGTATTTGCGTTTTTGCGAAAGAGTAGAGAAAATAATGTAAGATTTTTACAGTGAATATGTATGTATGACCACTGTACATCCGAAAGTGAAAATTGCAAAATTTTTAGTTGTTCTCTCTATCTTTAAAGGAAGAAGTGCGATGTCTTCTAATTTGACATATGTATGTACATACATAATTTTATAATCTAGTTCAAGAAATCATTGCTTATTTTGAGTAGATTTTCAAAACAATTAATAAAACTGTGCTCCTTAAGTAGTTTTTAATCCAAAGTGATAATTATTTTGGCTAATGCTCGTAACATTTTTAGTCAGAGAGAATTGGACATGAGACAATATTCCAAAGGAACAAGGGAAAATTTTAACATCAATTAATTTCAACTTACATGGCAAAACAGAAACAACGTTGTTTTTCGGGAACCGCTGCACTCCCATCATCAGTGTTCATGTGTGTTTCCATGTATCCACCACTGTTTAGGTGGCTCGGTTGAATGTGATTTCAAATTTGCTCCTTAAGGTTAATGTTTTATTTTTATGTACAATAGACCAATATTGGGTCTAGCGGCGATCGCTCGTGATCTGGGCAGTGTCTAATAAATGTCTATACTTTCTTGCGTTGTTTTTCGTCAAGGCAACATATAAAACTTCGTACATCATTTGATAGGTCTGCCGCAGCCTTGTGTAATTTTTACTATTTTTTATACGTCGTCTTGAGAGAAAATGCCAAAAAATGCTAGAAACTTCATGAAAGACCTTTTTAAGAACAATTCGAGCTCTCGAATGTATTTCGCAAATATTTTGGGAATTGTCAAAAAACAAGCAAACATATTTTTTTTATTTAATTTTTATGATTTGTGTAACTTTTTTGACTTAACATATCAAATGTATTATATTAACTTGTTTGGCAATCGCACCATTAAAAATCCTGGGCTTCGGAATTTGTATAATCCTGAAAATTCTGGGATTTGCGGAATCAGGATTTCCCATTTAGCATCCCTGCATGCCTTCCATTATTATTAAGCGCTACAAAAAAGAAATTCAAAAGAAAGGCAACGAAACAAGTCTTAAAGAATACTGTTTATTGCATTATTAAAGTATAAGAATAACGAACTAACTAACTGTACTTAACACATAATTGTACTTAAGCTGAATTGTTTGGATAAAAAATGGCGGCAAAATTACATTCATGTAAAGGATACTATGAGTACCGAGTATTCTTTTGTACTTAATTCAGGCTCTTTAAAACACGCACTATTTCAGTACAAGGGAATATTTTTGCTTTGTTTGTGTTATTTTATTTATTTTTTGACAAGTTTGTTAGACAATTCTGTGTGATCACACTCAAAAACACAAAACATATTGTTACAAAATAAAATATTAGTTTGAAAGAAGGCACAAAAAAATTGTAAGTTTGTACAAGACTTGGTAAGAGGTGAACTGAAGGATACTTTACATGATATTTGTTAAAAAAAAATTAATTAATAAAATAAGTAAATTGGCAGACAGGTTGAACATAATATATTAGAACGAGTAATATGTAGGATCGAAGAAACATAAGCTTTTGATATTTTAATTCAAAACTGTTCAGTAGTAACTGTTTCGAATCCGTATTTTTGAAAAAAAATATAAAAGTAAAACTTTAACTGATTTTTATAACCGAAAAAAATATCGATAAAATAAATAACTAACTATTATTTATTGACTTCCTAGTAATACATGTATCGCTCGTTTATTGCAACGTTAAGAATGCAGAAATATTCGTCGTATCGCTCTTCATTTTGTGTTATAAATTTATATATCTTGTTTATTCTCCTCTTGAGGGGAGAATACTTTTTTTATTTTTCCATTGATGTGTGTATAAATTAAAAACTTTAAACTCGTTTTCTGGCGAACAAGTTTTTTTTAGATATGACAACGTTGCAATAAAGGCATAAAAAGTTGCTATATAAAATGTTTCCAAAATGAATATTCAGAATTTTTGAAATGTTTTTTTAAGAACCAAAATTGAATTCACTTCATATTATTTATTAAAAAGTTCTTAAGTTCTCTTTTTTATGTAAAGTTCATGCTGTTTATGTAAAAATTCATTGAATTTAAGAACTTTTCATATCTACTTATATTGGTTTAATTGAAGGTTAATAAATCTGGGTTCAGTTAGAAGCTCGAGTTTGTGAATTAAATCAATAAAAACATTTAAAAACAACATTATTAATTTTATAATATTCTCTTATTTTTTCGACCTTTTTTTTTAATAATTATAAAAGATTTTTCCAAGCTTTACTTAATAAATTCAAATCTCAACTCGAGCCACATGAATAACTTTTAATTTAATGATGAACGTGAAAAAATTCCTTTTTTTTTTGTATTTTTAAACTTTTTTATTTCACTTCCTTAACAAAGTCACATCATTTGGTTTTGAGACTAGTCAATTCAATTGCGTGATTGTAAATGCATTTGTGGTAGAGAGAATATTAGCATTTGAAAATTCCGTTGTGTCCTTATAAGAGCTTCTTTACAGATAAAACAATGCTATAGAAAAATTCATTATCAGAGGGAAAATTCAGGGCTCCCATAAATAATTCGTTATAAAAAAAATTCGCTCGTTATCGGAGAAGTTCGACTATATCTCCTACACTACTGATTCAAGTACAAAAAAAGTATGAACAAAAGTAATAGAAGAGAACCTAAGATCTCGCCAAATTATAATTTTGGCCACTCTGTTCGAGTATCCAATGAGTTACCTAGTGCCAAAGTCAACCGCCGCGGAGCTTAAAAACTTTTTTTGGGGCCCGAAACTTTTACAAATGTGGACTGGCTATGATGACTTTTAATTTTGTGTAAAGTAAACGTAAAGATTAAGAAACTCATGCACGAGTATTCCTCTTTAAGTTATCTTTATGTTCTAAAAGATAATTGGATATGAATTTTTCTTCTTTATCTTGATTCTATTTTCATTTACTAAAATAAAGGGTCCGCCATCTAACGTTTTTTTGCAACTAGTGCTTATTTCGTGAATGGTAACACTTAGCTCATGTCTGATTTGACAGATAATTAGTTTTATCCTTCCGCTGAACGAATATGGTTGTGTATTCGCTTCGCTAAGTGGGCCTGCGATCGACTTACAGAAGATGCCAAAAAATCATATTTTCAGATGAAGCTCATTTTGATCTTGGCGGGTATGTAAACAAGCACAATTTTCGCATTTGGGGCACAGAAAACCCGCACGCATACATTGAAAAGCCGACGCACCTAAAGCGAGTCACTGTTTGGTGCGGATTTTGGTCCAGAGGCATAATTGGGTCATTTTTCTTCGAAAATGAGCAAGGAGTGGCCGTTACAGTTATCGGGCCATGTTGAACGAATTTTTTTTAACAAAAGTTGAAGAAGAGTATATTGGCAACATTTGGTTTCAACAGGACGGCGCTACGTGCCACACAGCCGAAGCTACACTCGATGTTTTGCGCCCTTTGTTTGAAGATCGCATTATCAGCCGCAGAGCTGATGTCGTTTGGCCACCTCGAAGCTGCGATTTGACACCGTTGGACTATTATTTGTGGGGTGCCGTCAAAGATAAGTGTTACGCCGACAAGCCAGAGACAATAGACGCTTTAAAGGATAATATTCGTGAAGCCATTGGTGAAATACAGCTGCACACAATCGATAATGTGCTTAAAAATTGGACCGATCGTGTGGGCTACTTGGCTAGCCGAGGCAGCCATTTGAATGAAATTATTTTTCATTATTAACTGGAAGGATTGTACTTTAAAATAAAAAAAGAAATTTGAGAAAATATTCAGTAGTTTTTTATAGCATTTTCAAAAAAAAAGTTATCTGGCGGACCCTTTAGTTTCATAAAAATTCATTTAAATATATTTCAAATACATTTTTAAATATATTATTAATAAATTCTAAAATATTCAGGTTTGTCGTCTTTTTTTTTGTCGTCGTCTTTTCAAATCCAATTCCCACGACACTGGATTCTGTGACAACCTTGGTTATGTTGATTTGTTTTGTGTTTATTTAATTTAGTCGTGAAAAATTATTTGGAATTTGGAATTTCAGGAATTCACGATTTTCTAGTAGATCTAGTGAAGCGTGCATATACATATTAAAAATTCAGCAGTAATTATTTTTTAACCCTAAATTTTTCATAATATACATACATATATACAAAAAAGTATTTGTTAAAGGAAGCTCCAGTTTTGCCAAAAAAAAAATCCTGCAGTTTTGCAAACTCATATCCAAATTATGACCTTGATTCTTTTTGACGACTATACTACATATATAATTATAAATGATTAGAAAAAAACATTTATATTATTTTAAAATATAGAAAATAAGAAAATATTCGTTTTTGATATTTTTTTGAAAAACTATCACGAAAAATAAAGAAAACATAGTCAAGGTAAAAAGGCTAAATTTCAAAATTCAACATAGTAATTTAGAAGCAAGCTATTAGTCTTGACCACACTGGAAAAATTTCCTAAGATGGGAAACAAAAATTAAAAAACTATCTAATTGTTTCGCTAAGAAACTTTCATTTATTTTTTGCCCGCTAATCAGCCCTGGGTTTCGATTCAAATCGAAAATTTCTACGTTTTGCAAATTTGTTATTCTGCGTTCCGTTCCCTGTATAATTTCGATTTCTTTTTCGATTGTATGTATTTTACATTACGATCGTAGATACGTTTTTGCAAGTGGTTTGTATACTAACGGAAAGTTTTTCGATTTTGTTTTTGTAGTTAAAAAAGTGTATAATTAAATAAAATGTAAGTATAAAATTCTATAAAATTATTTTGTAATAAATTCTTTTTTTGGAAACTTTGAAACGTTTATTTAATTTATTGCATGTCGAAAAACACAAGACCTGAGCAATATGAAAAGCTGGCAAACAGAATGACTACCAAGGATGATATTGCGTGTGGGTATCATTAGAACCATCCCAAGGAATAAATGCAGGCGTTCTGGGATGAAGTTCCAAATTATGTATAGAAAATCAAAATATCCCCTCCGCCGCTGCAGGATTCTTCACACTGAAATATTTTAGCCACAAATGCCACTTACTAATCATATTGTGGCTTTTTTCTTACTCTCCGTAATTTTTTTAATTCGAGTTACTCTACACACAAAAAAACACCGTACTAAATTCAAGTATTTTCTACTAACATTGAGTACGAATCGTACTCAAAATTTTGAGCACAAATAACAATAAAATGTACTTTAATTAAGTCGAAAACGAGATTACTGTAGATATCCTGGAGCTTCTTATATAAAATTCTTGAGTATAAAATTCTTTAATCACGAGAAAAATCTTGAATTAACCAACAAATTCTTAAATTAAATTGAGAACTTACCTGAGTCCGTATTTAAATCAATATTTCTGTACTTTATTGGAGTAAATCTGGGATTACCGTACTTTTAATAACGCTTGGGATTGATTCAAGTACGGATGGATTGATTTTTCTTTTGAGTGCATAATATTTATTTTTTATATATTTATCACTAGTTTTTTCACTAACTTAAGCAATGTTTACAAAATTGCTTATTTTTTATGTTTCTATTTTATACTTTTCATAGCAAAGCAGCTGGTTTAAATATATTCTTCTTTCTTTTCTTTCGATTAGGTTTTTTGTTTTGGATACCATTTTTCGATTCGAACGTAACTGAATGCGGGAACTTAATCGAAATGCAGAATAGGGGTGAATAGAACCAACGAAATGTTAAAAAATTTGTATTCATTTCAATGTTAGTAGTCCGAGGCCTACTCTCTGGCCTTTTATATTTGTATTTATATTCAACTTTATCGCAAATAAAAGTTGGCGAAAAATGTGGTCTCTTTGCTTAAAATTGCGATCGGTAATTTGTCATTATTGTTCTCTTTGTGTACTATTTAATGTGAAAACAATGTTCGCCTTCTATTCCCGGTAAGTGTGAATTCAAATAAAGTGCCATTTAACACCTTTAATCGACAAACCACATTATAGGGCTCTTAAAGTCATTATTATCATCATCACCGCCAACGGCCGTAGTTGCAGCAGCACCATCATAATAAACAAGAAACGAAAAAACTCGAACACTAAAAAAAAGTCATAGAAACTTTATTTGACTTTCGTACGGCATGTTGTTACGTGTACGTACTGCATACTCATACAAACAGCAAATGTTAACAAAATTCTATGCCACCGTATGAAATAGAAAAACATTTGACTTTTGCCTTCAGACCAAAGCGGACGTGTTTACCAGCAGTTCGAAAAAAAACAAAAATTATCACAATAAAAACCAACTTAACTCATAAAAATTAAAAAAAAATTATAAGAAAAGTAATTGTGAAGAAATACGTGAATTATAAAATAAAACCCAACAATTCAATGAACTGCATTAGAAATTAAAATCTTAATTAGAATATCAAGTATACGCAGTGTTGAACCACAAGAAATCATATTTCAATAATTCAAGCGAAGAAATAAATAACAATTAATGATCATAATATTGTTAAAAACAAACCAAAAATGTAACTAAGGATTATTTAAGAAATAAAAAACGTAGAAGTGAATTATGATTTATGATATAATTTTAAACATTTTATCCCATGGATTTTTGCATTTAAATACCATTTGAAAAATAAGGAAAAAACACAGTTTATTGTGCAGAGTAAGACAACAGAAACAGATAAAAAGAAACTTAGTTTCGTATTACAAAGATTTAAAGGATATATTATTTTGGTGTGTTTTTTGTCGTTGGCCAAGAATGTAAGGCCAGAATATAAAAATTAAAAAAAAAACGAAGAAAACATAAAACTTTGAAATGTTGCCAAAACAGCTTTGTTTCAAGGAGCTGACTCCAAAAGTATAAAAAAGAAGAAAAAAAAAACAATATGTACAAAACATAAAAACACAAAATAATAAACATTTTTAGAATAGTATAAATTATAATGATTTATATGCAATACACGCGTGTTGCTTCTTCGATGAGTATATTTGTTTGTTGCTCTGTGTAACGAGGCCGGTCACGGAATTAGCGCCAACTTAGCAAGTATAACTTTTGATTTTAACCTTTAGAGCAGCATTTATGAAAAATCATATATGTATACATAAGTTCAAAATATTTTCTAAATTATTATGAAGACTTGCAATTTTTAAAATTTTGGCAACTAGTCGGCAGATGAAAAAAGCACTATTGCAATTGAATTTGACAACTCCCAGTTCCCAGCTGCCGGCGGTAATATCGTTTTCAGCAATTGGAAACTAATTTAAAGTTCGTCTGTCACCCATAATTGACTAATTATTTATTTCATATCACTTGCAATTAATAAAAATTCGAGGTTAACAAAAGATGTATAGGACGATAGCAGCCGAACTCCAGTTCCATTGCCAATCGGCAACTGAACATCTAACTGGTGCTCGCTTGTCATCCATATATAATTATGGATGACATTTAACTAGAAAAAATCAAAATTACAACCAAATTTTTTATCTTGGACACAAAAATTTTTCATTTTTTATATTAAACATATAATATAACAAAAATTGGATATAATATGTCTTCATATAAAACGTAAGACCATGTAACTACACTTTTTCCGATTTTATAGGAGAGGGAAGAAGCTTAATAAAATATTTAAGTAAGCAGCCTGAAAAAAAAAGTTTCTTCAAAAGTTGCATAAAATTAACAGACTCACCTATATTTTGACAAAATATTATAGTTTGTAGGAATGTGCATATTTGCATGGTACACAATATTCAATAAAAAATCCTATTTTGAAATATTTGTTACTTACAGGGTTTTATGTTAAAATCTATTCAAATTTAAAAGATATTCCAATTTT
Organism: Gymnocheta viridis; assembly: GCA_956483585.1. NCBI lineage: Eukaryota > Metazoa > Arthropoda > Insecta > Diptera > Tachinidae > Gymnocheta > Gymnocheta viridis. Next base: position 68,515,255 of record OY101444.1, on the reverse strand, counting down.
AATACATAAAACTTAGAAATTGCGTTAGAAGTTTTAAATAAGATTGAACATACCAAAATTGCTTAAAACATATTTTGAAAAATAAATTTATTTTCGAAGTAATTTCATAATTTCGAGCATATTTTTTGCATAGATATTTAATTATACTAGTGTGTCTAGCGGTCGACTCAATCGACCGCATTCTAGAAATTTATATTAACATTTTCATAAATACATACGATAAAATACAAAAACAAAAACCATTCCAAATGAACAACTTAAAACTCTGGCTCATTTCTATGCAAAAGCAAATCAAACACACTTGCACACTTTGTTTTTTTTTTAAGTTGAAACTGTTACATGCATGTGTAATAAGTGTGCATGTGTTAGTAGCAACTTTAAATGCTTATAGTTCCCTAAGTATCGAACGGAATTAAATAAAACTAAGATTGTGCACATCTATGTAAAAACCCGTTTAAAAATATATATATAAATCTTTCCAAGATCGGTTCACTATTACGGCCGTAATGTCTTTTAATAATATAGATATGCATATACCATAACAATTGGAATAAAATTGTTTTTATATGTATATTGTATAAATTTTTCTAAATTAATTTAAAATACACAGGGTTTTTGCATTAAAAATATAATTTGTAAAATTAAAGCAATTAATTTATTTGCATCAAAATTTTGTTAATATCACGAGATTTCAATCAATTCCCCTGAAATCACAACTATAGTGAAAATCCAACGATGTAATATTTTTGGAATCTAGCGGTCACCACTAATAATTTCAAATTGAAATCATAAAATCTATTTATGATTATGAATGTAATAAAAAAATTAGCAATCATTAATGCGAAATCATTCAATTACAATTAAATCGATTGCAATCTTTTACAGCTCTACTACATACATATCTATTGATACATAAACTTTTACGACGGGATCTCCTAGAGTATAATATATGTTGTACATACATATAATTCGGTTTTAACATGATTTGCATATTATGTAGAAATCATAACAGGCAGTTTTGGGATTGCCCTCGTATTATTGTTCTTAAATCATCATTATCAGTATCCTTAATATCAGTTGGACTATCATATTCTACTAACTAGTATTAAATATTATTTGGCTATAAAAAGGTCTTGTCTCGATATCTGTTCGTTTCCATCTGTGGTGTTTGCTACTCACTCTAGTAACAATGATTGTAAGTTGTTGTCATTTTCGTTGCTATTGTTGAGTATGAAATATTTGTTGCCGCAGGATTATGTACACTTTGGGAACATAGAAGTCTCCGAGCAGCAGCTACAGCATTCGCAACTTCATCATTGTTGTCTAATAAAGATCTTTTTTTTTGTTATAATAATCAGCATTGATAAAAAGGAATTTTTGTTTATTTGATGCATTTGTAACCACAAATTATTATAATTATAGCATTTCGAAGACAACAGAAATTTATCAAATAGACAACATTTATGGATGCCAAATGCTTTTAAAAACAAGCTTAATAGATTTTTTAAACTATTTTTTTTTGGGTTGTACTTGATTATAATAATACTAGAGGCGAAGGCCTTAAAAAACTGATTTCTTACAAATATACATATCAGGTATGTGTTGGATTTTAAAACGACTTTTTGAAAAGGTATTTATAAATTCTGATCGGGTTTTAAAAAGCAAACCAGAAGATATAACAGAGGTTTGAAAAAAATTAACAAAAATGATTGCAAAAAGTTTTAAAAATATATATTTTTTTAAATAGACTCGAACCGAAAATAATTCTGTCGCAAAAAGGAATAAGTGCTGTAATCGATATAAGCTTTATGTGAATTAATACTTCTTTTGTAATTTCCATATTCAGACGTAACCCTAGGCAAAGTTTCAATTATTTTGTAAGATTCTTCAGGAAGCTTCTTATGTTTTTTCCACTTATAATCTCGTATGAAATAACAGCTTAACTTAACATATAATTTAGTATATTTCAAGTTGAATATATTAGTTATAGAGTGTAGCACAAATTATAGTATTAAAAAACATTAGCAACGAATTTGGCAACTTTAATTACAAACGAAACGTATTTCTAGAAATACAGTTGAAAGTAGAAAAAGTGCTCTCATTTAAAACGGTATAATATGACTTAAGCTCTTTTTCCTTATTTCCAATAAATTAAACTATAGGAACTTTTTTCTTTTTTAAATCGTGTCGTTTTTAAAATTAGTTTCCATCACATGACTGTATATCTCGACAACAGCGCCATATAAATACCTTCACATAATTTTATTGAACGAATTCGGTTAGAGGCTTCCCAAAATTAGCGTAAAGACCCCTTTTAGGCAGGTAAAGTTTGCTTTGCGAAATTTAGCTGAATTATCTTTTAATCTTTAGTTTTACAAATTTTGTCAAAACATAATAAGAAATAAATAAAAAGTTTCAGTTTATACTTCAGGCACAAACTACGAACAAAATAATTCCGAGTAAAAGAAAGTTTGTAATCTACGCCATTCTCTTATCACCTCTCTTCTATAAATTCAGGCGCATATGATTTTTATTTTTGAAGAAAATGATTTAAAAATATTTATAATCCAAATTTCAAACAAAATAAGGATTATTTAATAAAATAATTTGATAACAAAATACATTTGCGATATTCAAATAGTAGTCATAAAATTATATATTTCGAAATAATAACACGAAAAAATATGATGAGGAAGAACAAACACTATGGAATTTCTCTCACACTTTTCTCAAATTTCTACTTTTTGGATATGATAAAACAATAAACATAATTGAAAAAGTCTTATTATTTTATGACTTTTTTGTTTGAAGCACAACAATAACATTTTAATCTATTGTAAAATATTAATGGTCTAATTCACTAACAGTTAATAAAGTTATAGTAGGTTTAATGTTGGATTTTTATATGGGAAAACCGGTTTTAATGCACACATTAACTTTATTAATCGTTTGTGAATAAAGCCATAACACATTATCTGTCAGTTCCACGATGTCACACGTATTCGTTCTTTCGTACAATTACATTTAAAACAAAAACAAATTCTAAAATTTTGTTTTTGTTTTAAATGTAATTTAATGAAATAGGGAATTCGTTCGAGATCGTGGGCCAAGCACTTTGACAATATTACTTAATAGAACACCCTTTGAATCCCTTAATTGTATTTCAAATGAACATATTTTTGGTGCAATTGGGGTGTGTGTTCAGACTCCATAGGAAAATGAACACTTTTTTCTTATTCTTTTCTATATTCATTTTATTTATCACAGTTCGTCTAAAAGTATTGATAGTTAAAAACAAAATATTTTAATTCATATTTTAGTGCAGGGTAAATAAAATTTGTGACTGCTGTATGTAAAACCAAATTTCTGCCTCTTTTCAGCAAATGTCATCTATTGCATTGTCACAACCACTATCATATAACAAATCTATAGAGACCACCCTTATCTTAAATAAAATATAAGAAACACAAAACAAAAATAATAAATAAAAAAAAAATAAATAAATAAATAAATAAAAATTAAAAAAAATACAGATTTCCCCAAAATTTATAAACAAGCAAGTTAATGCACACACACACACACATCTTACTACCCTCTAAATAAAGTTATTTAAAATGTTAATGGCCTGTTTAAAGTAAAGGGTCAAGTGTGTCTGTGCATGTGTATGCTTGTGTATTGAAAATTTATAAAACACATCCTTCAACGCTTTAAAAACCATTAACAACAATATCCTTGAAAACTTGGCACTATGTTACATTTTCAAAGGCGTCGTCGACAGTTTGGTGAACCTTGCGATTGTCTAAAGCCGCTTATAAGAATATTTGGTATTATAACAGCTTTTGGTAAGTGCTTCACAAGTAGAATTAAAATTTAATTATCTAAATGTATTTAAAGTAAGAAACATTTGTACAACGATTATAAATAGATTAAGCAATTCTAAGTAATTTATTCCATAACAATACTAACTGATTACTCTTGCTAAATAACAAGTTTAAAAAATTAATAAAATGATTTAATTAAATAAATTTAAACCATATAACTAGTATATATTATTCGCTAAAATTATCTTAGCACATTAGAAAGTTATTTCGCCACATTGATTTTCTGTAATTAAAATTTAAAAATTAGGGCAGTCAATCATTGAAACCGCCAAGTTTTGTTGAAGAATTCCAATTATTTTAAATATTTTTCTTGACGTCAAATGAGTCTCAAAGATCAGCAACCATATGACGTATTTGTTATCTATTTCAACAACTTGTATATCTTATATTTTCACTTACATATGGGCATTTCCTTGAAAACGACAACCACAAGTGAAAAAATAAAAAACCCCGACATTTTTGTTAAAACATGTAAAAGAAGGAAAACACACTAACATTTTACTATTTAGAGTTATTAATAGATTATATAAATTTTTAAAGAGCAAAAATAACATTTTAAAGTGGCCATCTTTTTTATTAATTTTAGGAAATTGCAATGAAGTAAATATTTTCTAATTAATATTTATACGTAATTGTTGAACTGTTTAAATATTTTCTCTTAACTGGGAACTACATAGATTCAGGTATTTGTAACATTGCAAAAACATTATTTGTTTACATCATTTTGTTTCATATGCTGAAATGGAAATGCCCATATATGTATGTATTAATTTATATATTTATTAATGTTTACATCAAGTTGCGAATAATTGCTCCATACGAGTAGTTTGTAGCCATAGCAATTAAGTCAAGCAATTCTATAATCGGCTTAAAATTATTGTTAACAGCTGGGGGTTATAACCTCTGGAAAATAAAATATGGTAGAATTTTTTTTAACAAATACATGATAATAATTTGATATTACATTTAGGCGTATAATTAACACTTTAAAATAATTCTCAGTTTGAATTCAAGTATAATTCCGCTGGGAAACTATAATGGTGGATTCACCCAAAAATACGGACAAATTTTTTTGTCCGTGCAAAATTATGTTGACTGCAGGCTTGCCATTTTAGCACTTTTAGTGCTAGATCTAGCATTATTTTTTTGAGCTAGCACTAAGAGTCTTAAAAAAATACTAAATTATAATTATTTAGCATTTTTAGCATTTTTTTAGATCGCAGAATTACTTAAAAAATCACATATATAATATCAAGTTAAGTATTCTCTCACTGTATAAAAACGTACAAATATATATGCTGTCTTTTCTACAACTTTGTCGTAGGTTTTCTACATCTTTGCAATGTACGAAAAATAAAACAAATTTTCTGTTATACGCATAAGAGAGGCTGTGCAATTAGACATCGTATGCTGCTATAGTTTAGACCAGGGACCCAAAATAACTGCTGTTATTTTTAAAATATTCAATTGGTCAAAGGAAAAATAGCTGGAAAAATTTTTGTCCTGGTATAAAAATTAGGAAAAGCTAAAAATCGTTTAGTCTTCTCATAATTGTTATGAAAGATTTTTATTTATGTTGGTCTTCTCTTACCAATTTTTTATTTTTTTCTGTCTTTGCATAGCCATTATTTAATTAGGGATTTTTAGAGCTTGTACACACTAAGTGTGTGTTGATATAAATGACCAATAAAAATAAAGATCGCGAGAAGACCTAGAAAAATAAAAATCTTCTGTAATGGTTATGAGAAGGCTGAACAAATAAAGGTCTTTTATAAGTGTTATGAAGGACCCAAATAAATATATCGTCATATAAAATGCAAAATAACGTAACATCACTTTTCATAAGTTTACAGGAGAAACAAAAAACTGTATAATATGGAAACTGTTTGAGATATTGAAATCATATCTTCACGGTCTTTAGCGCTTTCTAGCGAGTTTTGAGCAAAAGGACAGCGTAAATTTTATGTAAATAATTGACAACACTGATCATGATACGTTTTTCTTTTTATAAAATCATTCACTTGATGGTACGTTATTTCGAATTTGGGTCAAAACTATTTTATATGATGTAGTAAATCGTGATCAATAAAAAACTAAAATTTTAATTTTTGATGATACGTTGTTTTGCATTTAATGTGATGTTATATTAATTAGACCCAAATAAATTAAAATCTTTTATAATAGTTATAAGAGATTTTTATTTTAAAGTGCCTTGAATAATAATACTTTGAAGATTTTTATAAATAAATATTGCGCATAAAAGTTATTTATGTCCCTGCCTTAGATACATACATATATCATATTTTGATATTTTGAATACTCTTAACTTGAATTAGAATATATTAAAGCTTTTCGACTACAAGAATTTTATCTCATATGTGTCCTTTTAAAAGTTGTTATATTAAATAAAGTTAATTTTATATGTAAATATATTTACATAACTAATATATCAAATAAAATTAAAGAAATTTTATATCAGTATCAAATGATAAAAATTTATTAAAAATGTACAGATGTCTGAAATGTAAAATTTTTTAAACTATATTAATAAAAAGCAATGTTACAAAATCTAGCACTTATTTTTTGAACCGTAGAACATTTTAGCACTTTGTTTTTGACAAGCTAGCACATTTAATCTGTCTTTCTCTGGAAACCCTGGTTTACTGGGAGTTTTCTGCAACACGATTCACTCATTTGAAAAAAAAATCCGGAATATCAAGGCTGCCATATAAAATATGTAAATGAAAACGGAAAAATCTTCGTCATGTTATGTAGAAAAACTGATAGAAGACAAGAGCTTCTGTTAATAGCTAATGAATTAAATAAAGCGAAGTAGTTTGCAAAGTATACACTTATAGAAAAAACTAGCAAATAAAAGAATTGCTGAAACCCTGCTTTTGAAACACTAAAATGTGGCAGCTCAGATCAACTTTGTCCGGAAAAAAATTAAAATTAAACCAATTAGAATTGAAAGTTGTCCGAACAAAATCATTCCTCACTTTCAAGAAGAGAGACCTCAAAATATTTATAACAAAAATTTTGTACCGCGAAAATTGTATGGGTGATTCAGCTTAAAAGTAATGCAATTTCCGTCCAAACTTACTGCCTGTTTTTGAAAATAAAATAAAAATGAAGAGTACGGATTTCCCCGGGAGTGTGCAGCACACGCGCCTAAATTTGTATCCACGCGCATTTTTTATTTTAACTCACACGCACAAGCCCACATAAAAGTTAGTTCTTGCTCGTGTGCGTATAAGCAATTTTTTAATGGGCTTATTTAAATATATTCGTTCGGCAACTTATATAGAAAACAAAAATTAAGGAAATAGTAAAAAATCAAGAAAAATCAGTAAAAACCAAAACCGCTTAAAGAAACAAAATAAGTGGAAACCGAACGAACAATCGTCAAATTCTTTGCTTGAATCGTTTTATTAACTTCACTCCAAATTAAATTAAATTCGAATTTAATTAGTAAAATTATACAATAGATAGCAATTCTGCTAGAAATTAATCGAGTTACTGAGCAGACCTGTGACTGCCATAGTCTGCAAGACCACAACCTAATGTGCCATTTCAAAAGTTTGTTGCAGGGCCTGGATTGTCTCAGAGAAGATAAATTGTTTGTAAGATCCATAATTTCTAAGATTTCATAAGAATGAATGATATTTAAACGAGCATCACAATGGGCTTCTTATAAAAATACTCCATAAGCACGCTAACGTAGCCCACTAGTAAATATGTATGAAGATGTGAATTTCAAAGTAGGATAAAGGAGATTCTACCCAGCAGAATTTTCATATGTATGTATGTCTTTCCTTTAAGTGATTCATATTTTATTTTAAAAAAATATATTCACATTTGTATACATTCGAAAAAATCTTTAAATATAATCAAAAGCACTTCTTTCTATACCAGCATTAGCGATTAATAATACATACATTTAAAACTCAATGCTTCTGTTTTTCTTATTCAACATTTTTATCTTCTGTCTGCGAAAAGTATAAATTTCACAAGAGAATTGCTTTGTTTTTCCCATTTTAATATTTTATATCGATATGTTCGCTGATAAGATCTCGATAGAAATCCAATCAAATGCGAAGGCTATGCAAAAATGATTGCTTTGCCGACCGTTTCCTATGAAAATTGTTCCTAAAAATGAGTCTTAAGAATAACAGAAGCAGCGGCAGCAACAGTAAAACGTGCTATTAAAACAATATTTAAACATGTCAATATGTTTTTGCAATAACAATGGCGCCAGTTATTGTTGAAAATTTATTGTCATGTAAACGGTTTTAGTTTTTTTGTAGTTTTTCTGCGGATGTTTGAGATTGCTGGTTTTATTTAAACGCATAGAATTTCTATTTTGAATAAAGATTCGTATGTATAAATATATATCTATGTGTATGTGTAATTTTATGTACATTGAAGACGATTTTTGTCAGAGACTTCAAAGAGTTTTGTCACAAAATTGTACAATTTTTAGATTATTCGAATGTCCTGATTAATCAGTTTAAAGTTTGCATAACTAAAAGTCAAAATATTTGAATAGTCTAAATTTAGATTTATGAGTAATCTTGGTTAATTGGACTATTGATTAATGAGGTTGTTCGATTGACCGATTAATTTCATATCCCTAATAGTTTGGTATAATTTCGTTGTCAAAAAAATTATAATTTTGTGAAAAAGTTAATTTTGTAATATACAGAGCATAATAGCACCGACCACAATCTGTCAAAATTAAAATACTCGCGTAGCCATTACGGCTACACGACCACAGTTGTTACTGTCGCCAACATAGGCTAATTTCTACTTTCGTCAGGGCTATGAGCAGATCCTACTGTTGCATATAAAAGGTTAAAAATATTTTGTTTTATTATTTATAACTAATTTAATTTATTTAATGATAAATTATATATATAAAATTTTAATTTATATTAATTATAATTAATGTATTAATTTAATTTTATTTTACTTAAGAGAAAAGCATATCCCTAAATTAAAATAATTTAAATGCATTAATAATCCAGAGGTTTTAAGCAAATACTTTAATTCGTTTTTTAAATTTTTATATAATAAAAGTACAGCAGTTTTCCGATTTAACGAAAATTCGATTTAATGAACATCGCATTTAACGAACACCCAAATACCTTATATTACGAATAAAAATTTTATTTTGTACTCGGTTTAACGAACAAATCTAAAACAAAAGATGAACAAAAATAATTTTTCCTTTCCTTATACATAGTTTTAAAGAAATATTTATTTGAAATTCCTATAACATTAATAAAATATTAAAAAACATTACATATTTATAGTTATGAATAAAATAAAAGGACGCTATTAATTTTTAATTTACAACTGGATATAACGAACACTTTGTTTTAGCGAACAGGCCTGACAAGCATTACGTTCGTTAAATCGGAAAACTACTGTATATTTTGAAAAAGAATTTTATTTCTATAAAAGTGAAATATTTGGAAATGACTCTACTGAAATATCTATTTCTATAATAAACAGCTTTTACTATCGCTTTCATTGCAAATAAGCAGCTGACTACAACAAGGTGACGAACGCAGCCAGAAGAACTTGTAGTTGTGTAGCCGCTGTCTTCTATGGCTTTAAAACGTCATTTTTTCTTAGTGATTACTGGCCCATTCAACATTTTGTCGATCTATACTTCAATCACCAGTTTTCATGATCTTGTCCAATATGTTTCATTCATTTGAAAGTACTTGAGCGTCAGCAATAAAAAACAATGTTGCAAATAAGTATTTTTTTTATCGTGAGCAAGCATGATGTGAAAAATAACTCATCATCACGCCGTATATTTTTTCATATATTAAAACTATAAAAATATCGAGAAATATTTGTTGAAAATTTCGGTGGGGGAGTAGATATCCAGCAACAACATTGATAGTAAAGTAATGAGTTAAAATGCTAACAAATATATGAAATACATGCTTTTCACTGCTTTTGCATTTTAAGTCATTGGAGGCAAGTACTTGCCACAAATACTTACAAATAACGACATAAATATGCCAATATTTAGAAGTCATGGAAGGCACAACACTCAATAAAAATTTTGAAGTCTGCTCCGGGTATTGAACTCGTGCTTTTGAAGGAACTATTGTTGTGCTTGATGTCAAGTGTTTTACTCACTAGTCTATTGCAAAACTATTTTATTACGCTATAAAATCTTGCTTGCAGTAACATACATGCAATTAAAAAAAACTCACACACTCAGGGAATAAATTATTTGCTTGTTTACTAATAAGTGATTCTGGAACTACTGCAAGGTTAAGCAGACGGTATGGAGTTTGTGTTGAAAAGTATGCTGTTTTTAGTAAGCTTTTTCAGGGAGGATATCGAATACGCCACAAACATTTTTGTGGTTTCAGTCTATCTGCCTGTCTGTCCGTCTGTCCGTCTGTCTGTCTGTCTATATGTCTGTCCGAAAAAAAATTGTGAATGGGTTTTGATAAAATTTGGTGTGAACATACTTTGATATGTTAGCAGTGTTAATATTTCCAAGAGAAAATAATGAAAAAGTATGTAATTTTATTGAAAACAATGTTGCAGAATCCTATTTTTCCAAAACTCGTTACTTGCATTTTTTTAACTCTGATATCAATGACTTTTGACAGATAATCCAGCGCTGCTTTGGTATTTGAAGTGCAAAACAAACAAAAGTGTCTCTATGAGCTCTAAAAATTATTTTGAAAATTTAGAGTTGTAAAACGTTTTCTGTGAATTGTCTAATGAGAAACAATACTGCTTTCTCGAATGGAAGAGAACAAAACTACAATTAGCTTGTACTAAAAATTTTTTGAATATAAGTCTTAAGTTTAATCGTGATATTTTGAATATGTAGCAGGTAGCGGTGTTGCTTCGGAAGAAGGAAACAAGAACGATTAAGAAAATTACAATTTTGAAGAAAATGAAGATTTATAAATTTGAACTGGTTTTATTTGAAGCTGAATCCACTTTTTAATTGAATTTTTAGTTTTAGTCTTATTACGTAATATTCATTGAAATAATTTGTTTATTTAACATTGAACAGTTATCCTGTTTGACACACTTAGACAGGAAAGTAGGGTCAGACTAAAATAATTTACAAGAAAAATTAATTCTCAAAACTCGGTATTTGCAACTTCAAATAAGATGCTGTCGATGCTACGCTTTTAAAGGAAAATAGTTCTCATGTTGTCAAAATGGACTATATGCCAGTCCAATAAAAGGGGAAAAAGCAATCAGCTGAAAATGTCTCATTTGACTTATTAAACTTTCATCGAAATTTGTGAAAAATGAATTCAGACTAAAAATATATGAAATTCTAAATTTCCATTCACCAATATTTTATTTATGGCAGGGCAATGCATTTTGTAGCAAAAATGTAAATAATATAAGCAACACTTTTCAAATATTTAGTTTGACATTCATCTTACCTACAATGAATGAATATCGTCATATGATTTCAAAAAAGCCCTAAGGTACAAAAAATTTAAAATCGACTTCTTGATTGATTACGATGCACCTCATCAAAATACATATGGTTGGAAAAGTTATAAAAAATAAGCTTAAACTGAAAAAATTTTGATAAATAAATTAGATGATCCGAATTCGCACTACTTTCGGAACACAAGTTCAGGATCTTAGGCCCGGTTCAAACACGTCAGATTTGACTCGTCAAGTCTTGAGTTTTTAGGAGAAGCGCTCTTATCTGTTTTTTTTCTTTTTTTTTTTTTTTTTGATTTAGTGATATACGTGAAGATAACTTCGGCACGACAAAATATTGACTTATTTTTCATATTAGAAATTTTTTTGCTTCTGCTGCAAAATTTTTTAAATATAACGTAGGGCTTTTATGAATTCATACGACGATATGCATTTTTGAAAAATAAAAAGATTTTCTTTTAATCTATCTAATACTATCCCAGCAAACATTAGGGCAACAAGCAACGCATTCGATTTTAAGAGGAAAAATTTTCAGTTCTATTCTCGAACGTATTTTTTATTTTTTGACAACTTAATTTATTATTATAAAATTCAATTGTTTTAAAATTTTAAAATGCATTTTCTTTTTCTTCTTTTTCTTATTTGTAATTATTTTTAACTAATTGTATACTTTTGCTATTTTAAAACACAAGTTTTGTTGTAGAAGCTCACACAAATAAATAAATTCCTAAAATAATGAAAGCATTAGTTTAAATATAGTTTTTATATAACGATTCAAATTTCCTTGGAACGACTAGAAGTCTTATTAGCGTTAAAAAGTATTTTACAAATTCGCATGTATGTTTAAGAATACTGTAAGTAATATTTTATTTTTTTTTATATCTTTTACACTAATAACTCCACGCTTAAAACAACAAGAAAATGCATAAGTTAAAAAAAAGAAGTCTCTGCTGAAAAATGCTTCGATGAAATATTTCAAATTAACAGCCATAGAATATATCAGGATATTGAACTTTTCATTTTTTGGTTTTTGTGTTTTTTCTTCCAACAAACTAAAGTTTTTGGCATAGGATTTTGTTGACATGTCATAACATAAGGGAATTCGAAAGTAATCGAATCGCATAGAAATGCGTAAAATTAAATTAAGGAAGTAGTTGTTTGTTGAATTTGTTTTCTATGTGTTTCTTAGCTTTGCCTTTCTTTCTCTTTATGATATTGACAATTATTTGTTGGTTGGGGGGGTTTTTCTTGGCAATGATAAAACGATACGAGTATTCAGACATATTTGAAGATATTAGTAGAAAGTTGTTGTTTCACTAACAATTTTGTGCACAGCTTAGTAGTTTGTTATTCATACAATTCATTTGTGTTTTTCATTTGGGATTTTTGTGTTTGCTTGTTTTTGTGTCATGGGGGCTAATAGAGTATCTGGTTTATTAATCCGGTTAATGTAATTGAATAGGGTTGACAAACAAACAAATCGTTAACCATTAAATGTATTCAAATAGCTATTTGTGTTAGGATCTTTAAACTTTAACTTTGCAAAAAGTATACGTCTTCAGGAAGCCATGAAAACAGCCGTTATGATAATTAACTGCCTTAGAGGAGGTCATAACGCACTTACGCATATAAAATTGTACAAACTCTTTTGGACACTAAAATTATAAGTGTACAAGATATAAATTCGGCAGTACTTAAATTTTAATACCAGATTCCACACATAATTAATTCCTTGTTGAATTGAAACACGAAGGAAACGACTAAAAATCCCATTTAATTAATTCTTCACTTGTATTTTACTGATCATCCGTTCGAAATCTTAAATTCAAAATTAAATTCGACCTTGCATTTTAATTATCATCAGATCACCATCTTAAACTTAAAACTTAATGTACTTATCACTAAACTTAAATTTCTTTAATTTACTTATATATCTATATATATGTATTGGTGTGTATGAGGTAGACACCAATCTTACATAATCAGCACTCTTGAAAAGGAAAAGGGCAAACGACTGTGACAGGAACGGAGGGCTTCCAGAGCGGAGATTATAAATTATAAATGTTCACGAAACAATTATAATTTTATGGGAAAAAAGAGAATAATTAGCACGGAAGTCTTTATGGACTTATAATATTTCGATTAAATTGTTTATTCGACTTCTTCAATACTTAATTAAAAGTTAGTTATAATTTAATGGTGAAGGTTCCACGGTAAATCGTTAAGTTCTTTAACGTTTCTGTCGTTGCTGCTCAAAGTTAAGTAAGAAAAAATGTGCATTTCATGTCAAAGAAAACCGAGGTTTTTGATCGTGACGAGTACAAAAGCAGCGATGGTTGCTGTGAAGGCACTTTAGGTAACTTTACGATATTAAACTTAGTTGGTAGTAATAGTAACAATTATTTAGGTAGGTTATTACAATGGGTTTGTTCGCTGTCAATTAAATATTAATAAATAAATTCATTAATCAATAAATTCAAATAAATACATGTGTTTTTCTTTTGATGAATTAAAATATAGTGCAAAGAAGAAGTTTAAATTTTACATATGTTTGGTTGTACAAAATTAGTTTGTACATGCCGCCGCCTCTTAATTAAGGTTTAGTTGCGGAAGTGTCGGTAGCACACAGAACTTGGGCGATGGATCAAATGGCCTCAGCCAAGATGTTGGTGTTTGGCTTGTTAGCGGTTGGTTGCTGAAACTGCTGGTGTGTTGATGATATGGTGAGGTTGGCTTTGCCTTCTTAGACTGCATCGATGGCCGGGTGTGTTATATTTGAATTACTTATACACATATGTACAATTACCTCTAAAGTTATCTCAACCTCTTAATAAAGTGGACATGAATTGTATTAAATATTAAATTTCGGAATTTAATTTCCCTATTTAAGCCCCCGCTAAAGGTAACCCCTATTATATATTAACTTACCAACGAACAGCCCAATTCAATTCTAACCATTTCCTTCTCATTTAATTATTCCCATAATTATACTCATTCGAGAACGGGAGGTACTAATTAAATTCACCTTTGTAGATTGGCGATCCTGCTCTGTCATCTACAAAGCAAACGTACTTACCACCAAAAGTGTTGTATTCAAAAGTTAATAGACACTCTGAAAGATATAGATGCTGATTATGGTGACGTTTTAATGTTTTCGGAGGCGCGATGACTAAGTCGAGGAAAATGTTTGCAGCGTTTTTTTATTCTTGGAGCGGCAATAGAAAAATGTTTACAATCACAGGCATGTTGGAAAGATGAATTTATTTTAAATTCTTTAAAATGGCCCGATTTTCTTTACGTCTTAAGCTTTCTTGCTGACATGACACAACGTATCAATAATATAAACTAAATCTCGTGCTACATGGAAGAGATAAAAATATTACTGAGCTTGTGCATGCAATTAATGAGTTTTCAAGAAAACTTACCGTTTTGAGTAATGAAAGTGAATGCCAAAATTTATCTAAATTCCCCAAAACTCTAAAAATTTGTACACAACTTTCAAATATAGAAACACTTGAAATACGAAAAGAATAAATAAATTTACTTTTGCAGAACTATCAAAGTAGATTTAAAGATAATAATAATAATAATCTTCTTATGTGTTCATTAGAGAATTTACCGTATAATGTTTTAAATTCTTTTTCTAAAACTTTGAGAACAGGCGGCAAATTACGGCATTCGATATCGAACGAAATCCCATACATTTTTTGAATTTGTATGAAAATTTCGTTCGATATCGAATGCCGTAATTTGCCCCAGATAGTAAGTAAATTTCTCTAAGTGTAAAACATGAAATAATTTCTCATTTATTCAATTCTCCCTTAACGCTTAGTGCCGGTCCGTACTTGCAATTTTTGTTGCAGCAATTCTTGAATATATGGGAAAGTGTTGAAATAGAAATATATACATTTTGTATTCCTCTTTCGCTCCTTCTCACAAAAAAATAAAAAGTTGCTGCAACAAAAATTGCAAGACTGGACCGGCATTTAATTAGAATAAGAATAAGCAGAATGTTACAGTCAACAGAGAGCAGTAAAAACACAAGGTTACTAATTAATTAATGTCACCTTTGTAAGACATTAATGCAGTTCGATAATTGCAACGACGGAAAGGTCCCTTAATTCAGGAAAAAGCATGATAATCATTTGTTTTCTCTTCCGATTTTTCCGTTTTCGATTATTGCGTTTTAAGGGTTAAATTATTTCAATTACATGTTTATTTGACTTTTGTTGTACAAGTAGTTTATCCATCTTAAATAAATAAAATACTCTCATTAGACTTGGAATAAAAACAAAAAAGTAATTATATTTTTAATTTAATTTCAGTAATTTGCGGAGTCGGAGTAGATGTCTATTTACATGGCTATGAGGCTGGTCTATTTATACTGTAAGTATCTATGGCAAGGATAGGTGAAACTCGCAATAAAATACTTGGTGGGAACTTTTAATTTAAGATCTGAAATAATGCCCATACTAGTCCTTAAGAATAAAAAATAGAGCGAGTGGTGTGGTGGGGACAGCCAGGAACGAAGCTCCTTTCAGTATATTCGGAACAGCTTTAAAATTGCAATTCATAATTCTCTTTTGATGCCACCATACATACAGTTTTCAAAATCAAATCAATCATTATAGTTGTATTGGCGAAAATTTGTTGTATGTGTGACACCGACGATACTTGATGGAAGATAAAAATAGATTTCCGGCATGTTTGACGAGCGATTTTGATGAATGCATGTATTGCTTTAACTCTTCAAGTACGTATGCCTTTAACAAGATTGTAAGCAGAACATGTATTTTGTTAGCCAGCAACAAACTTCTTGACAATACAGAACAAAATTTAAAATGAATGCTTTACAAGTGTATGGCTTAACGTCAAGCACACGTACACAAAGTTAATGTCAAGCCTATTGATAATTTCATACTGCCTATTAAGTACAAATATTATTATTATTTAAATATTGTTTTATTTTAATATACTTTTATTGTCTTTTAGCCTCGAAATTTATGTTTTAGCTTCGTGGCTTTTTTAAGCTTTTGTTATTTTAATTTTAGCCTCAAAAAGGATAAATTTTTATTTTCCACTGAACCCATAAAATCACCTCGAAATCAAAAAATTAATCCAATTTACAAATGAAAGTACACTGAAGGCAAAATTACATTGATTGAAATTAAATGCCGAAAGAGTTTAAGTCAGCAGTTGAGTTATGGGTGGACAATTAAAAAATTTAAAAATGCGCTGCAAGAAAAACTCACTTCTTGATTTGGTTAATCTAGTATTTTAGCCATCTAAAAAAGAGAATTTTTAAGCAAAATCATCGGATGTTTATTTAATTTTAAAGAGGATGGTATAGCATTTACAATTTAAAAACAATATCAGCCAAATGACCGCTGTAGCTACGCTTGCAGGACTATATTATTTTCTCTAAATTATCCATTACCAATATCGACATTGGGTGCTGAATATCCTCGATAACTTCACGAATTTCATCTTTGAGGTCTTAAATCGATTGTGAGCCATTGGCATAGACCATATCTTTTACGGGGCCCCAAATGAAAAAGTTTAAAGGATTAAATCACAAAATCTCGGCGGACAATTGCGATCGCCTCTTGGAGAAATCTCACAGTCTTTTTTTTAGGTTTTATTTTGGGCGATCTCGCTTTTTCTGTCCTTTTTAAAAAGCCGATTTATCCTCTTTTTCCTATAGCAACACTGCTCACAAGGTAGTAAAAACAATAAATTGTCCGGTTAAGTGAAGGCCATATGAGAAACTTTAATTGTTTCTTTTGTATTCTCACATAAAGAAAAGATTGGCATGCGTTATCGATCTATTAAGAACAATATTTCAGATCTAAGATTCAATTGAAGCATTTCATATTTCCCCCTACGCGCATTAATGACACTTATATAAGTTAACAGACATACCTACAAGATCGTTGTAACATTTTATTTTAACTTAATAAACAAATTTATTTGTTTTTTTAATATTTTACAACTTTTCATCTTTTTTCTAGAATTTCTTCAATCATCATATTACTGTTTGAAGTCAAATGGGTCATAACTCTTTTTCTACAATTAATATTTGGCAAGTAAGCATTTATTATCGCACAGAGACAGACGTCTTTCGTATTCATTTGCTTTTAACATAAAATGTGCTTGAGAATTTTTTTTAAGAACTCTTATTAGTAAAGGGTGTTTAAATTAGTGGTGTTATGAAGATTAAAAAAGCTTAAAAGAGGATGATACTTCCTTTTGAATCAACATGTTTATTTACTTTTCGAAAGATAGTTATTTCGCATTGTGACTGAGTATAAAAAGTCGGTTCATTAGGTTTTTTAATATATAAATTTTCGAAGGCACGAGGTACTATTTTTAAAAAAAGATACATTATTTAATAGGCATCTTTTGAAAAGGTACTTTTAAAGTATTTCTTTCGAAGGTGCTTTTTTGAAGGTAATTCTTTGTAAAGGTACGATATTAATAAAGTACTTTATTTAAAAGGCACTTTTTGCAAAAGGTACATTCTTAAAAATTAGCGTTTTGAAAACGTACCTGGTTTTGAAATAAACTTTATTTAAACGACAGTTTTCTTAATGTTGCAAATAAAAGGTACTTTACAAATGTACTTTTTAAAAGGGTATTTCTTTTAGAAAAGGCGTTTTACTTTAATAAAGCCTTCAGAGATACCTTTTTAAAAAGTTAGTTTTAAAAAAATACCTCTTGAAAAGTACTTTTAAAAAAATTCTAATGTGTATTTTTAAATATAGTTTTTTTAAAGATTTTTTTATTTATTTTTTTATTTTGTCTATAGATATAATATCCTTGGAGACAGTTAAACCATATAATTAATATAGTAAATTCAAATAAAATACAAAATTATTGATTATTTAACAGGACGATAATTTTAAGTTTAATAACATTTACATTTAAAGAAAAATCTATAATTTTATAAAATTTATTAAATTGACTGCACATTCTTCTAAATGGATCAGCATTTGCGTAAATTGATCTGAAGAATTTAATTGCTAGCAATTCAAAGTGTCGAGATGGACGATGAGGAACATTAAACGAAATGTTATCGAGCAGGAAATTAGAACAAATATCACCATTAATTAAATTTAATATAAACGAAACATTCAACATAATCCTTCGGCTTTTAAGAGTTGGAAGTTTGATTAGAGCAAGACGGCTGGTGTATGACGGAAGATCTAATGAGTTCCACTGAAGACCACGAAGGCAGAATAACATAAATTGCTTTTGTACCGATTCAATGTAATTGTTGTGAGTCACATATATGGGATCCCAAAATATAGATGCAGGTCTGACGAGGGAAACATAAAGTTGCTTTGTAACATATGGGTACTTAAATTAGTATGTACTATTTTTAAAGATAAATTTGTTAAAATTAACATCTTTTAAAAGTGTTTTTATATTTTTTAGATAAATTTTACGAAGTATATTCTTGTCTTTAAGGAATATCTTTTCTCGAAAGGTATTTTTACCGATAAATATTTTTTTTAAATGTCCTTTAAAAAGGTTATTGTTTTCAAAAGATCGATTTTTAAAAAAAGTCGTTTTTGGAAAAATATTGTTTGAAAGTATTTATTGTAAAATGCACTTTGTTAAAAGGTTGATTTTTCTAAGAAGTACTTTTTCTAAAAAGTAATTTTAAAAGGTGTTATTGTAGTTTTTAAAAGTGCTATTAATATTTTTCTTTAGTAGGTTGTTTAATAAGAAACGACTTTTGAAAACCCATAAATATCTTAAAACGCTGGTTTTAAAATATATTTTTTTAAAGATGTTCTTTTAATATACATTTTTTCAAAGCTAAATTAAAAAAATAACTTTTTTCATAAGGCACTTCTTTAAAGATACCTATTTTCAAACTTTATTTCAATTTACATATGTACTTTCTTAAAAAAGTACTATTTTTAATGTACTTTTTCCAAACAAATGCTTCAATGTGCTTTTTTAAAAAGACACTTTTCATAAAATAATATTTTTGGAGGGTGCTCACATAGAAAAGTGGAGAGTGTTTTAGACTATTAATCTGGGAGTCGCTGCTTCGATTCTTGCAAGATACCTCGGTGCTTATTAGGCTAAGCAGCTTGTGTTTATTTCTGAGGGGTATTTTTAATGTCATCTATTGTTGAAATTTACTTTTTTAAAGGACTCTATATTAAAGGTTTTCTTAAACAATTTTTTTCAAAGACAACCTGTCACAAACAACTTCGTAAGTACAAGACAAAAAGGGAGTTAGTTTTTAATTAAATTTATTTTACTTAAAATACAAAAATATGGTTTATACGATTTTAAATCACGTCCGCACTTGTCAGCTGCCAGTTAGTTAATCATTCTTCATTCTCTTTTAGTCAGCCAGCAGCATGTGTCAAAAGATTACACGGTAGCATTCTAGGGATGTATCGCTGATACAACTTTACGCAAATACTTTTTATAAAAAGTACTTTCTTCAAGATATTTTAAAACACTGCTCAAATTTAGCACTTCTTCTTTCAACACCCTCTTGTTATTCATAAAATACTTATTAGTGTTACGCAAAAATCCTCTCATTCTTTCTTGTCTTATATCTTTATGTTTATGTTTTTCATATTTTCTTTACCAGCGATAACTATTCAAAATGTTTACAATGTTGGTCGTTGTGTAAATGCTTTGGCAGTTGGCGTCTCGCCTTTCCTTACATTGCTATTGGCACAGCTCTCATGTTGTGGCCCCACAATCTCTGGTTAAGTTATGTGGCTGGGCTTTTGTTAATATTTTTGGCGGTGCTGCGTTTATGCTTGGTCTTTCGTTTCAGTAATAATTCAAAGGATGAGGGTTTATTACCGCAATGTGATTTTGAAAAGTAAGTTTTTTTTAGCTTTTCATAATTTTGCGCAAAAAATACTTGTATATAAATCTTATTTTATGGAAGTTGTAAAAAAAATATCCTTAAACTTAATAAAAAATTTTTGTTTATCTTTGTTATTTGTTTGCAGAGTTGAAAGCGGTCCGGATTTACCGGAAGATGGCTTTATTGAAATCGGTCCCAGCTTGGAAGATGAAGAGCCTATTGATGATGTTTGTTAATATTTATTGATATTCTTTAGTTTTGTAAACTTTGTATAGTTTTTAAGTCTGAAAATACTGATTAAATTTTTTAAAATATGTAAAATATACTTACATATTTATAAATACAAGAATGGCCAATTTGTAATAACTTATTATAATAAAACAAGAGCTTTTATATGTTTAATTAAAGGAGTTTATTTAATAGCATGAATGGAAATAATTAAAACCAAAGTGAATGAGTCAACTTTGCCTCTCCCACCGACGTAATAATATCTCTTCTTTAGTAAAAGACTGCCATAATTTAAAAATAAAAACTTTAAAGTTTTTAATTTACTAATAATATTCTCCTCTCAAGAGATGAGTAAACCAATTACAGTAGACTCTCAATAATTAAAAACTCAAGGAACCAGAGCAAAATTTTAAACAAACAGGAGTTCAAATAACCAAAAACGAGGTAGAAAAAAATATTTGTTATCAAAAAATTTGCAATTTTTTTGTTTAAGCAACTTAAGCTCATCGATATCCAACGAATTATGATTTTTTGAGCACAAGCAGAATCTTATTAAAATAGTTATAATTATAGAGTTTAGTTAGAGTTCTCTAGCTTCAAAATATAGAATATTGGCGAACAACATGTCATTCATATAACTTCGAACTACCGAAGGCACTAAATTACATCCGAGTGTTTTCAGTTTATCAAGAAATTCAAATTAACTAGTGTCACGCTATCGAGAGGCGACTGTATTCATATGAAATGCTTACACAACATGAAGTTTCGCATGCATGACGTGTATGGTGGCGACATCAACAAATACTACGAATGAAAAAAAAGGTACAATTAAGGGATATATTGGCAGCAAGGGCTCATCTTGCTTTAATCATATTTAGATATCGCTCCCTTAATGCCACATTGTACATCTGAATCCAAGGAAAATTCATAACAAGTAGACTCGCCTCAATTCGCTTTAAAAAAATACTTGTTTTATTTGTCAAAATCAACGTCAAACACTATACAAATATAACATAAACAAATTTCGACAAACAAAACAAATCAAAATGCAAGGAGATGCAAGGAGCAAAAAGTATTCAGCTGAGCTGAGTATATCGAGACCACCTGTTATGAATTCGCCTTGATCTGAATCTAAATCGAAGTTATAGTAAAAACTGTTAATCCAATCAGACAATAAAGTGAACATTTTGACAAGTTTTATTAGTATTATTATTTATTTATTTATTATCCTTTTTTTAAGGATAAAAGTATTTTGGTAGCATTAAAAAATCGATATGTGGACTTATGTAATGTCTCTCGGATCTGATAAATAAAAGTGTGAATGAAAAAAATTAGGTTTAAATAATTTTTAATAGAATCATTGTTTTTATTCAAAATTTTAATGATTTTTTCCCCCTTTTTAATTTTTAAACAGTTTGTGTGTGTTTTATAAAACGCAAGTCAATATTTTATCATCCTACTTAAAAACAAACATTTTCAATGATTTTTTTTAATATTTTTGGTAATAATTTTATTTCAACAATATTTTCAATATTAACTTTATTTATTGCATTTATTTAAATAAAGTGCAAATTTTTTTACAACTCCATTTGTTTTTAGCATAACTAAAGCTTATGGATAAATATTCAGAAAGGAAATTTCATAACATTTTTGTTTCATCACAGAAAAGTATCGGTTATATATGAAGACAAAATCAATAAATATATTTTATTTATTATCTTTGAGAAAGAAAAAAACCAAAAGTGCTTAAAATAATTATTAAATTTATTATTCGAGATGGGGGGCGATATCTTTTTGGAAGTATTTTAAATAATTATTCTTAAGTTTCATATACATATGTCATATGTGTGTACTTGAATTGGAGAAGCTTAAAATTACATCAAATCAGTGCATATTTTGCATTAAACTAACTTATTAACGTAAAAATACACATGTATGTACAGTAGTAACTGAGTATTGAATTTAAGATAACAAATGCAATATTTAAAAACAATTACATTGCTTTAAGTTATAAACATTCGCTTGAATTAAAATTACATTGTTTGAGCTCTTTTGTATATTCGTTGCTTAAAAATTAATCTTTACATTCACACGCAGAAATATATATTTAAAAAATAACTGCCGTATTAAAAAACATGAATTTAAATTATACTTTAACAACAAATTCTATTTTTTAAAGTTTAAAGTTATTCTTTGCCTCAAGTTCAAATCTGACTTTACCTATTTCCGTTTTAGTTTAAACATTTTTCATATGTATGTATATTCAAATTATTTTTATAATTTTTATATTTTTGTAATTTTTTAAATTCAAATTTGTTTTTGCATAAGATAAGAGTTTTAAAACTTTTCAAGAATGTGGTTTGGAATGATAATTTGGCTTAAGCACCATTGAAATGCTTGTATATTAGGGTGGGCCGATTTGTAAGAACAAAAATTTGTCGATATTCTGCCGTCGATTTTTCGATAGCTTTTGGCATGAGCAAAAAAAGTTCCACTACGACATATCAAAAAATCATTTTCGAAATTCAATTTTTTTCCTTTTTCTCAACTTTTATTTTTAAGGTTTCTTCACACATTTTTTTTCGATCGGCAAATAATAGCAAACTGTCATTTTCATTAATAAATAATTCAAATTTTCATTAATAAATAATTCAATTTCATCAAAAATAATTCAAAATAATATCTCAAAAACAAATTTCACCTTGGAAAGGATATATTAAAAAAATGGTTGCTTACTAAAAAAACCTTAAAAAAAAGTTGAGAAAAAGTAAAAAATTATTTTTTTGGATATGCCGTAGTTGAACTTTTTTTTCTCAAGGAACTATATCGATTGATAAATCGAGCCACCCTAATGTAAATAAATAGAATAAATAAATAGAATAGCTTAAAACCGTCAACAAACTAAATTTTTTGAAATTCTTTAAATTAAGATATCGAGACATGTCTCGAATAATAAATTTACTAAATACGTAATATTATAAAAATTTATTAATCAGACGAGCAGAACGGATCAGTACTGATTTCGCTGCACCATCTCATCAGCATTCTTTGTTCGATTTAGACAATTTTGACGATGGATACTTGTGAATGGGAATATCAACTATTTAACAATATAGAATACGAAAATTACTTCTATTCATTTTTACAAGTTAAACCAATTTCGGTTAGTATCAGGGCAAATGCATACAGGTAGTCGCAATAGAATTCGCCTTGGGAAATATCATTCTTGGATGTCAACTGTGAGAAAAGATTTTTTATTTATTTATATTTATACATACATACACATGCATGAATGAGCGGTGACAGAACATTTCGGTATTCTGGTTTGCAATTAAGTGTTGCATACGTAGATTGCAAATATATACTACTACCTTTAGGTGTTGCTTATTTATACAAGAGTAGCAAGTGTATATCTTTGTATTTTGTTAGTGTAGAGTAAAAATATGTTATACCACTTTGCAAATGCTACGATGCAAGATCATTTGTACAAGATTGTGAATTGGGCTAATGAGTCAGCTTTCCTTTCGAGTTCACCTGGTATGAATTTTGGTTAGTATTAAATTCCCATATTATTACTCTCTCTCTCTTCTTCCAGTGCCATTGGCTACAGAGATAAAGCTATTTGCCATTTATGTGTACTTGGCTTTTGTAATGATTTTCTTAGTATTCAACCAATGCGGGTATTTAATAATTAATGTTTGTACATAATTACTTGAACTGTTTTAGGTTTAAGTTTAAAGGAATTGTTTGTTTGTTCAAATCTATTATCATCAGTGGCCATTTAGTAAAACTGTTATTTCTGCAAAGTTGAATTTGACAAAGAGTTAGTGCAGGAAAGTGCAAACTGATCTTGAAAGCAATAAGAATAATATATACAGCCCAATTATTATGAATAAAAATTCCCTGGGAGATTTCTCCCTTTTCCCAAAAAGGGGCTGTTCACATATTAATTGTTCGCATAATATATGTGAATAGCCCCTTTTTGGAAAAAGGGAGAAATATCCCGGGGAATTTTGTATTCATAATTGGGCTGATTGATTCGAGTCTGAGGTAAATTTTTTATAAAAATATAAATAAATTTATTTTATTTATTGCCTATACAATTTATTCTTATAAAAATTGGATCTCAAGTTCGAATCAATTAATAATTTGAGTTAAAAATGGGGCATATACATTTTCTTCGCATATAACTCGTCACATTTTCAAATTGGTAGGAAGTCTTAATAATATGGTGAATTTATTACTACAACAATGTACATAAAAAATTTTGTAGGGTTATTAGTATATAAAATTTGATGGAGGGCTTAAAAATTTCATTTTATTTTTATATGCAATTTGACAATTAGGGTCTCATCAGCTTAATCAGCCTTGATTAAAATAATTTTGGCTAAGCAATGCTAAAAAGTTAAGTATTAACGAAACGGAAACTATTAATATTTCTGGCACGAAAATTAGTTGTAATAGCTCCAAAAAAGATTTCTAACTGTCTCGATTTTCTGAGTAAGACATACTTCAGTTCAGCTGATCTCCTTAGTATTTATATGGATCTTTATGAAGCTTCAAAGTTAAAGCTTCTTGAGCGCATGTAAAGGTCGCGATGCTGAACGTACTTTGTAATTTTTGCACCATTTCATCGTTGCCGCATTGGAATTTATTCTAATAAAGTTAGGGAACTCGTTTCAAAGTTAGGGAACTCGTTCCCGATGTGCAGAATAACATGCTGCTCTTAAAAGATCGTTTAAGTGTCGCCTTGCCAGTACCAAAAATATCATAATTTAGTACTTTTTATGTTTGCTCGATTAAAAAAATATCTATATTTGTACTCGTATGTATATCAATATATGTACATACATCAGTAATGATCAATAATTTTTAAAAATTAGGCAGTTATAAACAAGATATCAGCAAGCAAGCATTTCAAGGAGCGATATCTTGATACACT
The DNA here is from genome assembly GCA_956483585.1 of Gymnocheta viridis. Lineage (NCBI taxonomy): Eukaryota > Metazoa > Arthropoda > Insecta > Diptera > Tachinidae > Gymnocheta > Gymnocheta viridis. The sequence goes on along the minus strand of OY101444.1, from coordinate 68,489,901 downwards.
CTTCGCAATTTCATTAAATTAGATCAAAATGTAACTTCCCCTATAGTTCCGACTCTGAAGCTAATTTTCAAGCATTTACTAATGTAATTTATTTATCAAGCGACGACCAAAGACCATAAATCGAAAAAATAATATGATAACCATTTTACTTTAAATTGTTCATGCAATTAGTTTAAAAATATATTTATTATATTAAATTTTTCATTTTAAATAAGTATTAACAAATAATTTAAACTTTTAGTTTTTTTTTTCAATGATATCATGCTAAATATTAATTAAATTTGCTGCGCAAACATTTCCTAAATTTAATATATTCATTAATTATATTGCTATTATTATTTCTATTAACTATTAATAAATTGTTGGTTTTTTTATTCGAATTATTATTGTCTAGGCCTGTGCGATTAATCCATTATTCAAATATTGATTAATCGATTATTTGATTGATCAAACAATTTAAAATTAATCAATGAATTCTAATTTTGAACAATTAACAAATTCGAGATTTTACTTTTTGTAAATTTTCCATTCATTCGTGTTTGATTGGATTAATGTAACTTTCTTTATATTTTTTAACATATTTATTAATATTAAAAATATCTCATTCATCCATCGGTTTGAATAGTTTGAATAATCGATTAATTCCATATTCCTAGTTTCAGAGGTAGTTTACTGAGCTAGTTAGTTATTTGCATTATTTTAATATCTTAAAATATTTTTTTTACATTTTAAATTTTTTTTATTTTTGAGGTAGATTTTCAAACCTGAGTGTAATAATTTATTGGGTTGCGAGTTTTAGAAAATATGTTATCAAATAAATACAAATTTAAAGTTTAACTTTACGAGTCGATTCTTTCAAAAATCAAAAAAAATATATATATTTAAAATTATGAAAAGATTCTATCAATTCTATCTTTTAATTTAAATTGTGAAAAGTTCCTCCAAAGCTTTTGGTCGAAAACGTATGCAGGGATTGATATCTCTGTATTGTCTGAATTTTATAAATATGTATGTAAAATTGAGCTGGGACAACTTTAGCGGCTTTACTTTTGATCACCTAAGGTTCCAATATATTTTTAACCAATACTAAGACTAGAAAAAAATTTAAAATTAATTTAATAAAAAGAAAACCATTAAAACAAAAACCACATAAGTCTTTCTTTTTTATATATATATTTTTTATTTTTATTTTTCTAAAACTACTAAAAAATATATCATTATAATTATGTAAATAATTCGTCTTAAATTAAAGTGTATAAAATCAAATAAAGTGTACTTAATTAATAAAATAAAATAATAAACATAAAATCGAGTACATAATTTGTTTTTTTTAACAATAGTTAACGAAATACCAATAATAATTACAACTGAAAATTAAAAAAATTAAGAAAAAAATTTAAATAAAAGCGTCAAAATACATTGGACATTTTAACACAGTTCAGAACTGATGATGATCAGATAAAGTTGCAAAAAATAATTTTTGTTTAAGATTAAAATATATTAAAAGTGTTTTCGAAAAAGCTTGAAATAAGATTTTCAATCAAAAGCTTTTCAAAATTCCGACTACAATCTATAGATCTCACATATCAAATATCTGAGTCATTTGAGTCAAAAACAGCGCATAACAAATGTGTAAAGTTTTTTTTTTGTAAATTGAATAAAAAATTGTATTTTCTTTAATTACTAATTACTATGTTGAAATTTTTGTTTTGGATTGAATCCGAAAAATATGTTTCATCCAGCTGTCAGATGGGTGCAGTTCGATCTTATGTGGGATCACGTCATATTGTTCTTAATAAACAAACGATATTAAAAAATAAAAAAAAACGATATTCAAAAAAAAAAATTTTTAATATTCTTTTTAAAGCAAATAGGTATATGAGGCGTTTATTTTGAAAGTGAGGTAAGTCCTGTCAACACAAAAATCAAGTCAACATTTAGGCTGTTGCGTTAATAAGTTGTCCTTTAATTTTTGTAGTCTATATAAAATTCAATATATGAGTCTATTTTATATTTTTATACATATTTAAAATTTACTTCAAAAAGAAAAGATAACTTAAGTATTTTAGAATTTAAATGACTGATATGATTTTTTGATGGCTGCATTTGCCTCGTTTTCAAAATAAACGTCTCACATATTTCATAAATTTAGTTTTTTAAAACATTTTTTATGAAATACCTTAACAAAAAAAATTGTTTTTATCCAGGTTTTTTGCCAAAGAGATACTATTTTGCAAAATTTGTTTAGCTTGCCATTTTTAAAATGTTTTTAAGGTATTTAATTAAAAAACAAAACAGTTTTTTTAAAAAAGATTTTTAAATTTCTTAAAATAAATATAAATATATATATTTGAATACTTTTAAAAAAACTATTTATTTCTTGCAAAGGTCTTCTTTGCCGGATTTTGTTCTTTTTAAAGTGTTTTTTTCTATTTTTTTTTCATAAAACTTTTTTCTTAATCCAAAGTTATTTTTCTTATCAGGCTTCAGAGGTTTTTTAATTAAATTTTTATTTTTAATTAAATTATTTTATTACGAAATGACAGTTTAAAAATTAAAATAACTTTGTATTAAAAACCGATATAGTCAGGGTTGTCACAGAAACCAATGTAGTCGGAATTGGATTTGAAAAGATGACAAAAAATATTTTTCTATAATGAATTTCAATGTTATCGGTTTTATGTTCAAAACAGATTGTAATTTTAGATTAAACATAAAACCAATAACATTGAATTTCATCATAGAAAAATATTTTTTGTCATCTTTTCAAATCCAATTCCGACTACATTGGTTTCTGCGACAACCCTGAGTACGAATATAATCACAGGGAGAATTTTTTAGCTTTTCCACCAGTTGGAAAATTGTCCTTAAGACGTAAAAGTTTTTTTTCGCCCTTTTTTTGTTTATTGATTGTTTAACTTCTTAAATTAAATAATAATAATAATAAATTAAAATAAAAATATAAAAAACATATTGAACTAAAAATCTAAAACTAATGCGAATTTTTATAATCATATATCTTATATCGACATTATATATTTTACAACTTTTAGGCCCATATTCTCAGTCTTTATTAACTAAAGACAGTGGTTTAACTAACAACTTTTCATATAAATGTCATTGGTTAAACGGCCATCATTAGTTAACTAAAGGTTGTAAATTTTGGGCCTTAGTAGTAATTCTTCTATCACATTCTTCGACCAGATTTATAAGCTGACATTTTTAATAAAATTTGCTGCGGAAACTATTTTTATTTGCCAATAGGGGTATGAAGGAGGATGTGGACCCCGCTGTCTTCTTAATCCCGGCTATTAGCAAACAAAATAAGTTTCATTCAAAAAGTTTCTTTAAAAAATCATCTTAGAAAGCCAGTCTTTCTTTCACAAAATTCTTTTTTTTCGCGTTTTCGTTCTGCGTTTTAATGTGATTAGATATTAATTAATCTTTCAAAATATTTTATATTAATTTTTTGTTCTTTTTTAATCTAAAAACATATTTTTTTCATTCATTAATAATAATTAAATTTGTTTGATTACAATTTTTTTTTAAACAGTCTAATAAAAGTGTATAAAAATTTACCTGAGTTTTTTCAGTTCTATTTTGTATAGTTTTGTTATTATTGGGCGGGATTGTTTAAATTTTATATAAATAGTTAATAATAGAAAAGGAGTTTAATAAATAAAATAATCATTAAGAAAAAAACATTTAATATATTTCGATATGAATGCGAGTGGTTTTTTTTTTGTTAACAATAAAGAAAAGGCTGCAATTATAACCACAAACTATATTATAAATAGGGACAAGATTACACACTATTCTTTATGGAAAGAATATCATAAATCTACATACACAGTTTTTAGATTAATATATTTTTAAGTGTGAAAAATTGCTATTGAAGTTATTTACTAGGGTGTACTAAACATTGTATTTTTTGTATTCACTTAAGTTGCATTGTTCTTAGTATTTTGTAATATAAATTTTCGTATATAGAATTTTAGTTTGTTTACAACTTTAGCTCATAAAATTAGTACATACAATATTTAGCACACCTGTGTAAATGCCTTTATTTTATATATATTTTTAAAGTGTACATCAAAATGATAAGGTTACTTACTTTTTGTTCTGTTAAAGCAAAAATTAAAAGGGTTAAATTACTGTTCGCTCTAACTTTTATCATATGATATGCATTTGAGCGACAAACATTTTAGGAGCAATACTTTTGAAAAAACACAACAAAATGCTTTTAATCTTATCATTTTGGCCTGCATTTTATGATTAACAAATATCTTACTTAATAAAAATTGTTACTTAACAAACCAAATAAACCACACAAATGTAAAGATTGAAATAACAAAGTTAGCACTCACAAAGTTTTACTTATTGTGGTAACGCCTGTATGTGCTAAAGTTTTACAAAACATATTAGTGTTTGTTCACATTGTTCTTAATAAAAAATTTATAACAAACTGTTAACAATTACTTCACAACTGTTAGCACATACAATAAGTCCAACAGTTAGTACACCCTGTTGAAGCCTTTAATATTTAAAATAGTAATAATTCGCAATTTTAATTTTCTTTGGAGCATAGCAATAATCTAACTATAATTAAAATTCACCAACAATCATACTTATAGCATTTTAAAGCTATTTATATTATCGGCAATAATAGCGTAACTATGTATTACTTTTTTAAGTGATATTAAAATGGTTTTAATTATATATGTTTGTAAATAATTGCTACTGTTTAAATTATATATATTTTTTTCAGTAATGGTTTGACCTAAATTTAAGACATTTGTTCCTCTTTATGTTTTGCATTTTGTGTTTTTTTTAATAAAATTTTAAAACTAAAGCTGTTGACACAAATTAAATTTGTTTAAAATTATCACCAATGGTTCCAAATCTAGTCCGTATTTTTATTTAACTTTTTCCTTTGCCTAACTAATTTTAAATTTATTATTAAAATTTCAACATTGCGTCATTCGTAAAACGTTTTCGGCTCCAATTGTCAGAAGGACGTAATATTGACTTCGAACTTTTTACTAGACAATATTTTTTTCAAAGGAACTTTTTACATAAAATAATTTTAACAAAATGCTACTTTTTTATAAAAAGGTACTATTTCGCAATGAGGTACTCTTTTCTTGAAACGTACTTTTTTACAAAATGTAGATATTTTATAAAAATATACTTTTTTACAAATAGCTACTTTTTTATAAAAATATACTTTTTTATAAAGAGATACGTTTTATAAAAGATACGTTTTTGGTAAAAAAAAGCTTATTCTTATTAAAAAAGCTTTTTTACAAAAACGAATTTTTTTTAAAAAATGTACTTCTCTGCAAAAAGGTTATGTATTTACATTAAAGTTCTTTTGCACAAAGAGACACTATTTATTAAAAATTAAATTTGTATAAAAAAAATGTTCAATTGCATTTTTTGCAAAAAAAAATTGTATCACAAAAATATAACTTTATAGAAAGACGCATTTTGCAGAAGAGTAATTATTGCAAAAATGTTGCTTTTCACAAAAAAATACATCCTTTTTTCAAAAAATATACTTTTCACAAAGAGATTATAAAATATACCTTTTATAAAATAGCACTGAAGCACTTCGGCCAAAAATTACCTTATACAAAAACTAGTAATTTTTAATTAAAAAATCCTTTTTGCAGAAAAGTAGTAGATACATATTTGCAAAAAGTAACCTGTTATAAAAAAGTAAATTTTTAAAAATATATTTTTTTTTTATCTAATAAAAGAGAATATCTGACAACGAATACAAAAGGGGACCAGTGTGTCAAAAATATGTTGGTGGATTTTTGACAAACAAAGCCAAGTTTACATTCACTGATAGTCTTATTATTTATTAATTTTTGTTTGAATCTCAAAATCATTTATTTATTATATTTTCTCCTATTCTGTATTAAGAATTTTTCTCAATTTAGTGCCTAACTTAAAAAAAATAAACTTTCCGGATAAATTGAAATAAGGAACATTCAAAAAGTATTTGGGAAGTGTTTTACATACAAGCTTCGAGAAAGGCATTTTATTTGCGAATCAGGTGGGATTACTTAATTTAATTAATGATTATTTAAGTTTTTCCAAAAGAAGTGTAGAGCTTACTGCCTATTCTGCGGTGTCGAATATTATCTTTCGAAAGGAATTCTAAAAGAAACTTGTTTGCAGACCACTAATAATATATTTTATTTATTCAATTATTTAACAAGCAAATATATCTGTAAATAAATGAATAAACAAAATAAGTTGTTAAATGGACGGAACGTTTGACAACGTGGAATAGGCTGTTAATAAAAAATCTCTTTTGGGGTTTTGTTTTGTCTGCCTTTTCTTCTACATTTAATATAATTCTTAAGTGTAACCTTGTCATCCTATGAATAAACACATACAAATAACACGTACAAATAACATTTGTTAAAGATATTAATTTCTATAGATTCTATAAATTTTAATTACTTTTCTATGGTTGTATCATAGGTGTATTTAGAGCACTCCGCGGCGGCCCCTACAGTTTCTCAAATACCAATAAAATTTGTGAGCTCAATAGAACGAAGAACACCAGGCCTCTCCAACAGTTGGACTTAATAGAGGGACCATATTATTGCTGTGATGTGATGGAAGAATTGTTGTAATTTGTGTAATGCTGGGTGATGAAGATGGCAAGCATTGGAAACAATAATTGGAACCGTAATTATTATCCCAGTATTGTTGACCTTTACATTGGAAACGTACAGCGAATTCGAGCCGTTGGCCAATGTGCAATGAATTGCCAAATAAAACGAAAGTAAATTTATCAGAGAAGCCGTCGCATGAGTTTACCACATAATTTGCTTGCAAATCAGCAAAACTACGCCAACCATCTAACGAATAACGTATGTGCACGGATTTATGGAAATCCAAATTTCTTACCCTAACGCTACCCGTTATGGTTTGATTAATGGAATCGGTGACAGCGGCATTTTCCAAAGACACCAATTTTTCACGTACAATGTCCAAAAATTTGGGTAAGCCTCCTGGCTGTTGGAATAACGGCATAAGTAATTTATTAGACTTTGGACCCAATTGTAAGGGTGGTTCTGCATCCAAAATCTCCAAATCTTCATATGCTGATTTGGGTATGTTGGGTATTTCATCGAGGAAAGTTTTAACATCTGCCAGATCCAAGCCCAGCACATCAGCAAAACGTACGATTTTCTTGCAACCGGGGGTGCCGGGCGGAGTTTTGCCAGTTTTCAATGAAGAACAACGTCTTACTCTTTGAGGCCGACAGTCATCTTCATCATCGGTGGTTGCCATATGCAAATGAGTACTTTTTGGTTTTTCATTTTCTGTTTTACGGATATCGTGTTCATTAGTTTTTTTCCCAGTTGGTATATTATTAGCATTGGAGTCGGTTTCCACTTCAATTTCCACTGCCTTTACTTCTTCTTTAGGCACTTCTTCGATTTCTATTTTCAAAAAATCTTCTCCATTCACTGTTTGACCATTAGTTATGTGTACAACTTGTACGGTTTCCTGTTTGATCTCCTCCAGAGCAGTTTCCGTTAAGTTGTTCATTTTAGTTTCCTGTTCTACTGAATTCATTTCATTGCCATCCTTTTCTTGATCCATGTATTCCAGTGATTGCTGATGTAGATCTTTTAAAATAAGATCCTGCATACTAGGAGTCATGCTGATTTGTTTAGGATTTTCCACTTGAAAATAATCATTATGGGTTCTCGCCACTGCAATGTCAGGTCCTTCGCTGGGCAGTGTTTCTAATAAATCTTGATGATTTTGAAAACCATTACTTTGTCCTGTTGCTGCTTTGATATATATGCTGTCAACTTCATCGTTCACTGTTGCGGCGTGTGCTTGACGCATTTGCTTTGCGGTTCGTTGCTGGTGTTGGTGGTGCGGTTGCAGTTGATGTGGTTTCTGTAAGTGACTAATGCAGGCTTCAGGTTCGGAATTTACATCAAAATAGGGACCATCTGAGGAACTATGCGAACTGGCAGCCGAGGCGCAATCATAACCTGATTCAGCTGCCGAGTTGTGAGGTGTATTTGAAGTAGATTCTATAAGTCTTAAGTATTCACATTCATCAATCGGGCTGCCAGGACTCTCCATTTCACGATCAAAATCAAAAAAGGAGTCCGTTTCATGCCTTAAGGGTTGAAGATCTGTGACTGTTTGCCCTCCGCCATTACTTCCGGTGACCCAAGTATTTGTATTGCCACCATTTATAATTGGTTCATCTTCGTGTGATGCATTTTCATCATCATCCTTAAAAATTAAATTAATAATATGATAAACATATGAGAAGAAAATTAAAAGTTCAACAATTTCTCACCTGCGTGCCTAGCGTGCGCAATTTCGAAGATAAACGGCGTGCAAATGCCTCAGCATGTCCTCTACATGATGACATACCTACTATGGGTATTATAGAGACTAAACTGCAGTTCTTAGGATCCGGGGTAGCACTACTATGTGTTATTGTTAAATCGCCTGGACCGTTCATTTACGTCAAACTTTTAAATTTTTCGCTCAACTGCAAATATAAAAAAAAAAACAAATAACAAGCATTAACATTTATTTCATTTCTTTTTCAGGCGACCAGAGAAAAGAATGTGAACAAACTTTATATGTACATATATGAAAAAAACATAAAATTTATTTGACCGAATTTTCATTTAAATTAAATTAAAAACATATACTATGTATTATTAAAATACTTAGTATATTGATAATACAAGTAAATATGAATAATAATTAATTATTATATGTACATTGTACAAGTGTAAACTGCACATTGGGCCGCGTATAGAAAAAAATCATTAAATTTATGTAAGAACATTAAAAACGAGTTGTAATTCAAATTATTGAAAAATCAGCAAAATTCTTGGAGCAGATATTTTCACTAATTTAATCATATCTATTTTTAAATAATATAAATTTAACAGATTTCTGAATTAGGACTTAAGAAATATTCAAATATTTTTCTTCCACAAAAGAAAGATAGCGACCAAATCCGCAACTTTTTTTCGCATTCTGTTTTCCGAATGTTTTTTTTTCCTTTTCGAGGTCTAAGTGATTTTATCCTCTATTTTCTCTTTCTAATAATTTAACATTTCACTACGAATTATGGGTATTTTATATTAAAATATTTTTTACTGCTTCGTTTGGTCCTTGATTACATTTTTAGCGAATTTTTAGCAATTGAAAAATTTTAAACGATTTTAATAACTATTTCCCGAATTTTCGCTCCAAAATAATTTGTTTCCTAGTTTTGGCTCTTATTAAGGCTTCATTCATATTTTGATTTTTTTTTTCGCTACGATTTTTTTACTTTTTCAATATTAAAATTTTTCGAGCTTTCGTCCTTGTTTACAGTTTTACTGCCGTATACATAAAAAAATAATTTGAGTTTGAAATCTTTTTTAAGGATAATTTGTACGGAAAGTTTGCCTTAAAATACATTTCAAACACATATTATTTTTTATGAATACGAGTCTTGGAGTATTTATCATTTATATTCAAAAAGAATTTAATTAGCATTTGTACACAGGAGCACAGGGGGTTAAAAATTTGTTGTGGACTTTTTAATTTGTGTATATTGAAATTTAAAAGGCTACAAAGAGGGTGATGCGATCAGGCGATGAGAGTTAAAATCAGAAAATATGACGCTACGTAAAATGTGAACAGCATGAGCCACATTTTTTTATATATTTTCCGGGAAAAAATAAAAATCAGAATATGACAAATATTTCTGATAAAACAAATAAAAATCAGGCACTGACAAATATTTCTGACAAAAAAATAAAAATCCGTAAATGACATTTATTTTTGCAAAAAAAATCAAATATTTAAAAAGATTTTCTGAAAATATTATGGAAACCGATCAAAATGATGTGCTTGAATTATCTCTCCGACATTTCCTTATGATTTTATTTCCTTTGAAAATTCAAGAATAATTATTATTTTCGGATCCTGATTTTTCCTATTTAGCATATTTTACATATATTTAAGATTTTAAGCCGATTTGAGCAATTTTGAGGAAAATTCGCTGAAATTACAATGAAGCGCTTAAATCGATAGAAAACTCAAAAATGTTTTAAAATTTTAAATTAAAAAAAGAAAGAAAACCGGAACCAACTTGAGCACATTTTTAAGAATGAAAAACGTTTTCAAATATATTTTTTGAGTTCAAAATTATTTTACGCTTTTCCTTTATACCTAAGTGCCTTTTAGAGCCCACTGTCTTAAACTTTTGAGAAACGTTGCCTTTATTTAATTTCTGTATTTCAAGAACTCGACAATAAAAAAAAAACATACATTATACGAACGAGCGTCATACCACCCATACAAATGTAATAAAAATTATCAAGATAAATTAAAAAAATAATAATAATAAATAAAAAACACAAAATTAAGCGCATTTAATATACATACAGAGATATTTTCGTTTTATTATTGGATGCAAGCCATTTTAGAAAGAAAAGCAAAATAAATATGTTGATTTTCAAATTAATGCTTAGCATGTTATAAATAAAACTTAATAGAATTTCGAGAAAAGACGCGACTTTTTATAAATTGTTTAATAGTGCTTAAATATTTTTTAGAAGTAATTTATTTTAGAGAATTTTATTTGAAAAAATAAAATTAAAAATAAAATAAACTATTGTGCCAGCAAAGGAAATTACACTTCATTTTTACACCTACACATCTGCTAAAAGAACATCCGTATCCGCTTTAGTTTTACAACAAAGTTTTTTAAATTTTTTACCTTTAATTTACAATCAGCTGTCAAATTGACAAGCGTACAAGTACACAGAGTGACATAAGCACCACATTTCCTTTCTTAAAAGCCAACAAATAGTCGAGAAATCTTTTCACTCTATAGTTCAGGGACATTGACTTATTAATTGGCAAATTCTTTTATTTTAATTTTTTGCTTTTAAAACATTTAAACTATTTATTTGGTTTATTGTTTGTTTGAACTACAATTGCCTTCATTTCGCAAATAGTTTTGTAATAGGTCGATGTGTTGAAATATTATTTGCCTATTCTTTTGTTTTTTGGGTGTGTTATTTTACTCTAAACATCTGGTGTGCGATATGGTGAGAATTTCGAAAAGAATTTCACGTGACAAACAAATTGCTAATTTTTTTCTATAAATATTCCTAAAATTAATTTCAATTGTATTACAAATATTTTGAAAAATACTTTTAATACGTTTCTGTTTTCATCTATAAATAAATGTTTAATTGAATCAATGAATCATGTAATGACATTTAAGAGAACCAACAAAAACATACATAAATTAGCAAAACAAAATACTTATGTTTATAAGATTTTTTTATGAATGATTTATAAATTTTTAATTCATAATGGCGTAAAGGGTTAAGCTGCCAAATTTTTATATACAAAATTTATAAATAACTATTGTAAAAATAGGCGACTTCGACGAATCTATATGTAGTATATAAAAGCAGAACCCATCAAGGCCGTACGTAAGTGGTGGTTTTCTTATAAAATTTACTAATTCAACATGTATTTATCTTTAACAAATTAGCCAAATGAATGTTTAATTTTGAAATAGTTCTGAAAGCCTTTAAAATTCAAGCCTCATAATGCGATTATTATTCGAACTTAATTAGTTATTAGTCCAATGATTAGTCCAGTAATTATTATTAGGCCAAAGGTGAATTTGATATGAGGCAATATTCTAAAAAATAAACTGGGGACAAATTAACTACAATTAATTTCATCCTGCACTACAGAAAAGAAATGGCGTTGTTTTTCGGGGACCGCTACACCCACATCATCAGTGTTTATGTGTATTTCCATGTATTCGTCACTTTTTAGGCGGCTCGGTTGAATAAAATCACTCTTAAGGAAAAATTCACTAAAACTTTTAAAAATACTAAAATCGAATAGAAACTTAAAACTACAAATTGGCAAAAATTAGGATATTAAGGGATAAAAACAATATATATAATATTCTTTAAAAAGATAAAAGAAGTAATACTGGTTTAAAATTCCCACCAAAATTCTTAAAAGTGACTAAAAATCGGAAAAAGTATCAAAATAGCTTAAAATTCGATAAATCTGTAAAAACGGATCAAGAACCCGTAGACCAAAAACAAAGGAAATGTAGTCGTGAAATTTTTTTCAAAGTTGGTTATTTAATCGCTATAAAAACTTTAGCTGGCCAAAAATTATATCACTCGGAGAAAGAGCAAATTTGTTTAAAAAATATAGCTAAATCAAAAAAATAAAAAATTTGTAATTGTTTAAATTAGACAAAAGCTGGTGATTTAATACCAAAACAGCTTAAACTGCAAATAACGAATATAGAAGCACAAAAATTGTTTCAATTAATTTAAAAAAGAATTCTCTAAACTAGAGAAAATTAAAATTCAATTACTTTAATGGCAAAACAGCAGTCATTACCAAATTGTAAGATTTGAAATTAAAGATTAAAAATGGGTTTAGTTTTAATAATATATAGGAGACTTTTTGGCGAAAACACTTAAATCAAATTTAAAAAAAATGCTCCGAATTCTTATCTATAAATGCAGATCTTTGAGACACTTTCTTAACTCTAATCGTTATATGCCTATAATAATTAGTAACGAAAATATTAAACTTTTTAAAAAATTACTTACATTTAATGATTTTTATTTATTTGGGATTGATGCCTCGGGCAATTTTAAATGTGCCAAACACGAAAAACTTCGAATGAAAATCACTTAATTATATTTAATTTTCGCTTTTGTTTAAGCCGCACACACGACAGCAATTTATTTAGCACTTTAATTATATATTGTCTTTGCTTATAATTTTGAAAATTATATTATCGTTAATTTAACAAAAGTTCACTGATTTGTATTCCAAAATTAGAAATCGGCAAATACCACTTGTAAATAAATTAACACAACACACGTTTTATGTCCAAATTTGTCAAACAGATATGACTATCTAAAATAATCCAAATCAAAAATACAATTATGTACTGAACATGAGAAGCTCAAAACTTACCTATTCTACCTGCACGATCAATAGGCGATCTTTCGCTTTGGGTTCTCGCAACTACTGCTTACCTGCTAATGATGGTTTTAATCTAATGAGTTGACTAACTAAGACCTGGTGTTGTTACATTATGCATTTATGATTTTAGGAATTGTTTTCATGGAAATATTTAATAACATTTTTCTTATTAATTATTGATTGTCTTCTTAGTGGAAGATAATAAAACTGAACGAAAAAGGATCTTCAAAAGCTGTAAAATATACTTTTGTTTATAAATATTCATAATATATGTTCAAATTTGAACACCTCCATAAAGGATACAAAATTATTATGCCTCTATTTAAAAACATTTTTAACAAGGGTTCATTTCCGCTTTCCCAATTCTCGATTTTAAGTCCTAAAAAATTCTCTATATATGATTTTTTTTATAACAGAAAAGTAATACGAAAATTAATTTTCTATTGTTCAATTGTAATTTTTGCACAAATTTTCTAAAGTTTTAATAAAAAAAATGAAATTTTGGTGACAGGCCGACCAATTTAATTTAGTAGTCTTCTTCAATCCTGATTAAAAATATGTAGCCCAAATGTTGGTATGATGATTAAAAAAGGTTCGGGCAAAACATTTTATCCCCAAAAAATCCCCAAGACGAAATTTTCACCCCCAGCCGCGAACAAAAATTTCCGATTTGGGTACAAGTCGCCTAAACGACTTTGGCACTGTCAGCACATATGAATCTTGATGAAAATGTTAAACACCATATAAAACGAAATAAATATGCATATAGTGTTTGATGATCTTATGAACATATTCATCAACCTCAACAAAATTTCACAATTTTATTTAAAAAAAATTTTTTAAATAATATTTATGTGACGTTTATTCATACTGTAAGTCATTAATTGTAAATATTATATTATTGCAACTTTGGTGATGTTTTTCTCTTTTCAATAAAATAGACAAAATCTCTTGAAAAAGTGAACATACAATTCACGAAACGTCGGAACAATATGGAATAAAAACTTGCATTTTTATTTACATCAATCGCGGTAGGCCAATAGCTGAATCAAAAAATCAAAATTAACAAAAGGAATTATACTTGGCCAATAATAATAACAAGAAAAACATTTCAGTCAATTGGCATTGGCCTTGACCAGTACAAATATAATTGAATAGGATCATAATCTAATCTAACTAACATTATAAATGTTAAAGTTTGGATGGATGGATGGATGTTTGTTACTCAACCATGCTAGAACGCACAGAGGAGTATTTGTACCAAAAAGTTTGCCCAAAAGACATAAATGAATTTAAAGAAATCTTAAAAATTAAGTACGCAGATCGATACACAACAAACTTTTACATCATATTGTAAATTTTGAAGACTTTATGTTGCGATTTGTAGCTCTGAGACACTGCTGAAGTCAGGAAAGTGAAGGAAATTAGATGGGCTTTTAATATATATATATTTTTTCGATTTCAAGATGTTTATATGATATTTTTTTGTGGCTAAACGAATAAAGTTACTACATTGATTTTTTTCGCTGAAAGGTTTTTTTCAAAAGCTATTTTTGATGTTTAAAAAAGAATATATCTTGAATGTTAATGTTGAACCAATTCGTTTAAAAATTAAAAAAAATAAAAGTTATACAAGGTTTTTAAAAGTGAAGGCAGCAAATGTATAAATTATGTTTTACACCACAATAAAATTTAGAATCTCATATTTTAGACCCCCCTTAAAAAAAGTTTGCGCAAGTTTGTTCCATTATTTTTAATGATTTTTTTATATTAAATTTAAATTTATTTTTTTTTGCTCGTCAGGCACTTCTTCAAATACTTCTCTGACATCATAATCTTTTGTGTTTGTTGAATTATTTATTTTAAATGTTATTCACGTCAATTTACCTGAATTTGCAAAATGCGAAAACAGCCAAAAATCTGCCACCAGATTTTTTATATCAAATTACACCTAAAACTATCAAAAAAACTTAATCTTTCTCAATTCAAAAACACGTTTAATAATTTTGGCCAGCTTTTTGGCTCAAATACTCTTCTGTGGAACGGATGAACGGATCTGGATGAAATTTGGCACAGAGATAGATTATAGTCTGTAAAAGTACAATATATGGTTCCCATGAGATAGATTTGTTTTAATTTTTCATGATTTTTTCTAATATTTATCCCGGAAAAATCCACGGTTCGTGAAATCTTTTAGGCACTCCATGCTTCTCACACGGGCAATTATATGTTGGTTGTTCACGCGTTTCATGTGCCCAAAACTTGCACGTGCTGGCGGAAAATAATAAGTAATTTAATGTTAGTATTAAAATAAATACCAAAATGTGAAAACCATAAACAACTTTTGACATAACAACAATTAAATATATATATTTGAGCATAGGGCCTCAAATTAAATGAAATATAGTTTAAAAAAAAGTAGATCAGATGTACTTACAACTTGATCTTTATTAATATACTTTGGTTGGACCAAATATTGAGACAGTGCTGTCACAAGACTGACAGCAATTGTTACCATGTGAATGAACGGCTTTGACAGTTGATTTTTTTGGAAAAATTTCAAAACAGAAAATATCAGGCATGTTCTGAAAATCACTTATTTCAAATCACATTTGATTTCAAAAGCAATAATGGTCCTGCAGACGTTTTCAAAATTATATACGATAAATTTCATTCATAAATGATATCTGATGCTCTGTGCAATAGGAAGATTAAAAAAAAGAGTGAAAAAATATCTGCATTATTACTTTTAAAATCGCATGTGATTTGAAAAATGTGATTTTCAGAACATGCCCGTATGTCTGAAAAGTGTAATAACTAAGGATTCTTGAAAGAATGTCAATAATTTATGGCACAGCCGTCATAGTTGGGAGACTAGTGAGAATGGTGGGCTGAGAGCACTACCACAATGTTTCATGGAAGTGAACTGCCACGACAGTTACCATCATGATGTGAACAGATCTTAACAGAGAGTTCGAAAAAGAAATAAAAACCTGACTAAAATTATTCATGGAAATAAAAATAATCATTTATATACACATAGTTCTTGCAAAAAACAAACGAACAGAGTTATGGACAGGCAGAGAGGACATTTTATGCAAAATAAAAAATTAAAACAACTGGAGCAATCAGAAAGTGAGTCCTTCCAAATGAAGCAAAAAAAAAACTATTAACAAATTGGGAAGTTTTGAGGAACAAACAAAAGACTATCAATTGTGTTGTAATTAATTGATATTCCTTCTCTGGAAGTAGACCAATCTCTCATGATTTTAAATACATTCTATCAATAATTTTCCTCTCGACTAAATCGTTAATTTACTCAATTAAAAGAGAAAAAAATAAGAATTAAAAAAATTTTTGAGTGGGTACATTTCAATTTCGATGCGCTATTTTTAACTGCGGGGGTTTCTGTAAAAAAATCTAAAAAAATACTAAATCATATGATGAGACTTTGAAAAGAAAGCGATAGTGAAAAAGTATAAATATGTCATAAAATATTAAATACATCTTTATATACACAAAAGAAAAACATTTGTTCAAAAGATCACGAGTTTAAAAAAATGTGTGTATAAAATATATATTTAAAAAATTGCCAAATAATTTCGTTTAGATATATTAATAATAAAATCATAAACAGATTTTGCGTTGTGCATTGAAATGCTAAGGTCACTTGTGGTTCGCTTTGTGTATGTTGTACAAAATTAAATAATAGCTCTGAGCAAGGCAGATTGAATCGCATCGCGTCGGCAAATTCAACTCGCCCAAGTCGAGATGTCTTAAGAGTTATGAAGTTAGATTATGTCAAACAGCTTACGGAATTTGTCTCTGTACTAAAAGAAGTTAATTTGAAAATTAGCAACTTTGGCTAATTCTATAACTAATCACATTCCGTAATACTATTTTTACTCTAGCATAGAAACAGCAAGCGTATCCTTATCACATTTGCGTGCACCTTATCTGTGTACTTTAATAATAATAAAGTGCCAGCAGTCTGGTGAAAATTAGATTATAATTGAAATGAGTTAAAATAAAAACAAGCTTAATTGGTGCAAAATGTTTAATTAACGTGACAATATGAAATTTGTTATTACTGCTAAAAAAAACAAACTCAGATAGGACACATGTTTTCAAAGTAATTAAGTCGCGCGTCCAGATCTATTTCTAATTCTTGCTTGTTTGTAAAATCTGTCATCAATTTAATAGTTTTAATTAAATTTAAATTAATAGCAAATAGAGTTATTTATAAATATTTTTTACACATTTACACTTTGTAAATATTTGATATGTCAAATACATTTGAAATTCGAACACATTTATTAGTAAAAAAAATATTAAAATCTCTGTTTGTTTATTGTACAATAGTACAAATTAATTATGTAGACATGTGTATGGTTGCTTGCTTAATATAAAAATAAAAAGATAATTTATAATCCATTGAACCGTAGATGATTAAAGTTAATATGAAAATAAACAAATATTTGCATTTTGGATTAGCAGAGGAAATTGGTTGGAGGGGAGGGATTGGAAATTAATATCGATTGATATTTGATTGATAATCAAAAATTATAGACAGTAATATGCATTAGTTCGCCGTAATGAAAGTGAAGTACTTTTTTCAAAGATGTTACCCGTATTGAAATTCTTCAAGATGATCTAAATCAGAAAGGAGACTTATTCTGAGCGCTGCCGCGATGTGGGCAAGATCCATACACCATATTCGCTGTTTGCCAATTTGTCTCAAGCGGCTGAAACGTGCCATGGGCAAACACCTTACCGGTGAGTTATTGATAGAAATGGGATCGTGAGTAACTTTTCACTCACGCTCATGCACCGCCACGTTTGACTACTCAACACTTTTTCTTGTTGGTACTTGGTAGTTTAGAAATAATTATACGCTTTTTATTTTTTAATATTTTATTATTTTAATTTTTCTTTTTTTAACTAAGTTTTTCATAAAATGTTTACTTTTTGTTTTCTTACTTTTATTTGTTTACCTTTTGAATCATGGGTTTTCTTTTTGGTTTACTAGCAAAATTTTCTGCAGTAAAAATTTATAAATACTCAGCAATCAACTGTGAGTTTACGCTCCCAATTTATGTTCTCATTTACTGTATGTTGTGTAAACGAACGCAATTCAGTAAAAATTGTTATTAACTTTTGGGTACACGAACGCAATTCGTACGGAATTGTAACCAAAAAAGCTGATGATTTTTTACTTTGCCACTGTGGTTTTAATTTTAAGTTTGTTGCAAACTAATAATTATCATTTCTTTCCCGAAGGTAAGCAATTTTTCAAGAACGTGTATCTTTAAATAGCTGCTCCGTAGCAGCTGCAATTTGAATTAATTGATACGTTACAGCACAGGCTCCTAATATTAGTTTGTTGTCCATTTGTTTTAACACTTTTTTTAAATTAACCAAACAAACACTTCAAATATAAACATTGTTGCGTACTTCAAAGCAATAAAACCGATAAATTTGTTTTAAATCCTGGTATTGTCAACACTGGCTAATTGCCAAAATTTTCAAACGAAATAATCAATATTGCTTAACATTTTTCACAAATTTTTACAGAGTACTACGCTTTGTGTAATACACCAAGAGAAAAAAAGTTTCTCAATACTTGCAAGATTTGAATTCCGGAGTAACTTTAAATGAAGTTGAAAACTTTGAAGGCTCTTTTAGTTATAACTTTCAAATTTTCAATGAATTGTACTAGACTTAGAAAAAAAACATTTGTTACGAATAGATTGAATAATAGAATTTAAATGAAAATTTCCATTAAATTTAAAAAAAATGCATCCAGGAGAGATATATCGTATGTGTACAGTGAGACCTCGATTATCCGTAATAGTCGGGACCGGAAGCATTCTGGATAATTAATTTACCCGGTTAATTGATAACAATTTTGAGATGTAATTTTAAACATTTTTTATTCATATGTATTTCATTTATTCCGAGATTTTATAAAAGTGTTTAAATATTGTAAGAAAAAAATTACAATTAAAAAAATGATTAAACGATACATAAAGATTTCATTTTAATTAGTTTCTTAAAAAAATTATGTAATTTTGTTTGTTTATTTGTTTCTCATTTTTCAAATTCATATTTTCGTTATTTAGCTTTTCATGAATGCGGTAAACTGGGAGTTCATCTTGCTCTGTAATATCCCAGCCGCCATGGCTCTCCAGGAAGTCCATCGTTCGTGCTGGACCCATTCATAACCCCCAAAATTTACTTTTGGTTCTTCAGCAGTCTTTAGAGTTTTTCGGCTTTCTGCGCAAAACTTTAAAATTTTGTCTTTGTTTTTTTAATGTCATAGACTGTCTGTCCACTCCGTATTTTTGTGATATAATTTTAATACTCATATTGCTTAAAATTCATTTATTAGTTTAGCTTTGTCTTTAATAGATAAAACTACTTTTTGACTTTTTATTGATGTCATTGTAGAAATAAACAATTACGATTTGTACTTATCAAACGTCTAAATTAAACCAAACATGCGTGTACACTGTAAACATTCTTCGGACTCGTCTTATTTAAACGATGGAATTCCTCTTTTTCGTGTTATGTTTTTACTAGAGTATCCACTTATTTGACTTTTGGTTTTGTTCAAGTAAGAAATTACTCAATTTTGGGATTTTAAAATTGCTAGAATAATCGAGTAAAGGTTTCAAATAACTCGAATAACTGAAATAATTACAAAATAAATTTAAATTATTGTATTCAACGGAATAATTATACTCGTACATATGTGTTTGATTTAATATTTTTATTATATTAAAAAACAAAAAAAATAAACAAAAATGCATTCAAAAACAAACATTTAACTATAACTACGTATAAAGTTGTAAAACTTTTAGAAAATATTGTATATAAAAAATTATGTTCAATAAAAAATTGTATTTTTCACTAAACTTGAAAAAAATTGTTTGATAAAACTTTTGATATTTTAATAAAACTTGACGTTTTTATAAAATTTGTAATACTCTGTTGTATAGTTTTGTTAAGTTCATACATACAAAAGATTGTTCTCATTTAGGTACACATTTTCTTCTTCCAATATATCATTCATCATCTGATACATTTTGATCAGATTCAATGTAAAACAAGCTTTTGTTTCAGCTTTGGAGATATATATAAAATATTTATCATTGTTGGGGAACCTTGCGGACTTAAGATAAAGAATAAGTGCACTAATTACTTTAATCCGCCTCTCGTTTATTCTGGCCTTAAGGCAAGCAAGTAAATCTTTTGAAAAGGAATTATTCGCCTTTTCTAAATTGTTGATTAAAAACTTTATTAATCCTTCCGATACAGTTAATGTTGATGAATCTTTACTAAGTTTTTTTAATGGAAACTATGCTGAAAGTATCAATATTTCCTTGTCTGTAAAAACAGATAACCCATAATCTGACAGTGCATGTTTTACACATTTATAAATGCGAAGGAAATTTTGAATCATATTAGCTAACGATGACCAACGATGTTTAATGTGTAATGAAAATAAATACAGAAGGTAATAACATTTAACTTAGTTTTAAGGGATTTAATCAGTTGGAAATGAAAAAAATATATATATTTTTCTATTAAAAAAAAGACGTACATATTTGCTAAGGAATTAATTTTACTCGATTAATTGACATCAATTGTTCGAATTATTTGTTAATCGAAATTAACTAATTTCATTATTCCATCAAATAATGGAAAAACTTTACTCAATTAATCGAACAAAGATTAATCGAATGGATACTCTAGTATTTACATTGAGTTTGATTGATCAAAAGAAATAAAAATATGCTTAGAATCCCATATAATAGAAGTTATCACGGTTAATCGGTGCAAAAAATTAAAATTATAGAAATTATTAAAAAATTTCTTTCCCGGATAATCGACGTTCCCGATTTTTTCAAAATGTTAATTTTTCGAATGTCAAATTGTCCGGTTTTTTTATAATTAAAAAACCGGCTCAGTCGACTACTTTTCAATTTGTATAATTTTCCAATTAAATTAGTTTTTACAAATTAAAACTTTGAATTCAATGATCACTACGATTTCTCAGCTTTTGCGAATCTATAAATGAGTAAATAATGCAGTTATTGACTTGGGACTAGCCCCATTTTCTCAAAAAGAAATTAAAATTTTATCAGAGCCAAATGACACTCTTAAAGCAGTAGATATTGCTGTCAATCAGTAACCCAAAAATTATACAAGTTTGTTGGAAACTGAGGGAATTTTCTTCTTTTTAATTAAAACACTTTCAAAAATTCCAAATTCATTGTCAAGATTTAGTTGAATGTTAAAAAAAACGAATAAACGAACGTCCCTTAAAAGTTTTGAATACTTTAATACTTAATTTCAATACCGGAAACTTCCTCAAAAACGAGAGTTTTATTAAATACTCTTTAATAAATGAAACAAAGAAATTCACCTTTCAGTTATTTATCCAACTTATTTATAATTTTTTTAGGGAATATTTGAATAGATATATAATTTTATAAATAAAATAAATGTATTTGAATGATCATTAATGCACAAATTATTACCAAATCCTGCCCTACCTCAGATCTTCTAGTTTCATACCAGAAATAAAAATTTTAAGGTATTCATATCATTACTTTAGTTTTAATGAAAGCCATATATTTATACATGGAATTCACTTCAATTTTAGTAAAACAATTTTGTGTTTACTATTTTGGAAACATTTAAATTAGGTATGAAATTTCGGAATAGAAAATAGAATAGAAGCGTGCATCACAGAATTTTTTGGCATCAAATAACTTATTTTAGAATTCTCTTATATTCATCTTTCTTTTAGGAACTAGATTTTGTGTGCTTTATTATGCGAAATTCGCTAAAAATTACGAAAACACACTATAACTTTCAAGGTTACTCCCATTTTTTTGTAGCTTGGGTCACAAAACTGCTAAAAAATTGTGTTTTATGCCATTCGAAAGTACACTTATATCCCACTAAGCACCATGCATATTCGTAAGTTGAAAGTACCTCTTTTGAAAGACCCAAGCATTTGTATATTTTAGTGTGAAAACGCGTTCGAATATAGCGTTCGTCACACAGGATTTGCCCACGCAGGATTTGCTCATATGCAGAATCCAAAAAGCAGCATAAAATCTGATGAAAGCATTTTAAATAATTTCATATATTTGCAACTATATGCCCAACAAGTACAATGAGTGAAAGAGCATTTTCGATTTTTAATTTCATAAAATCAAAACAAAAAAATAGTTACTCTCCAAAGCTGTATTTTATTTTTAAAAAATTATTTTAAACGAATTAATTAGACTACTCTTTGCCATTTAATTGTTATATTTTTTCAGGAGAAGAAAACCATTGAAATTTGTATATCTCACACGTTGTGCTTCAAAAATTTTTCTTTCGAATTGATACTACTAACTATCCTTTTAAGGGTGGTCGGTTAAATATATAAGCAGCTCAGCATGTTAAAAAATCTCATCAAGGAAAGTAATCAATCGTTATGTGAAAGTTTTATGTGTTCTTGAAAGTTCTTGCCAACTTTAATTGATTCAACACTTACAGATTGATGAACAATCAATCTAACTTAGGATGCTTTCTTTTTTAATATGAACACTGGTAATATTTTTTTCAACACTTATTTTATTATTTCATTTATTATTTCAATAGCAATTTTCCACTCTTACAAATTGTATTTAAATTATTTGAAGTTTCACTAATTATTTACCTTAAAAAATATGTAATTAATTATGTTTTTCTTACAATTGAAAAGCAATTTTTATATTATGAAAATATTTTTTAGCTGCAATTAAATTTACTTTAGTTTTTCACTAATTAGTAGTTAAAGCACTTTTGTTTTTTTTAACTTTTATTTTTGTAAATTTTACAAATAAATTTATTTAAAGCGAAAAAAATAGAAATAAAAATAAAATGCAATCTTTTTTTATACCGGTGTCTAAATGTGAACTGATTTGTTTTGATTTTGCCATAAAGTGATATTATAGTTGAGAAAAAAATCGTAATTTTTTCAATATTTTGAGTTTAAAGACAGACAAATTGCCAAAGGCGGGACGATAAGAAAGAACAGTGAATAAGGAAGGGGTTTGGGAGGCATGTCGCGTGAATAAAATAAAACGAAAACAAAATTTTACGAAATTAAAATGCATTTTTTATTTAGTATGCAGTATTTAATCGGACAAAAAGTAGAAAAGATGCACTGATGAACACACACACATATGCACATAAATAAATGCATTAACACAAACAAAAGATGCTAATGTACGAGGGCTGGTCAAGAATTTGTCGATCATCGACTTGCGACAATGGAAAAGTTGTTGATAATGGTTCTGTCTCGCTTATCAGCCACGCGCTCGAAAAAATATTTTATAATGACGCTTCAGGTGAGTGTTTTCGTCAGTAAGGAAAAATCGCAACACATAAATAAAGTCAAACAGATTTTTTTAATTTTTCCAAAATGTAGTTATATTTTTTTCAAATTAAATTTTTTAGGAATCAAAAGCACGAGTTTGTATTTTTTATATATTTTTTTGTTCACAAGCGCTTAAAACTTGTTTTTCCAAACATCGCTTTAATATGCAATGGTGCAAAAAATAATAGAAATAAGATAAAATTCAACATATCGCTCATTTACTAAACAAACGACATAACTAAAAAAAAAACTAGTTCTTCAGAAAGGAAATTTAAAGTTTTTAATTTGTCCATAACTCAATGAAATATTAAAAAAACTATTATTCTCTCAAGAGCTGAGTAAAAAAGATATTTGTATGAATTTTTTACACAAGATGAACATAATTTTTGAGGTGAATCACGTTTTTAAGTAAATGAGCGATATGTAATTAAAAAAAACTTAAGCTGCGAATAACTGTTTTTTTTAGGAAATTCATTTAATATAATTTTACCCATTTCTATCTTATTTATACTATCTAAAATAACTTTTAAATATACATCACTGATATATAAAATTTCATTAATTAAAATTGCGAAATTTGTGGTGGAAAAATATTAGAAACAAACTTAAAAACTATAAAATTGTTGCAAAAATAACAAAAGTGTTATTAATACCTTGTGGATTCACTTTTATTTTTTTTATAGAAAAGACAAGATTCTTACACTTCCTGTGCGGTATTGAAGGCGAATTGTCTTTGTTATTTTTTCCCAAGTTGTGTTCAAACGATATTAACTCTTCTTTTAAGTTTGCTACAGATTCTTCAATGGATCGATCTGGAGTTATTACGATGTCCAACACAAAATCGTCACTCTACTGTTGCAGAAGCAGTTCCTCACGAGATTAATGTTTTAACTGTATAATATTCGCTGCTTTTTGGTTTTGGTTATTTATAATTGCTCTACTAAATTCATTTTTAGCTTCTTGAATGATTAAATTTTCCAAAGTAGCATTAGAAATGTGTCCTCATTACGTGCGGCTTTTCATTTTTCTCCTCTAGACTTCAACTCATGGCATATTTTACACTGAGAACATATTTAATAGTGTCTGCGATTTCATTCATTGTCATCAGCCAGTTCAAAAGTTTTTATGGTATTTTTGCTCTGATGCTTTTGAACGTTTTGCTTTATCTATTGTAGCGTCGCTTTTAATTAGTTTTGTTACAAGCCGTAGATTAAACCACGAAATTTGCTCTATTCCTAATGTTATTCGTGACTGAAAAGTACTAAATAACATTGACGAATATTCCAAAATCATAACCAAAGTCGAAACTATTAAAACAGAAACTAAAAAATAGTTCACAGATAGTTATAGATCTTATTCAAAAATCATAACTAGCTTTTTGCTGATGTAAGAAATGCAATCCTGTATATTGGCATGTAGAGATAACAAAACGTCGATAATATTTTGAACGATATTTAATGTAATTAAATAAAATGCTTATGAAGCTAATAAAAAACAATTTTTATTCTTTAAAACATTCATACAAACCCTAAAAAAGTTATTTTTTGTTCATAGTTTGTATATAAATCAATTAAAATAAGGAGCTGTAAAAGTAAAATTATTCAATTATCTCCTTAAAAGAAAAATTTATATGCTTCTATTATTTTTAGTATGTGTAAATATCTTTAAGAAAATATTTTGGCAACACTGCTTCAGGCGTAAAAAGACTTTGATAGGATATATTGGCATTTCGGAAATGCTTTGTAGACCCCTGAATGAGTGAATGAATGAATGAATTAATTATTTGTTATTGTTCGGGAAACACAGGACACTGCGACCGAAATCTATTGAATCCCTTGCCAGGTGTTAGAGCATCTTAGCTATACCTGTTTTCCTAAAAAATCTCAAGATTGCCAGTGGTTCTAGTGTTGGCAGTTCCCAATCCTTCAATAGATGCTTGCCCAACTGGTTATAGCTTCTGTGGCATAAAGCTTCACAGTCCTTCGGAATATGCTCTGGAGTTTCATCCTCGAAATCACAGAATCCTCACAGGCTGTCATTCTCAAAGCCAAGTCTGTAGAGTTGTTTTCTCAGTCTGCAATGGCCTGTGAGGAAGCCTGTGAGGAAGCCTGTGAGCATTCTTAGATTGCTTTTACTTAGGAACATGAGAGCTGTGAAACGGTTTTGGTTATACGTTCCAATCATTAGCTCTGCATGCCTCAGGCCAGGGATATTGTACCAGTGATGTTCCCTAGTGCTTCTAGTCACCATTGATATATCTTCCCGGGTTTTATCCAATCAAAGCCCACAAAACGGTTCTGGTCCGACCATGGGATTACTAGCACCCTTCCTGGCCATTTTGTCTGCGTTTTCGTTTCCCGTCACCCCGTCGTGTCCAGGAACCCAGCAGAGTGTAACCTTATTCGTCCTGCTTAGCTGATTAATCTTGCTGCGACATTCGCAAGCCAGCTTAGAGGTAAACTTGTATGAGCTGAGTGTCTTGATCGCAGCCTGACTATCACGTCCTCGGTAGGCCCTGTCAATATTAAATTGTGCACATCTTTCAATGGCATAAATCTCTGATTGAAAAATGGTAGCAGTTTTTTTCAAGGACTCGCAGTAGTTAATCCTCGGTCTTACAACTCTAACGCCAGAGCCTGTCGCCGTTCTGATAGTGCTCGTTCCAAAGGGATATCAGGGTGACCCTTAGTGACAAAGACGCATAAATATTGTGGAATAAAAATATTCCTCACCTCTATGGAAAAATTTCAAATGAAAATTGTCCACTGAGTTGCTGAGGTTCAGGGTGAAGCATTTTGGGCCACCGCGAAATAGTTTTCAACTACGACGTTGTTAAAAGGCCATGGATACTTTTAAGAGTCTCTTAATATATATTGTTAATATGGTGTCTTAACATCCAAGTCAGGGTGCAAAGTCGATATCATTGTTCATACTTTAGTTGGTCCAACACTTAGGCAAGGACTTTGAACGACTAATTCAGAAAAAAATATTAAATTAACAGCAGCTTTTGTATGTTCAATTGACCAATAAATCTGAAAAGTAGCTCTTAGCTTGCAATCGAACATACTAGAATCATTAACAGTAAAGATATAGGAGTATATTTTTGGTAATTTTGGCTACACTGATGTACAGCTATACGGGGGAAATGAGGTTCAACTAACGACAATGGAGGTCCATCGGTCGGTTGAAGGTGGATTTCGGCGTTTAATCAGTGAGTTTACTATGGTATGAGGAGCTTCCGCAGATGACTGGTCCATCATCGCTTATCTCTTGGGACTGTTGTGTTGTTGGCAAACTGCAAGATAGTATCCATTACATCAAGAGCTACGAACGTGGTTCTGGCAGTCATGGTGCTCAAATTGACACCTGTGTTTCGAATTTCATTATATAGGGTCGTCGGTATTTTATCTTTACCATGTATTTATTAAAAAAACATACCTTGGCCAACTATTTAGTTTAATTGTTGTAGGAAAGGACTTTTGGTTGAAAGAGAGTTATTATTCTGAAACCACAATCACGCTATTTCTGATGTTTCTAAAAATTGCGTCCATCGTGCAGTTACGGTGTACTACTATCTAATAAGAAGATTTTGTACCTTTTAGTAGTTTATTCTGTTCAGCTTAGCTAATAAAGGAGTGCCCTAACGAGATAGCAAGACATTCGAAGGTGCTTTTATCTGTTGACATTACTAAGCAAGTGGTATTGTTGATTTATTCAATGAATGCTTGGAATACTGCGTCCAATCTTCTTTGTGTCAATGTTTTTTACATAACGAGACTTTTCGGCTTGTGAGAGAATTTCCGTGTTTGCATTACCTGGTGCGGAAACAAGGAAGCAGGTTGATATGACTCTACAGAAGCGCACTAGCCCATTGAGCTAGTAGATAACAATACCATCCTCCGAATTGTGAGGCTAAATGTGGAACGGACCCTAAATCGCAATATTTGAGCGAATCCAAAAACTAACTTGACGAAATTGGGCAGACATTTTTAAGGGCTCCACAAAAATAGGCGAGAGTTAGAAGGCATTCATTGAGGGTGGCATTGGCTCAAGTAGTAAGCACGTTGACTACAAACCGAAGGACCTGGGTTCAAACCCAGTGTCAGACAGAGTCATGAAATAAAAACACCACGCATTTTCTCTGATGTGCATTAGTGTGTCAGTTGTTGGCGGAAGGTTTCAGTGGCGAAGGCATGGTCACTGGTCACTGGTCACTGAACAGTACCAACTTCAGCTGATACAAAATCCAATGTAACATCAGAGCGCCCTCCTTCGTTGGTACTGAGTAGCACAATCAACGGCGAAGTAAAATAATTAATAAAGAAGAGGCAACTAAGCACAGCTTCAAAAAAATTCGTAATGCTCCTCTTAGACACCAGAGGCGCTGCAACACTGCTCTATGAATAAAACGTGCAAAAAAAACAGAGTTGTAAAAAATAAGAATGAAGCTTCACCTCCTGTCATACCTATCAATATCCCTTTCCACTAGTTCCAGCACAATGCATTGCATGTGTAGGGGTCATCCCCTGAGTGCAGGTCCAAGATAAAAAAAAATAAAAAAAAGTTGGCTTAGAAGGTTCACAATCTTTGAACTAAATCTAAATAAGGGACCTTTTTACGCTTGTTGCATTTTCGCCTTCAACAAATTGTACTAGATTAAAGAAGCACACAATATTATTCTTTAATCTATTACACACTGTTGAAGTCGAAGACGAAGTTTCAACAACTGTAATAAGGAATATTGTTGCTACATTAAAAACCATATTTTTGTTAAGATTAGCTAAATATACGCCAGGTAGTTCTGAGTCCGCCCTTCGTACGTTTGAACTCGCAAGTATGCAAACTTTTGCCAGGCAGTGTTAGTACCCGTAAGCACAAGATAGTTGACGCCATACAACTGCGGTTTTTGTCTACAACGTATTGTTTTTCTCTAAGAGAACCCTCCTGCAGTTTTTCAACCCAAACTCTACCTACATACATACACACAACAAATCTATCTATCTGCAAAAGCTAATATATACAAATTAACAGAGATACTTAAAAAATAAAAGTAAATACTATTAGTTTAGTCAACCGCATTTTTTTTTATTTTGTGTTGTTAAACAAATTAAGCTGTTCTAGATAAAATACGAAACGATCACCAAATGATGGTGAGGTGATGCTGTGGTTTTAGCTGTTGCTTCTGTTATTGACAAATAATAAGATCAATTGAACTTATCACACGTTTCAAATGATTTAACAGATCTGATCAGAGGGAGGGAGGCTTATTGCTTTATTTAAGTTTATTAGATTGTAAGAAAAAATATGTTTTGAAATTGAAGGTATGTGTACAAATATTTAATAGAATCTGCCAGCCAGCCATCTGTCAAATTAAATTTTAACATTTAGGCATAGACTATTTAAAAGGAAAAAGACTAATTGTTTTAAAATGTCAAATAGAATTAAAAATTAAATCTAAATAGATTTGCATGCTTCTTGATGCCAAGTTGTTTCAGTTCTAGTTCGACGAATGGTTGCAAATTTGATGTTGCTAATGTTCTGTTTATATAAAACTAACATATTCTATAATTAGAAACTAATGATAATTAAAGCGGTTTAGGAAAGGAAAATGGCTGTGTACGAGTTGGTGTACCACAGATGTACAACACCAAAGCACTTCTAGACCCAAAATCATTGTACTAAATCTTTAATTCTGCAAACGTTTTCACAATCATAATTATAAAATTATGGTAAATTTATCTTTTCATTGCCAGGGAAACGAAGGCACAAATGAGATATTTATACGATTCCGAACTTCGATTTTTTAGTGCATATTTTTGATATTTTAGTTTTAAGCGCACATTTATGTAATTTTTCGGAACATTTAGACTTTTTTTGGGCATATTTAAGATTTTTCAAAATATTTATGTACACGTATATGCAAATAAGGTGTTGTGCAAAACAAAAATAACAGAATCCATATTTGACTTTATATTTCAACATTTGCTACAATATACTTCTCAACAAAGAACTAAATAACATAAGTTGTCGTAGGACTAATTGGTACTACAAGGTGGCGTAATTATTTAAAATTTGTTTAAGTTTTGTGCAAAGAAGACTTGGGAAATTTAATATGGAACAGTAACCGCCAATAGAACAACGAACAAAAATCGTTGAATTTTATTTTTCTGATGCAGCGTGCTTATGCACATAGGGCTCGCTAGAACAAATATTTGGCCAAAATTATTTTAAAAATAAAAAATTTTTAATTAATGTTTATAAGTAATTAGTCGAACTTTTATTAATATTTTTATATATTGAAACGATTGATTTTGGCTCAAGTTCAAACCCGAATTTTACCCATTTATTTATTTTAATTTTTTTTTTATTTAATTTTAATTTTTATTAGAAAATTTTTTTTTTGGATAAATTCATTATTATTTTTATTAAGAGAGTACTATATATAGAACAATTTTTATTATTCATCATACTAGCAGAACGGATCAGTACTGATTTCGAGGTCGCTACACCATCTCATCAGCGTTCTTTGTTCAATTTTACCACTTTTGACGGTGGATACTAGTGATCAGGAATATCAACTATTTAACCGTATTATTTAACAAATTAGGATACGAAAAGTACAAACTTATTCATTTTCACATGTCAAATCAATTTCGGTTAGTACGAAATCCCATCTATGATGAATAACTACTCTATATATTTCAGTCTCTCTTGCTTATTCAGCGCCATTGGCTGCCGAGAAATAAGCGGTACTTAATCATGTTGTTAGGTTTCTGTCATTTGTAGTTGAATTTCTTTTTTAGTATTCAACCAACTATGACCAAGTAAACATGTAGATTTTGACGCGTGCCATCGTTATTTATAATTAATGTTTATAAGTAATTAGTCGAACTTTTATTAATATTTTTATATATTGAAACGATTGATTTTGGCTCAAGTTCAAACCCGAATTTTACCCATTTATTTATTTTAATTTTTTTTTTAATTTTAATTTTTATTAGAAAATTTTTTTTTTGGATAAATTCATTATTATTTTTATTAAGAGAGTACTATATATAGAACAATTTTTATTATTCATCATACTAGCAGAACGGATCAGTACTGATTTCGAGGTCGCTACACCATCTCATCAGCGTTCTTTGTTCAATTTTACCACTTTTGACGGTGGATACTAGTGATCAGGAATATCAACTATTTAACCGTATTATTTAACAAATTAGGATACGAAAAGTACAAACTTATTCATTTTCACATGTCAAATCAATTTCGGTTAGTACGAAATCCCATCTATGATGAATAACTACTCTATATATTTCAGTCTCTCTTGCTTATTCAGCGCCATTGGCTGCCGAGAAATAAGCGGTACTTAATCATGTTGTTAGGTTTCTGTCATTTGTAGTTGAATTTCTTTTTTAGTATTCAACCAACTATGACCAAGTAAACATGTAGATTTTGACGCGTGCCATCGTTATTTATAATTAATGTTTATAAGTAATTAGTCGAACTTTTATTAATATTTTTATATATTGAAACGATTGATTTTGGCTCAAGTTCAAACCCGAATTTTACCCATTTATTTATTTTAATTTTTTTTTTTAATTTTAATTTTTATTAGAAAATTTTTTTTTTGGATAAATTCATTATTATTTTTATTAAGAGAGTACTATATATAGAACAATTTTTATTATTCATCATACTAGCAGAACGGATCAGTACTGATTTCGAGGTCGCTACACCATCTCATCAGCGTTCTTTGTTCAATTTTACCACTTTTGACGGTGGATACTAGTGATCAGGAATATCAACTATTTAACCGTATTATTTAACAAATTAGGATACGAAAAGTACAAACTTATTCATTTTCACATGTCAAATCAATTTCGGTTAGTACGAAATCCCATCTATGATGAATAACTACTCTATATATTTCAGTCTCTCTTGCTTATTCAGCGCCATTGGCTGCCGAGAAATAAGCGGTACTTAATCATGTTGTTAGGTTTCTGTCATTTGTAGTTGAATTTCTTTTTTAGTATTCAACCAACTATGACCAAGTAAACATGTAGATTTTGACGCGTGCCATCGTTATTTATAATTAATGTTTATAAGTAATTAGTCGAACTTTTATTAATATTTTTATATATTGAAACGATTGATTTTGGCTCAAGTTCAAACCCGAATTTTACCCATTTATTTATTTTAATTTTTTTTTTTAATTTTAATTTTTATTAGAAAATTTTTTTTTTGGATAAATTCATTATTATTTTTATTAAGAGAGTACTATATATAGAACAATTTTTATTATTCATCATACTAGCAGAACGGATCAGTACTGATTTCGAGGTCGCTACACCATCTCATCAGCGTTCTTTGTTCAATTTTACCACTTTTGACGGTGGATACTAGTGATCAGGAATATCAACTATTTAACCGTATTATTTAACAAATTAGGATACGAAAAGTACAAACTTATTCATTTTCACATGTCAAATCAATTTCGGTTAGTACGAAATCCCATCTATGATGAATAACTACTCTATATATTTCAGTCTCTCTTGCTTATTCAGCGCCATTGGCTGCCGAGAAATAAGCGGTACTTAATCATGTTGTTAGGTTTCTGTCATTTGTAGTTGAATTTCTTTTTTAGTATTCAACCAACTATGACCAAGTAAACATGTAGATTTTGACGCGTGCCATCGTTATTTATAATTAATGTTTATAAGTAATTAGTCGAACTTTTATTAATATTTTTATATATTGAAACGATTGATTTTGGCTCAAGTTCAAACCCGAATTTTACCCATTTATTTATTTTAATTTTTTTTTTTAATTTTAATTTTTATTAGAAAATTTTTTTTTGGATAAATTCATTATTATTTTTATTAAGAGAGTACTATATATAGAACAATTTTTATTATTCATCATACTAGCAGAACGGATCAGTACTGATTTCGAGGTCGCTACACCATCTCATCAGCGTTCTTTGTTCAATTTTACCACTTTTGACGGTGGATACTAGTGATCAGGAATATCAACTATTTAACCGTATTATTTAACAAATTAGGATACGCTTCAGCTTTATTTTACATTTTAAGCTTTAGAAATAACTTTTTTTTTAAACTAGAAAATATTAAAAAATTTTAAAAAATACCTGCACTCAAATATTTTTTGAAGTGGACTGAAGTTTATCAACTTTAGTGCTGTAATGTTAAACGGTAAATTGAAATTTACAAAAACAAAATGCATTTGTGGTTGCTCTGATGTGTTTGCTATTAGATTGCAACAACAAAATTATAATCGTAGCCCATGTAAAATATTTAGTTTTGGCCAAAAATTTTAATTTTGGGACCTTAGTGTTATGGCAGACGTTTTAATGTGCGTAGTAGATCCTTAGTGTTAACAATACATCGGCATTTCGTTAACACAGTGCGGCAAGTCTCTCTGGTGCCGGAAGACTATGTACGGTTCAACGTGTACGCAAGAGTGTGGCAGAAAATTCAGAAACATCAACCAGTAGACGTTCTGCGCAACTTGTTCACTGTTCCATTCATTTTAAATTGCATTTCAAATTTTTCACATCTTCTTTCCACAAATCTTTAAAAAAATGTAAATCAAAAAATTATAAAGCATTCACTTTTTCTTCTTAGTTCCTTTAACTCCTACACTCAAAAGGAAAATCAATCCACCCGTACTTAAATCAATCCCAAGCGGTGTTAGTTAAAAGTACGGTAATCCCAGATTTAAGTACGGACGGATTCAAATGCTCAATTTAATTTAAGTTGATTCAAGATTTTTCACGTGATTAAAGAATTTTGTACTCATTTTAAGAAACTCCAGGATTGGTTATCTAAAGTATCGGTTATCGGCTTGATTGAAGTACATTTTATTGTTATTTGTACTCAAAGTTTTGAGTACGACTCGTACTCAAAGTAAACAGATAATAATTGAATTTAGTACGGCGTTTTTCTTTCTGTGGAGCATAAGGCTTCATAAAACATTCACACCATACCACTGATGGATTGATCTGACTGGCAGTTTATAGTTTTTTTATCAAACTTTCCAGACATTTAATAAATCTGTTCGCTTTCGATGAAGCGGATCTAATTTACCCTGCAACAGGCGTCCGGCGCAACCTAACCTACCTCAATCTAAGAACGAATGCAACATACGGAAAATTTGAATTTATTCCCTGATTTGGCGCGATATGAAAAAGTCCGAGAAAAGAAAAACTCTTAAACTCACATTAAGCAATATATAATAATATGTAATTATGTACTACTTTGGATTAAAAAATAAGTTAGTATTTTCGGGGTTTGCACCGAACCGATTGACAATGTGTAGGAATTCCAAGTTTCTAGCACATTCTTTTCAGCCATTAGAAAGAGGCCTAATGTAATCTAGTTCTGCATTGATAGGCCGCCTGCATAACTTAAGGTATTATATTGGATATCAATCCACCTTCTCAGGGAAAGATCTCTACAAATGATACGTGAAATAGTGCTTGATAATTTACATTGTTAGAAAAAAGTACTATTAACTCTGCTGTATTGGCAATATAAAATTTAAAAAAATATTTATTATAATGTTGATGTTATTTATATTACTAAACCAGGGGAAATTCTTCTAAATATTCAGAAGAACAAAATTTTGTGTATTAAAAAAATAAAGCTTCTTTCTGCCAGTCTGAGGTTCTAATTTTTGAATTTTTAGTAAACAAAATCTCTTATCTTTAATAAAAACAAGAAGAACGCACAAGATCAAAAATAAATTAAGATGTTAAATACATAAACAAATGATTAATCACTGAAACTCGTTATCGGTAAAATTCCGTACTATGTAAGTATGTATGTATGTGTGCTAAATCAATTACTTTAAATGAATTAAAAATAATTAAATATCATAATATTGTTTAATGGACATAAATAAATTTATATTTTATTCTTATCTATTTACTCTTTGTAAGTCAGTGGTAATATTCAATAATAGTCTATCGTACAATTATTACCAGGTAGATGCAGTACAAAAAAACATGTGTATTGTCTGCTGGAAGTTTAGTTGCTGACTGTCACAAAAAAAACTTTTACATTGTTGTTAAGACAGTCAGTGTAGTGCGTTGACTACAAAGCAAATAATGAGAAAGAAATTGGGTTCGAGCCCAGTTTCAGGGAAGTCATAACATTTTTCATATGAGCGAGCCATGATAAAATAATACAGGTAGTGTCGAAACGTTAACTGACTTTTTTGGGGGTTTCGCATCTGTCAAAATTTGTTTATGTTTTACTAACACACACCCACACTACTAAAAAAGCACACTTGAACATTTGTTTCAAATGCAAATAAGAAATGGAAAAGCAACAAAATTCTTTATAGAGCAGAAAATGTAACCAAGCACACGTCTGAATATACAATTTTTTACCATTTTTCTTTTATGCATTTTGACAACTTCCAACCTAAAAACAATAAAAAGCGGTGTTGTTGTAGCTTCGACACTACCTGTATTATTCTACCATGTTATGAGCATTAGTGTGCAATTGTGTTTGTTGTTGTTGGACTGTTTAAGTGACGAAGGGATATCACTGGTTACTGAACAAGTACCGGCAGCAATTGATACTGGTGTATGCCAGTGTACATCACACAGAAGTAAAATAATCATAAAAAAATGGCTACACAGCTTAAACAAATTTAATGTGTCCACTTTGGCAGCAGAAGCGCTGCAGTGCTAATCGAAAAACTAACATAACGCGCAATATCAGAGTTGTAGGACAATTAAACTTTCGATTTGCACCATCAGAACAACAAGGTAGTAGCGATATCACAGCTGATTAACCAGACTAGATGTCAGTTGTGTAAAATTTAATGTTTTGATAATATGCTCATAACAACACTATATCCATACCTAATTTAGCATTTATTTTAATATTTTT
Source organism: Gymnocheta viridis (assembly GCA_956483585.1). Lineage (NCBI taxonomy): Eukaryota > Metazoa > Arthropoda > Insecta > Diptera > Tachinidae > Gymnocheta > Gymnocheta viridis. The sequence goes on along the minus strand of OY101444.1, from coordinate 68,454,504 downwards.
TAATTATAGAAATATTTCTCTCATCGTTTTTAGTTACGAAAAAATTTGACATTGTTACAGAAACACTTTTATTCACATCCTTCCAATAATTGTTGGAAAAGACTTTAAATGACAGACAGTTTTCGCAATTCAAAGCCACAGATGCACTTGTGTGTGAAACCCCATTTTTTGTGTCAGCTCACATCGTTTTTCTTTAAATCCACTCGTTTCATGCAAAAACTTTAACGATGCAAGAAGTATAGGAACGAGGTACAGGATTGATATAAATATGTACATACATATATCCAGTAGTGTTGTCAATATGTCTAGACTGTAGAGAATTGTAAGAGAGATTGAGTCTTCGAACTTCATTTCATTTAGATGACATTTTATGGTAGATGACTGGTATATATGCTTAACAATTCCAATCAATTTGAAATTAAAAAGCAAATGAATTGAAAAATTAAAGCTCTGAACCAATCATAAAAATATAAATAATAAAGTTCTACTTTGTATTTCTTGTTCAATTTGATTTTTTTCAACTTTGCAGATTGTTTATAATATATTTATTTTCGTTGAATCTTTTTTCGTTGCGTTATTCTTAAATTGCTGCTACAACATTATATATTTATACTCGTATATGTATATTGTATTCGTTATTTTGTATTGGGTTTAGATGCAGACGTAAAAGAAATTATTCTCACGTCTGCATGACATTTATTTTGGCATCCAATGTCAAACAAATATAAATTTAACGAGACACACGCTCGTTTCATTAGCTCCATGTTAACCTCCCAAAAATAAAATTAATAATAACAATAAAAGTAGCAACAATAAAGACGACGCCATCAAAAACATCAAGAATATTATAAAATTTACATTTTCGATTGTAACAGTGAGAGCTTTTATAATAAGGAGAATATATATGTATGTTATGTAGATATGAACATAAAATCACATCTAAACATGGATCACGTGTGATGGTAATTAAATTAAAAAATAATCACCCGTGAACACGATTTGCTGCCAGACCCGATTGTTAGTTTTAGAGTGGAGCGGGGCAAATATCTTTTCTACAACCTCCGAGGTCCGCGCCGGCACGTTGGAGGTTTTGGGAGCACTCATTGCTTTTGAGCCAAGAGGCTTTCTTTTTATATAATAATATATTTTTTCTGAAGATATTACTGTGTGCTGGCATCGAACTTAGTATCATATCATAAGTATGGATTTAAGCCAGGAAATTTGCAAACATCATGACACATCGAGGCTTCCAGAGCTTACACACATTTTATATTTTAAACAGGGAGATATTCCTTTTATACCTTCTCCCGCAATGTGTGTAGAATAGATCGCTATCTAAAAAGCTGTACGGCTTGTTGGTAGTTTTTGTCAAAGTGTGTTACTTCTAGGCAAGACAAGTTCATGACAAGCATTTCAAAATTGGTGTTATGATTTCTGTGTGCATCCAGTTTATCATCATTTATGGTTTAATGGCTCTAAAAACAGACTGCGCTTTCTTTTCTTCGTCTTAGGTTTCCAGGAAAGTTTATATTCAAATAAAATATTTTGTCGGTTTTGATAACTACAGGGAAAGCCCGTGTAGTTTAAGGAGTCTAATATCTGGAGTTTTCTATCTTTTGCTAAACGGAATTAATTCTGTCTTTCTCCAATTAACAGAAATTTAAAGTGTTAAATGAATTCCCCAGAGCGTATGTATTTACAAATTTGTACATGAAAAATGAAAGTATTTTTAAAGTGATTATTTTTGGTTGTTAGTGGTTTTTAATCCAAAGTGATTATTATTTTTAGTCAAAAAGAATTAAACATGAGACAATATTCCAAAGGAACAAGGGAAAATTCAACATCAATCAATTTCAACTTACACGGCAGAACAGAAACAACGTTGTTTTTCGGGAGCCGCTACACTCCCATCATCAGTGTTCATGTGTGTTTCCATGTATCCGCCACTATTTAGGTGGGTCGGTTTAATGTGATTTCAAATTTGTATTTATTCAAAATATCACCCTAAAAAGGATACGAGAGTTATTTGTATTGTGGAAGGTATTATTAGTTGTTTTTACAGCAAACACAACTTCACCACTATCAATATTCAAATTTTAACATCTCTAATTAACGTTAAATTAATAGAAAGTATTTTTAATTTTTTTTTGGGAATAGCTCCATACAACGTATGTATATATTATACACATACATACATATGTACGTATATATATATAATGTGTATGCACATTTTTGTGATTGGCTGATGTATTTGTATTTAATAGATACTTTGTATACCAGATTACGGTATATTTTAGTCCTTTAATGTTATTCTTTATGTATCTTGTCTGTGAATGGGCGTAAAAAAAAATAAAAGTTTGAATCAAAAAATTGCCAATTGGCCATAATTAAATTATTTTCATGAATATCAATTGTAGCAGTTTACAATGTTTGCTCATAGTAATAGAAAGAAAAAGTAAATTTAATATTACTTATATTCATTTGTGAATGGAAAATACTCAAATTTTACTTAGTATGTGGAATACTATGGTTTAATATTAATTTATTTAATTGTTTTATATGTTTATTTATTAGCTTGTTCGTTCTCGATTTTTGACAGAGCCCATTGCCTTGGTGCTTTTTTTTAAATTAACTTTAATAAATACACGGGGATTGAGAATGTATATTAAATTTTTTGCTTATATAAATTGTTTTTATTGCTTCGAGATGTTTTTTTTTGTGTTACTCGTCTCTGTTGCTATTAACCCTTTAAAATAAACTTTTAAGAGAAATTTAATAGTTCCATGTGAAGCTACAAATATAGATAGTAAATTGATTGATATTTTTAATATATAAAGTGACCTCAAGCTCATTATTTAAATTGGATAATTATATAACGATAATCTTGGTAGAAGAATATATTTTTATAAAGCTATCAACAATTTTCAAAGTTTTACTATTTTAAACTATCGGTCCATTTTGAAAATATTTTAAATTAAATAACAAAGTACATACATAAATATCGTCGTCCCGAAGTTATCATCTCGTATGTATATCACAAAAATCAAAAAATGCCGCATCTGCTAAAAACTCAATACTTGGCCAATCAAACCTGACGTGTGCGTGAATTAAAAACACCCGTTAAAAGTATCGAGTAGTATTGAGTACCCAAACGAAAAGTATTGAATATTATTGAGTAATGAAAAGTAGTAGAATTTGCCAGCACTAGTCACCACAAGCTAATTGTCAAAATATTCAAACGATATATTCATGTTGCTCAACATTTTTTGCGAATTCAAGCAGATTATTAGGCTTTACAGTGAAAAGATAAATAATTAAGTTTAAAAATATGTATGAAATTAAACCTATTCCTGTGTTAAAATATATACATATGTACATATGTATGGATAGTGCAAATTTGCATATCAACTTTCACTTGCGGTTATATAGCTAATACATACTTATTTATGTATGTAATATGTGTAATATTTATGAATGTAATTGATATCTATTTATGTACATATGTATGCACCACATAACTGGTTGAAGTACACATATCTACAGCTGCGGTCAAAAAATAGCACCATGGTAAAAAAAATTTCTTCGTCACATATTTTTAAATACGTTGAACATATTTTATTGAAAATTTATCGTAATATATTTATAAAGGCAGAATTAGTTTGTACGTTCTGTTCTGTTACGGATCAGCTGTTGTTTCTGTTCAATTGCAAAAATGTATTTTTGGTTTGTTGTTACTTTTTCGTTCTGTTCTGTTGCGGACTATTCTGTAGAAAATGGAATACAACGTTTACTTTGTTTTTTTCTTTTATTATAAATTTTAAACTTAAAAACACTCAGTAAAAAAAATACTTAAACCAAGAATAAGTTTAAAATAAATTAAAAAATTTTAATTCAATATATTTATGATATCCTAAGACATTAAAATTAATATTTTGTTGCGTGCCCATTATTGGAAATAACCACTGCACAAGGTTTTTGCATGGAATTCACGAAATTTTGACTTTTTTCTTGCGAAATTGAGTTCCATATTTGTTGAACAGCCGTCCAAAGGGCTTCATTGCGGGTTGGCTGTATTTAAGACTCTCCTTTTTTTCATCTGTCCGTAATTATCAATTGGGTTGAGATCTGGGGACTGAGCGGGCCACTCCATCACGTTTTCTTCATTGTCCAAAAATCACTTTTTTGCGAGTTTGCTCGTATGATTCGGGTGATTGTCTTGCTGGAAGACCAGCGTCATTTCCTTAGAATAATACGGTAGCATTATTTCCTGTAGGATATTAACGTAAACTGCTTTATCCATGATTGTTGTGGTCCAGTTTATGGGTCCTACACCATAATAGGAAACGCACTCCCATATCATAATGCTGGAACTAACATGTTTAACGGTTTTTGTGGTATATTTTGGGTTGAAATCTGCATTAAGGGGACTTCTGACGTAGGAACGTGATTCCTTACCCCCCAAAAAAAACAACTTTGGATTCATCTGTCCAAAGTGCTATGCTCCTCTTTTCAGCTGGTCACTCCAATTTTGTTTTTTTCAAACTCCAAACGCTTTTCAACATGATTACATCAGGGTAGGAGCACTTTTCGGGGACTACAGGCAATCAAGTTGTTTTCTCACAATTTTCGACGAATAGTTTCAACACTTGCTCCTATATTAAGTTCCTTCTTAAGCTCTGGCTCCTTTTTGCATTATCCGACCAAACGTTTAACCATTAATGGTGACAGAACTCGCTTGTGACCACGTTTTTCGGATTTTTGAATAAAGCTTATTGCATTTACAATCATTTTATTAGAGCATCCAACAAATTTTCTTATTTCAGAATATTTTTTATGATAGCCCGTGTTTGAGCCGTGCAATGTTTTCCACGTCCCACATATTGAAAAATAAACAATAAACAATAAACTTGACAAATTTTATTAATAACAATTAGAAATAATCTCACCTTTAGTTTTTCCCCTTTTCTTTCAATTCTTTAACAAATAATACATTTTTTAAAACAATCTTTGTCAATCGGTGCTATTTTAATAACTGGACTGATGAGGACTTTCTTTAAAATTTTGGTGATAAATAAAGAACCGTTACTATCTTTTCGAAAAAATAAGAAATCTCAGAGAGGATATACTTAGTATAACGGTATCGCTGAGTGATGTGCAAATAATAAGCACACATATTTTTTTTATTCAAATAAATTTTTTTTGTTATTGGTGCGATTTTTTTGACCATTGCGGGTATATAGAAAATCTTCTCAAACGATTTTTATCTTTAACAATCGTTTATGAATATCAATGTTTGTTTAACCTTGATCCGATTATATTTTATACATAATTACACATATCCATATGGACATACATAAATATATACATAGTATATGGGTATGCGTAGGTGAATATTTTGTTTTGATCGTCTTTGTTCAGCCACATTTGACAACACGCAAGGTCGCACACCGACAACTAATTGTTTTTATTTTCTCTATAGGTATTTAAAAAAAAATTTTATATTTCTTCCATTTACATCAAGGACGACTTCAATTTATAAACCACGTTTTTGTGCTCTTGAAATCAGCTGATTTTGACAACGTTCTAATTTATTTTTACAACAACAAATACCTATGTGGTTTGTTTTATTTGCAGATTTGAGATTATCTCGTTAAGTTAGTGTCTGGATAGCACGTTACCTTTATTTACAGCTTTTTTCTTAATTGCCAGAATATTGGAATCAAAATAAAAAAAGAAACTTACTTTTGTTTGTTAACTATACTCCTTTCCTTTTTCCTTGTTTTGATTTTTTGTTGACGAAGATGTTCTCTCGCTCACAGGTTTTCTTTGTTTATCTCATTGGTGACGTTTCATTTAGGCTCCTGCTCTTTGACGCCCTCCCTATTTATGGGTGGTAAAATTATTTGTTATTTTCTTTTTTATTATTATTTATTGTTGTTGCTAAATCTTGCTCTTCCCCGGTATTAAACTACACGCGTGTAATAAATAAAATATAAAATATGTATATTTTTGCAGAGTAGACGGTTTGTTTGTTTGTTTGTGTTAGCTCATGTATTTGTCCTTTTTTGGAAGAGAATCGTAGAAAACTTTTATGTACTTATTTTAATTTTTATTAACTTTTATTTTTTGCGTTTTATTAAAATTAAAAAATATACCTACATACCATCTTTATAAATGGGTAGGTTTTTGCAACAATTCTTAAAATCGTTATCGTTTTATAAACACAATTTTTAATTCAATTAATTAAGAACGTAGTTATTTATTTAATACATTATTTCTTAACTTGATGGGTTAGATAATATTTTCTGTTAGAAAATATTCTTTATTTTTAATATTATTATTAAGTGATTTGTTGTATATATGTATTTGTTTAATTAAACCTGTTGTAATTTATTGATGTTGTTAGAAAAATATTTTTCAAAATAGGTACAAGTTACATTTAATTTCCGTTTCCTTTTACCACGACTTTTGTTATTTTTCTATATTTTCATATATGTATGTACATACATACATTCATATATTTTTCCCTTTATTTTATTTATTTACACACTTTATTTTTAAAATAATTTTATTTTAATTATTATTTTGAATTTTTCGTTTTATTTTTTAATATTGTCATCCACCTTTTGGCTGTAGTTTTGCCGTAGCCGCCCGTCGTACAAATGTATGCCGTATTATAGGTACCTAGTCAAACTGTTGTATATTTTTCTTTCGCTCTGTGTAGTCTTGATGATTTTCTGTTCTGTTCAGTTTGCTGCGCGCTCAAGTGTCATTCAAGGGCATTTCAAGGTCGTATATCTGTGTATATCGCAATGTGTTCTTTTCGTACAAAATAAGTAGTACTGCCATCGACTCACTCAACATTTTATTTTGCTGTTTTGGTCTGTCATTTGCTGCCCGTCTTTTGAACACACAACAAATGTGCTGTGGTAATCTACCGCTACTAACAGCACTACTGGCACTTACACTTTGGGTGGCTGGTTGATTGCCTTGCTTGATGTGTACATACATACATACATATGCATGCCTGTATATTTATCCTGTCTGCGAAATTTCTCTTCAAACCCCATTAACCATGAAAAATTTTATTTTTTTAGGGATGATGAATCCAGTACATATGTATGTACATACATACATATAATTGTATTTTTTGTTACACTTCTAAAGTACAAAAGCACTTAAATGACCAGTGATTCAGTATAATTCTACAATATTTTTAAATTAAGGTTTTTATTTCGATTTTCAATATTAGCTGATATGAAAATTATCGAAATAATTTATACCTATGGCTTTTAAATATCTATGTATGTATGTATGTATTAAATAATATCTTGATGAATAGAATTTTTCTTAAAGTTATTTATTCTGTCTCATTTTAATACAAAACAACCAAAACAAGCACAATTTTAAAATAGCATTTACCACCCCTGGCTTACCCTCCACAATTCTCGACCAAATTCAATTGTTGTTGCCACACAATCATTCATCGCTACTCATTTAAACTTTTACTCTTCATTAAAAAAAAAAACTACAAAAATACATCCATATGTATGTATGTACATATACAGTATAGCAATAAACATTTTCGATTGAACTTTACAGCTGTTTCTAGAAATTCCTCGTTAATTGTGCGCTACAATTGGTAAATTTATGTATGTACATTAGGCCGACTTACCAATTATGGCGCTGAAAATGTGTTTTTGTTTTCCCTCTTGAAATATAGATTGGTTTCTTATCTGCCGATTCCTTAAAGATTTTGGGGTTTAGCGAAAGCCATTCGTGAGCTTGATCGTGTTTAAAAAACTTGCTTTGTTTTTGGAAAATGTTTTGCATTTTCTCCCAAAGCAAAATGTACATTGTTTGAATCGTTGCCCTATGCTGCATAATCACGGTTTCTCAAGAATTTTTAACGAAAGCAAGTCAAAATCACTATATATGAAGTTAGAAATGTATAGTTTTTATCTTCTGAAATTACAGATCATGTGCAATATACCAATCAGCAGAACAATAATTACAAAACCAGTAGATATCTGGCTGAAAGGCTATGAAAATCCGAAACTAACTGAACAATGTTCAATCAGTAGTTGCAATTTCCGCTTCTATTTTCAGGTAACAAAGCCAACTTTGTGGACTAAGTGTGGTGGCCGAAGACCACAACCACCGTCAAGTTGTAACGGGTAATAAGCTATGCAAGGTCCAGGGATTGCCTTGTCTTCTCATTCCCGGTGTACTGAAAACTTGTCAAACCCTAACCATTAAGGCTTTAATTAGGTTAGATTTCACAGGCTTTAATTGGTCTATTCAAATCTTCATAAGATAGGCTGCTTACATAATTACTTTTGGTAACTCTGCTCATTTTGTTAGCAACGATCATTCATCGATCCTGAATACAGTATCTTGGTTCTTTCACTTCTGACTCGTTTATGCATGGAAGATGATGAAACAACGACACATATTCTCTATGAATGTGTTGGTTTTTGTAGAGTCTTTCATTCTAAACTTCTGTGCATAGAGGATATTAGGAGTCATACAAAGCTTGGAATAATTTAGTGATTTGTGGTAGAAAATATTCATTAGGCGTCGGTCGATGGACAAGAAACAATATTTTTTAATGTTCGTATTTAAAAATATTGTTTTTTTGAAGAATATGTATACATTTTTGTTTTAAATATACTACATACATATATTTCAATACATTTTTAATAATTTGCCGAATCACAAAAGCTAATTTCTTGGCGACATACATACATATACAATTGACTTGCAAAACAGCTGATATTGTCAGTTTGTTTGTCAGTTGAAAATAGAACACGCTCTAATTGAAAATTTTGCACTGTAAAAGTGGCCTGACATTTACAGAAGCAAATTTTTTTGCTTTTACACACAATGTATGCATTTTGCAGTGGGAAATTTGACAAAAACACTGTGAAATACATAGCGTGTAAAGGCAGCACAGGATAACAGCATTTTTGACTTATCTGCACAAAAAATCGTGCAAAGTTGTGCAGTTGTACTGTAATACATTGCAATCGTTTGTGTCTATGGTAAAATAAAGTCAATTAAATAATTGTATTGACAGTAATATTTAATTCTAATGGTCTTTTTGGTATATTCAGTTCTTCCTGGAAAGTGGGTCTGTACGTCCTTAATCTTTTTTCATTCCATTCCATTTTCATTCTTGTAGAAGTTTGAAAACAATTTTCAAAGTCTAGTATTACATTCAATATTTTAGAATTTGCAATTTCTTTCAATTTATTTATTTCATACAATGTGTCCCACTGTTGTTGCACAAGCAATGCATACAAATTGATGTGCATACATATGTATGGATGTGTGTGCCTACATATATTTCAATCGCACGCTCAAACATAAACAGATTTGGCCTGTTATTACCTTTAAGAGTTTTAAATTAAATTTAGATGTTCTGTAATAGTTATTTGATTAAAACTCAATTAAAATTATTTTTATTTTATCACATTTGTTCCATGTATGCATGTACTAGGTTCATACATATGTATGTATGTATGTATATGTTGTTTTAAAATCCACTTTCACTTGATTTCTTTTTGTCAGACAAAAGATAATTTATGATTTTACACAAAACCTTCTTTCTGCCTTTTCTTCTGTTCTCTCGCGGCCACTACTCAGCCAGCCACAATGTGTTATCAATATTTTTTATTGCTATTTTGTTTGTTTTTTATTTCTTATTTTTTTTTGTTTATTTTTAGTCATAGTTTTATTTTTCGTTTATCGTTTGTTATTTAGTGTTAATTTATGTTATTTTTTTGTTTTGTTTTTGCCCTCTTCGAATTCTGCCATAAATTTTTTGTGTACAATTTGTAACTTATTCTTACCAGTTGTCTAAACACTAAAGTATTTGTTAATTAACAATGCTTTGTTTTTGGTGAAAATAAATGTTTTTCACGACCGACCCACCAAAAACGCCACAATCCAGACATATTTTCATAGAACTGGTTTAATATATTATGTTTTAATTCGTGTAGTTATTTTTTGCATACTGCAATTTATTCTACCATTCGGCAAACGTTCCTCTCATGATACAATTATTGTACCATCGTTCTTTTTTGATATGGCTCGGAGAGTTGCCGTTTCCTTTCGATTAGACAAATCTTCCCAAAATCTATTTTTATCGTTTTCTAAAATTACACATTATTCAGAACAAAATGATTACTCAATAACAAGAAAATTTGTATGATAAACTATGGAATTTCATAAAAACACGGTAGCATGAACAAAGTGCAACCATTGTTGAGAGAATGAGTGGTTCTAGCTCACGACTACCTTCTGCGGCAAATTGTATGGAAAAACCTAAATCGACTCAGCTCTGTTTCTTCATCAATACTAAAACAGAATGAACATATTTTGAAACCCCTGATCGCATAAGTCAAAATCTATTAGTGAAAATTATAAAATGGCAATGCTGATATAAACTTCAAAACTTACATTTTTGGACTATTTTTATTAGTAGATTGCTGGTTGTAATTTATTATTCAAAGCCCAAATGGGTGTTATATAAGATTTTGAATGAAATCTTTTTGATCAGTGTACAAAACATACCTATGTACATTTAAAACTTTATAACTTTTATTATTTTGAAATTTAATCACATATATTTCAACAATGAGTTTTAAAATTAACAAATATCTTATACAAAAAAAACTTTAAAAATTACAACACATCGTGTTGCGTTGCGATCGTGAGAAATTGACTCAAGCGGCAACACTTCTTGTATGCTTTCCCGTTTCTTACTATACTTTTTCTTTTTCTATACTCTTTTTAGGAATACCGGCTTTTTATAAATTGTTTATTTAATATCAGGGGTGGAAAGTGTAATTTTAATTTCACAAAATATTTAGAAGGTTTATTAACGTAACATTTTTGCATTAAAAACTTGCTTAATTATTGCTTCACTCAGTTTCCACTTAGTAACATTTCAAAAATTATCAAAAGGTACTTAAATGCAAAAATATATGTATATACTATAGACATCTCCTGCTTTTCGCGGGTTTGTCGCCCTCAAAATATCGTTTCACGTGGGGGATTCAAAATCATATACATATGTACATACAGTTTTAAAATAAGACCAAAATATAGAATCGTGAAAAATTGTATCGAAACAACTTTTTTTTAATTTTCCAGTTCTGAGGCGCATCTCTGAAAATCGCTTTGCTTTTGTTTTATGTAATTATCGGTGCTGCTTTTAAAATGTAAATGTTAAACTTGATTATGATTAATTATAGAACTGAAGAAGTTATTGACATTATACTAAACCAACTATGTAATGTGTATATGCACAGCTTTGTAAGTTACAAATACAAATGTGTGTGTGTGTGTGTAAGTGTACCGAGGCTACTGTTAAGTATTTTTTTATACTTTTTTTAATTGCTAATTGCAATGGTATATATTGCAACATAATAAGTGACGATTCATAGCCATTTTGCAACATATTCATACTTACATATTCATAGTTGGGCAAAATACATGGTTTGCGGTATTTAAAATACAAAATACTTGCTGGTCATGTATTTAAAATACAAAATAATTTCAGGTTATGTATTTAAAATACAAAAGACTTAAGCATCATGTATTTAAAATTACAAAAATAAATATACAAAATACTTCCATTTATAGTATTTTCAAATACAAAATACTTCCACGCCATGTACATATGTATTTAATATATAAAATACACCATTTTTATTCAAACCAAAAAATACATTAGACAAAACTAATCAACAAAACAATTGTTTCCTTTCATAAATATCATATTTTTGAATGTAGCATCAAACAAACTGTTTCTTGTTGGAGAATAAAAAAAACCTGCTAAAGAAAATAATCTTTCTATAGGTCCTGATGAGCACAAACTTGTATTAAATTCTATGAATACTCTTTTTGTATTTGGATAGCTGCTATCTACGAAAACAACAATATCATCGTCTTCTTTACTAGTGCTTCTACTTGTGATATTTATATTTCTGATATATTCTAAGTTTTTTTTTAATTTTCCTCCAGAGTATAAATTATTTCCGGCGATAGTTTAAAAAACTAACTTACTTAAAAAAATATTGCCATTTTTTGTATGTATCTAAAAATACTTCTATTTTATTGTATGCATTGAAAATACAAAATACTTGCTGGTTATGTATTTAAAATACAAAGTACTTGCACGTCATGTAATTAAAATACAAAATACGTATTTGTATTTTAAATACATGTATTTCAAATACTGCCCAGCCCTGCAACTATTTGAAAGAAGTTGATTTTCTCAGTTAAAAAAATTTTTCTGCTATAATTTTACAAGGTTCTGGTCTAGGGTGCAACTAAAAACACCCATTTGTAAGCTAAAAGAATTATGAAATACTTTCAAAAAGCGACACCTATACGTCATTCAGATAAGCTGTTGCCAAATATTTAGTCCAATGGGATTATTGATTAGAATTACGGCGAGCAAATATTTTCGCATTTTATTATAACAAAAATTGTTTCCCAGAAATATTAAAAAATAATTTACATTAACGACTAAATCAGTAAAATATTAAAAATATTACTTATAAAGTAATAATATAATAATAATATATACTAATCTTATTATATTGTTGGCGTTCCTATCATAAAATTTGCCACACATTTTTTCGGCGATCAAGTGTTTAATTGCAAAAATGATAAAGTTGTTCAATACGATATTTCATTCCGGACAAAGGCTTGTTCTTGTATAAAATATTCCTTTAAAGAATATACAAGATTTGTGCAGTTAAGAAGGTTTGTAAAATTTTTTATTATCAGAATTAATTCCCAAAGTCTTCCCTGTTTTTATATTATAATACAACAGTGGCTGTTATCCATTTGTCGTGATTAGCAAGTGATGATAAATATCTAAGAAGAAGCATTAGTAAATATTTTTTATTGCAAGAAATTGTGAAAAACGACCTAACGGTAAAGGAAGGAGATTTATTTATAAAAATTAAACTTATCGCACTGAAAAAAAACAGAATATAAATAAACAGAAATGTGCTAAGAGTATAATATAAAAAGGTGTGTTAATAAACTAAAAGTCGTATCATATCAGTTTACAACAACAATTCATCGACCAAAAAGCTAGCAAATTCTACAGGAGCTTTCAGTAAATAATTGTTACAAATTATTATTGTATATTCATTTTAAACCCAAGAAAGGCGTCTGTGTTAAAGTAAGTTTTATTTGGCTTAAATTTTATATATATATATATATATATATATATATATATATTTTGAGTTCCTTTGTTGTTGGATCAGAAAGTGGAGCAGACTGAAAAAATTATAATTCAATAAAAAATTAACACAACAAAATTCGCAGCTGTGTTATGTTTTAATTTACATTGATGTTGTGTGTAAACAAAATGAAATAATGTAATCGACGAGTTGTTCGTGTTCAATTGGCGGTTTTATTTATATTTTTTCGGCTTAAATCTAGTTTACGGAAGTAGCTCCAAATAAAAAAAAAATTATTTTGGGTGATAGAAAATTGAATTTTAAGAAAAAAATATTAAATAAAAAAATTGGCGCCGACCCATATTTTCGGAGTTACGGACCCATAAAGTTTTAATATAAAAGTGTGATGGTGGATAGTATTTGTGAATTAATGTGGTCGATATTGGTATCATTGGAAAGCTTGTAAAAATGTCTATGACATGGTGATCTTTGGTAAGCGAAGCCGGTGTTTGTTATACCACAGAGTATAAAATCCTTGAGCCCGGCCGAAGGCCGGCTATATAGAAAGTCTTTAGTAAGCGAAGCCGGTGTTTGTTATACCAAAGAGGATGAAATCCTTGAGCCCGGCCGAAGGCCGGCTATATAGAAAGTCTTAAGTAAGCGAAGCCAGTATTTGTTATACCATAGAGGATGAAATCCTTGAGCCCGGCCGAAGGCCGGCAAATTAGAAGATATTAATGTACCCATATATTAAAATACCCATATTGTTATATTGAATTAAAAATTTATCAAGAAAATTGTATAAGATGTGAAAAATTTTGTAGGTCCATAACTCTGAAAATAAGCGTCGCCGCCAATTTTTTTACTTAATATTTTTCTCTTAAAATTCAATTTTCTATCACCCAAAATAATTTTTTTTTATTTGGAGCTACTTCCGTAAACTAGATTTGTTCCATTTTTTCTTGTTTTAGAAGTTCTGTTGAAAAAAATTTGAGAAATAGTAAGAATAAAAAATAATTTTTTAAAATAGCAATACAAAAAAAGTAAATAAATATTGGAGCAATTGCAAGGAAAAACGCTAGATTCAGAAAAAGGCGAAAATACCTACACACATTTTTTAAAATCTAAAAATTCTAAATTCGACAATTCGAATTGCTACGGAAAAAACTTGAATTGAATGCAAACACTAGAAGCGTAAAAATCCGGCCAGAAAATTTGCCAAAAGTTTGAAGAAAATCACTTCGATAATATTTTTCTAGTTTATGAGTAAAAATAGAAAATGTATTCGTCGAAAGCTTATCTTACCTACATACATATCGATATCGTACCTGCTTTTCGTTGCGATTTCATACCTATCTACATATCGTTGCGAAGTGAACCCTTTCATATAAATATCGTTACGATGTCGGTAATATTTCGGTTCCGAAGTCGGAAGATTTTGTCGATCAGTCGTTACGAATTCTGTACGAAATCGGAACATTTGGTTTGGTAGGTTATTATTTTATTATAATTGAGCAAACAATTATTACAATCTTTAAATTTATAAATATTTATTTAGGCAAGTTTTATTGATCTATTATAAGATATATGTAATTTTGTAATTAGAGATATCAAGTTTTCCTTTGTCTATTACTGATAAGAATATTTTAAACTGTAATATTTTGTTTCCATTCTGTTTTAAGTATTTTGTATTATATTTTATGATAAGCATACACATGATATTCTTTGTTAAATTTAGTATTTAAGAAGATTTAGTTTTAGAAAGAAGTTAGTAATAAATACATGTGTAAACGGTAATAATTAAGTATTTAATAATTGAATTATTTTTTCAGTTCCAATTGCGCTGCACGTGGCAATATTTATTTACGGAGTAGCCAAAGTATATATTTTTTTGTCCATTTGTTATAATTTAAGCTTACATATTGCTGTCTGCAACAGAAAAGATTCTAAAACATTTTTAGGACTTTCTAAGAAAACAATAAACATTTGACTGAAATTGAAAAAAATATTTCGATAAATACTCGATTTGAAACAGTTTTACAGCATTATTTGTCAAATACATTCGATATTGAAATTTTTCCAAACTTTTCAATTTCAGATGGAAATTAATGATGTTATTTATGGTAAATTTAGTATACCATCAGATGTGGCTGCTATTGTTAAAACGCCTCAATTTCAGCGTTTAAAATTAATTAAACAGTTGGGATTTTTGAAAATTAACAACAGTATTGAACACACACATCATCGTTATGCCCATTGTTTGGGGTACGTTCAATTAATTTTTTACTTATTAATAATTAATATACAATATTTTTTTTTTAACTTTTCTAGAACTTATTTTGCTGCCAAACTTATGTTAGATGCTTTGGAGAAAAATACTGAATGGCTACGAAATAATAATAAAATACCTTTAATATATCGCAAAGCTGTACAGGTAAGTTAAGTTCGTTCTAGGGATTATACTTTGAGCATATCTTTTTCAAATCTTTCTGAGTGAATCCTATACAAACACATTTTCAAGAAAAGTTGTTCGTACGGATTTTAGTTTTAATAGTTATTTTTATTAGAATTAATAAATTCACTCGCACGTCTCTTTTTTTTCAGAGCGGAATCACAGTATTCACGGCCCAATTTTTACGATAAAAATATTTAAAATATACATAAAAGACTGTCACGTAACTCCATTTTTACCATTTTAAACCACTTGTCCCTTCGGCACGTACTAAAAAAATTTTTTTCTGTATAAATTATATATATTGTTTGTTTATTTGTTACGGATTATAAATTTTCAACTCTCAGGGTGCGTATTAATGTGAATAGTTCCTTATTCGTGGCTTCAAACGCTGTAGGGTATTGTCTCCTATGTTTTGAAAGATTCAAACTAAAGTCGAGAATGTTTTTTTTATTCTTTAAATTTTATTTTTTAATTATTGTAATATTTTTGATTTCTTCAACTTTAATATAGCAACCACTTGTACCTATAGGTCTGTTCAGTAAAGGTTGCACAGGTTCGGTAGAGTGTTAAAAAGTTTAAATCAATTCTAAAAATGGTGATAATTACAATATAACGTTTTATTCGATCTTCGATTGGTATAATTCGTGCTATCTTCAAAAGCAACTAAACTGTTATAAAATTTTGGAAATCACGTGATTTGAACAGACCCGCTAATATCCAATTTTCAAAATACTATGTAGAATAAAATCTATTTAAAAGTTTAATTCAGATAACAAAATTAATGTCCTGATGCAAAATGCCATAACAATAATTTTTGTAGCATATTCGAAATTTCGAACTTTATTCTCAGAGCATATTTCACGATTAACTTATAACGTTTTTATTTTCTTATTTTAATTATACATAAATAATTATAGATATTTTATTCTACTAAATGTGTTATTCGAAATAAATTTCTAGTTTACGAAACATATACGAAAATCAGTATTTTAGTATAAATCACATGATAACATTAATGTTTATAGGGGGAAAATAGAAAAAATAATAATTGAGGCGTGTTCGATACCTCATAACATAACTTTGAATTTTCGGATTGTGATTGTTTTTTTGCATTTCAATAGAATTACAAAGTAATTTTACTTTTTATGACATCGAGACAGTATGGCTTCTATGCTTTTATGCGTTTATGTCTAAAAATTCGAATATAATTTCGAAATTTTACAATAAATGTATGAATTTTGTAATATTAATTAATGATAACTTATGCTAATACATAATTATCGCTAAAGTATAGATTAATCCCAAAAATATTTCAATCTAATCAAGCAGAATTCTATTTAATTTTGAAATTAATAATTTAACATTTTGTTTTTGTATGCCATAGATAGCTGCTCTGTTACACGATATCGCTCATGGCCCATTTTCTCATACCTGGGAGCATGTAGTACACAACTATACACATGAAAAAGAGGCCTTTGCCAGCATCGATCAAATATTCAAGCAATTAAATGAAGATGAATTTCCAGAATTACGTCACAACAATGACTATGGCATTGAATTAATAAAAGCCTTAATTGAGGGTGATATTGATAAGTTTAAGTTTAGAAACAAATTACCAAAACAATTTTATTTTGTATTTGAGGTAACTGAAATAAATCTACTTTGTGAAAGTTACTTTGATATGTTATTTACTTAATATTTCCCACAGATTGTCAGCAATAAACGTTCCAAAATAGATGTAGACAAGTGGGATTATTTGAAACGTGATGCCTATTATTTGAAACACTTGTGCCAACCAAATATGGACTTTGATGATGTTTTTCTTCGGTCTCGCATTTCCGAATGTGGCTCACACATTGAGTATCGGTATGAAGATTATAATAAAATCTTTAATCTTTTTGCTGCTCGCTATGCGTTTCATGCTATTTGCTATTCTTTGCCTGAAGCTTTCTTAAGCGATTATATACTTAATTTGGCAATAAAAGAAACACAACCAAAAATCAATAATGTTTCAGTTATTGACATCAATGCCAATGTAATGCCTGAGTTTTTACAACTGACTGATGATCATGTGCTGAAATTAGTTGAGAGTAGTGTTTTGAGTAAATTTTTGCGATATGAAACAAAATTTCAAAAAGTTGATCATCTAGCTGAAAGTGAAGTAAGTTGTTAAATTATTCTTTTCTCTATTGTATTTATTTTTGTTTTAAATTTTTAAAGACCACCCATGCTAACGTAAAGGTGAAAAGTGTAAGCAAGTTTATGCCAAACAAGGAGCAACTAAGTTTTTATGGGGATGTCAAGTAAGTGATTTTACATTTAGTTTTATTGCTTACATATAGAAATTTATACCGAATGGGTTTTGTGTTTTGTTTTTGGTTTTCCATAACTTTTGTTAATGAATCTTGAAGTATGTCAACTGCTTTATAAAATATGTGAAATTAAAAGTTGAAGACGTTATTATTTAGACGCCGAGCTTTCAGACGAGACTTTTTAATTTCCCTTTTGAAATTACTACTGAAAATCTTGAATGTTTGCGTGTAAAGGCAGATGAAAATAAAAATTAAAACACAATTGTTTGCTTTAGTATAATTAATAAAATATTAAACTGTATTTCAAAATATTAACGTTTCTTTTGGAAATGTTTAACGCGATGCGTTCTGTTTATTTAACCCTTAGCGGTTTTACTCGTTAGAATCTAACTAATTACTCAGAAATACAAAGTTGTTCGAAACAGGAGTAAAGTTTATATCCTAACAGAGTAGTTTAGTTACAAAAATAAATTGAAGACTTAAAAAATAAAAGAAAATAAATTTCAAATTAAACATTGAACATTTATACAATATTATTTATTTTCCCCTTCATAAATATACAAATTTTGTTACAATCATATAAAATGTGTACAAATACAAAAAAAAAAACGCAGAAACAGAAATTGGGATTTTTTTTCCTACTCCGTTTACTTCTGCAAAAAACTCGTCGTGTAAATGCCATTAATCCAAAATTAAGCTTTTTAGTTGTGAAGAAATTTCATTCTTATTCATTACAACACTTTATTAACACTATTTAATTTCTAAATTTCATTATTTATTTGTGTGTTCATTTTAGCAGCCAGCCCGTTTTAAATGATCATACGAAACTTGTGAAAAAAGTTTATTCTTGTTATTGCGATCAGAGGTATGTGCATAAACTTAACTCTCTTTTTTCCTAAAATACTAATAAGTTTTCTTACAATTTTAGCACGCAGACAGTTTATTACACTGTCCAACATGTATAAATTAAAAGTTTCCATTAAAAACAACAATAGAATGAGCTAGAATATTGAATGCAAATGTACCTTTTTCTTTGTAATTAATTTAAAATATTTTTTGAATTTAATTTTTTTGTAATATTTTAATATAACGTCACTAACATTTTGTTGAAGCAAAATATACCAAGACACGGTTTGTTCAAAATTTATTTTGAACTCTTTAGCTGAAATCTAGTGGATATTTTGAATTCGAATTTCCTTTTTAAAATATTAACATATTTGAGTTGTTTTTTGTTTGTTTATTTATTTGTTATTCAATTATGTTTTGTGTTTTATGATTAATTTAATTTAATATTTTTAAAAGTAATCGTAGTTTAACATTTTTAACTGTGCCATAATTATTTAATTAAAGGTAATAATTAGTATCTTTTATTTTATTCCAAATAATTTACCAAATACGTTTTAATTAAAATGTTTGTTTTTAATCACAATTATATCATCAGGCATTTCTTTTAATTATTTTAAAGTATTTTTATTAAAATATTAAATAATTTTATGTGAAAACATATTCTAGTAATACAAATTACACTCGATGTTATGTTTTCAACATTTGTTTTTTTTTTGTAATTCATTAAAATACATTCTCATAAATAAAGTATAATTTATATAAAAAAAACAAGTGACTGTTTCCAAACACTTCTGCTACTTGATGGAATTTTTCCTAAATGCTTGGTATGGAGTATATTAATATTTGAATTACTTGCAGCGCAGGAAATGTCAGTGACCACAAACCTACTCAAAGTAGCTTCAACAGTTGAGAGTTCTTTTTTTTTTTTTTGTAGTAAGTAGTATTTTATTAATACTTTTGAAAATTAAATATCATTTAATAACTTTACAGAAATTTAGCTCTGCTATATATTAAAATTTTTAATAAAAGATGATAATTTTTTTCTAAATGTATTGTTATTGGTTTCGTTTTTCACATCAATTGGCATCTTGTTGTAAATGCTTAGACCTTTATAAAATAGCGATCTTTGCATCGCGCTGGTGTCTGCTCGTTGTATCCTGAAATCTATGGCATTCCTCAGGTTATATGGTTGAACCTCCCCAACATATCTTATTTGCTCGATCAAGTATTCAGGTGCATCTCCAATTATTTTTTGTATAAAGTTTATTGTATTTAGTGCTAGCCTTTTGTGTATTTTAAGCCATTTTAAATCACTCAGCATAAATGTTACTGAAGCAAATCTGTTTAGTTTTAATATTGCACGCATTGCCTTATTTTGTAAATTCTGTATTTCTGGTTATCACTTTAAAGGTTTTCGTAGCATATATTTTCTGTTTCTCCTTCCGTAAAAATTAACGTATCATCTGCATACAAAATAATTTCACACTTCAATACTTTTTCCATATCATTTATGTACTCCATAGTCACTTGATTCCACGTTATTAACTCTAGTAATTTGCATTCTATTAGTTAAATATGACTGAAACCATTTCAATTCTTTGTCCTTAATTCCATACCTGTATAATTTTTTTATTAAAATGTCTCTAACTATTGTTTCTGTTTCAACTGTAACGTAACGGGACATTTTGCTAGTCAATGTGATAAAAAGAAGAAACAGCAACAAGCTCTGTCGATGTTAGCAGCAGCAGAGCCTAAAATAAAGGGGATCAAGGGAGTTTATGGTGAAACTCCAAGTCGACTCATTATACATGAAGCTGTATGTCGCCTATTAGGAGATGGGCGGCCCTCCGCGCGGTGATCCCCGGGCAACGTCAATTTGGTGTGAAATTGGCGGCTAAAATGAGCGGCGAAAGGTGGGGTGATTTTCAAGTTGGAAAATTTCCCAAAAACAAACAAAGCGAAAAACACATGATTGAATTGTAAAAGGTAGAGGCCGTTAAACGGCTCTACTTATTTCGTATAGAAACAAAAGGTGTCAAGTTAAAGAAAAGTGTTTGGTATATAGACAGCGGCGCTACAGCGCATATGTGTAATGACAAAAACATTTTTGTGCAGTTTAAAGAACATAACGAACAACAGGTTATGGGCCCAGCGAACCTAACCTTTAAAATTAAAGTGAAATTTATTGAGAAAAAGTAAAGATATATATATTTGTGCAAAATGAATAATTCATTTCAAATGGAAAAGTTGGATGAGTCCAACTACGAAACGTGGGCGATTCAAATGAAGAGTGTGCTTGTCCATAGTGGTTTCTGGAACGTGGTGTCTGGTAAATGGAAAAGGGAATCAGAAGCAAATGATGCGGCGAAAGCAAAGTGGGATTCAGATGACGAGAAGGCACTGGCGTCGATCATTTTGGGCGTTAAACCAGCCCAACTAGGCTATATAAAGAGTGCCAAGACATCATCCGAAGCGTGGGAGAAACTAAAAACAACCTATCAACCCAAAGGGCCAATGCAAAAGGTATCATTGTACAAACGTTTGATTGGTCTCCGAATGAAGGAAGATGCCAACGTCCAGCTTCACTTAAAAACTTTCAGCGAGATGACAGAAAGGCTGGCTGAGGCAGGTATAGAAGTACAAGAAGAGCTTCTGAGCATTATGTTACTGTGTAGTCTACCCAAAGATTTTGACAACTTTGTAATCGCGGTGGAAACACGCGATACTCTTCCAACATTAAATTTTCTCAAGCAAAAACTACTAGAGGAGGCGGAGCGCCGTAAAGAAAAAGTAGAAGATGAAGCATGCACTCAACAAGCGTTTAACGTAAGAAACACACAAAAACAGAAAAAGCAAAGCAACTACAAAAAACCATTCAAGGGAAAATGTTTCAACTGTAACGTAACGGGACATTTTGCTAGTCAATGTGATAAAAAGAAGAAACAGCAACAAGCTCTGTCGATGTTAGCAGCAGCAGAGCCTAAAATAAAGAAAAGTGTTTGGTATATAGACAGCGGCGCTACAGCGCATATGTGTAATGACAAAAACATTTTTGTGCAGTTTAAAGAACATAACGAACAACAGTTTCGAAAGCCCTTTTGAAATCAAGGAAAATCGCCAGTATTTTATTGTTCCTCTTCATATATTTCCACCTGTTTATTATGTAGTTCAATGCTGTTTCACATGAATAACTTTTTCTGAAACCAGATTGGTATTTCGATAAAAGTTTATTCTGTTCTAGATAGTTTTCAAGTTGATTTTTTACTATTTTTTCCATAACTTTTTCAAATGTTTTTAGAATGTTTATTGGGCGATATTCTTCGCAAATATTAGTATTCTTTACTTTTTCAATTGGGGTAATTAAAGATTCTTTCCAATTTTCTGGGAAAACTCCTGTTTCTAGGGATTTATTTATAATGTTGAGCAAAATATTGCCAGTTATGTCCCAGTTATCTAATATTATATTGCTTGATATTTTCTTATAGTCAGTTTTTTTCTCAATATTTTTACATATAATTTCTAATTCTAATAAGGATATTGCACGAAATTCAAATTTAAAATTTATCACAGGTATTTTATTTTCATATTGCACGTTTTCAATGGAGTTTCTTATATCAGAAATGCTATTTACGAAATAATTATTAAAATTATTGGCTATATCTAAGTTGTTCTATTTGGTTAAATATCACAGTTTTTATAATATTTCTGGGTTCGAAAAATAATATAAATACATTAAAAATCTTTAAATTTATTAAAACCCGCTTAAGCTGTAAATAAGGCTCGAATCTAGTAAAAAATCGTTTAAGGATAAACATTCCAAAATTCAAAGAATATTGTTAAAATCGGGAAGAAGTTTCAGATTTATTTTAAAAAGGGTTAAAATTCGCAAAAAATAACATAAAGACAATAAAAATTTAAATACGGGGAAAAGATTGCAGAAATCGAATAAAGGTTTCAGAATTTATTATTTATCGCTAAAACTGCAAACAAGGATCGAAACTCGTTAAAAATAAATTTTGGATAAAGTTTTGAAAATAGAAAAAAATTGCTAAAATCTAAATTATTTCAAAATTACAGAAATTGTAAAAACTAAAAAAAATTAAAAAAAAAAACGAAAAATGTATTAAAAATCATAAAAAAGACAAAAAAAATTTAAATAATAGAAATAAATCAGATTTTTGACTAAAAATGTCTTCAGAAATCGCACTATTTTAATTTTTACCACTCGCTAAAATTGAAGATAAGAGTCAGAACTCGAAAAAGCTTAAAATGCAAAAATATGCAAATTTCTTAAAAAATTGCTAAATTCCAAAAGAGATTTCTAAATTATTTCCAAATAACAAAAAGTGTAAAAGAGTGAAGAAAACAAAAAATAGAATTATGCCAGAGATGACTAAAATTTGGAAAAGTTTTAAAGCTGCTGCGAACTTGCTAAAATCGCTAAAAGATTGCAAAAGTAAATATTGTTTTCCGAGGAAATGAAAAACTCTGGGAAATCCCAAGCCCTAGTTTTGTATTAGATTCAATTACATTATTTCACAAAAAATGTTTATTTTATAATAGTTTTTGCAAAGATTGTATGTAGCCTTTCTTTTTACACCTTTAAAATCCACTCCAACTTTGTTTCGTATAAATAGAAAGAAAATCAATCACATTCTTAATTAAAGTTTTAATTTTTATTAAATAATTTCATTGAATCACATATAAATTGTTTATTTTTTCTTATTCATAATAATTAAGATTAAACAAAAAAAAGAAAATAAAAAAAATAACTAACAATTTGTGGTTTTACATTTTTTTAATACCTTTTACATTTAATAAGAACTAATAATAATTAGATAAAAAACACAACTATTAAGAACTTAACACACATTTAATAACAACAACGTAAAGATACGAGTGAGTGATAAAATAATTTGTAAAATTTTTAAACTTAAAAGTAAACAATTAATAATAAAAATTATAATAAGTTTTTATAGTAAACAATTAGTTTTCTCTTTGTAATATTTTACCTTAACGCATGCTTTTTATAGCGCGTTATTAAATTTCTTATAAATTTTAATTTAATTTGTTTTTCTGAAATAAAATTAAAAAAAAAATAAATTATTCTAAAAAGTTTAAAAATGACATTATTTTACACAGTTAAGATATTAACGATCTCGGAATTAAAAATTTATAAATACGACAGTGGTTCCAGAACTAAGCAATCTGATGTAAGAAAGCGTTCGAATCTCGATTAATATATCGCAAACATCTGCTTGCATAAATATCAGAGTATATAAAAAAAATATTTTTTAAGAATTCAAATTATTCTAAAAATTGTTTTGTTTTCAAAATCCGGTTTCGAATACGGGCTGGTGTAAAAAAAACTGTTAATCGGTTTTTAGAACATGTCCATAATCACGATTTACACTATGAAAGTTTTCTTTCAGAAAGTCTTAGTTTGTGGTTGAGAGGAGAGAGAAGATTGTAAAGGGGTACGCTCTTTCATGTTCTTTGAAACTCTCTTGTGTTTTGTTTTGTAAATCGTAATTGTCAACCTGAAGTTGGTTTTATTTTTATTTTAGACTTTCTTTTCTTTCATTGTGGTGACAGCAAAAATTTGTGTACAAAAGAAAAAATGTGAATGTAAATCTTCAATTGAATTACAAAAAATATCAATGTGTAGACACGAATCAAAGTTGGGAAGAAAATTAGAGAAAATTTCAGAAAGACAACTTTCATAATGTGAACCGAGACATACATATTTGAGTTTAAATGAATAAATTTTTATCTGGCTTAAGGAAGGTGTGCAATCAGATTCCATCATACATACAATGAGATAGGAAGAGCAAATTTTAGTACTTTCTGGGGAAACAAGCATACGTTTTCGGAGCCATACCACATACCTTCCCAGTTTATGGGGATTCGTTTCCAAGTCGGTGATATTTTACGTATTGGGACCCGGGGATTTCTAGGGAGCAACACTGTTCTCATAAACTTTATTTATTCATATTGAAAAATAATACCAATAAGATCAATTTAGATCGGAATACTGTCATTATAAAGATTATAATATAAAGACATGCTTTAATTAGGGAGTTCCGTAGATTAAACATAAATAATCGAGCAGATTACTTAATGAAAATGGGAAGCCCTGTATCGGCAACCGAGTCAGCCACATTTTATTGAAACATAATTACTTTTTATATAAGATTTTTTATACTTATATGCATTTGAAAAATGAATACGTGACTTGCATACATCAGGAATATATCTTCTTTCATTAAGCATTTGTAGTTGTGAGCAAAGCTTCTTCTGCTTATTCTGTCTTTTCCCTTTATTAATATTAGCATATGATTTACCCTGTTTAAAAACAGGAAGTTACAAAAATCATTAAAAAAATAAAAGTCTAATGAGTAAATTCCTCATTAGTTATTGAGCTTTCCGTTGCCGTTCTTTTCTGTAGAAAATATTTTCCAATTACTTGTTCAGTGCAGGATATCAGCTTTTTATAAGCGCAATATAATCAAAAGAAATACATTGAAAATGTGAACAAAAAGTTTTCATAAAAATTCTTTTGTTTGAATAAACAAAATAAAGAAACTGTTAAGGACAGATTTGAAGAGATTAAACTTTGAAAAAAACTTAAGTTATATTCGGCAATCAACCAGTATATCGACACAAAAAAACCAGCCTGTCGAATCATTCGAAAATATAAATAATCTGAGAAAACCCCCATAAAACGATTTTTTCAATACTCCATATAATGTTACAGAAAGCGGAAAATTTTTTCAGAATCAAACCAATTTTTTAATACTGAAAGTAGATTTAGCACAGCTTTTTCTACTAGATTACTTGCAGTAAAACATATAATACGAGCATACTTTTAGGAGTTTCAAATAATAATATTTTCATAAGCTTTATAGTTATTAAAAATTTTAAAAGAGCTTGTTGGCACGTTCAAAAAAAGTATGAAGTGGAGCCTTAAGGTATCAATTTGTTTATGTTACAAAATAAAAATTTTAATTACGAAAATATTAGCATTCCATTCGGAATGTGGGGCATATCGGATAGACTATAAAAATTGGTGATTTTATTATGATCATTTTACCATTCTCTAAAAATCTTATTTATAGTAGATATACTATACTATATCTTTTGTAATAAAACTTAATTATAAATTCTTAAAGTTTCTTAATGCTTAATTTAGGGTTGTAACAGAGCCAACGCTTTGTCTGGCAAATTTGCGGCCAAATATTGTTTGTGTAAACGTTGTCGACAGAACTGATAGAATTCAATTTCGTAGGTGAAATTGCGTCGCACAATGTCTTTGACTTTTTCACTAACCGGTGGCTTAAAATTATTTTTATTGATTTTTGTCAGGTATTCGGCGCTGGCTGAAAAGAAAACAAAAATATTAATTTTAAAAATTTATATAAAATTTTAACTTAATTGCAGAAGTTTTTAGCGGATTATTTCTTAAACAAAATTAATTTTTTATACATATAAAGTGTGATGAAGTTCCAGAATTCACGTATGACTGCTTCTGGCGTTATTAGTAATCTAAATTCTTTACAACGAAAAAGAGATATCACGAGTAGTGAAAAATAAAGTATGAAGTCTTTTGCCCTACTTGTCGCAAAGCGTTCCTTTGGGCGCCGCACAGTGGTATTGTTTCATACGTTTGGCGGTAAAAAATATGAGTTATCGTAGTGCTAAAATTTGTAAAATTTTTTTGAATTAACCAGGTATATATAAGTTTAGTTTAGTTGATATTTGGGCAAATATTCGTGTCCTTGCCGTATATCCTTAAATTTAAATATGCCATAATAACTAAAATAAGAATAGTAGATTCACAGAATTTCTCAGGCGAGCTACTTATGTATAATAGTCATAGTGTTTTAACCGAATTTCGTCCAATTCGGAACAATTATACGCTCTGCACCAAAATATCCTTTGAAATAAACACAACAAAAACTGAACAAAAATCGTGTTAGTTTAAATATTTTCTTCTACAAAAAACTTAAAACGCTTGTTTAAGTTAATCGAATATAAAAAAGTAAAAATTTGGCGAATATTGGCAAAAGAATTCGTGTCCTTTCCATATATCTTTAAATTGAAAAATGTCATAAAAAGTTTAATAAAAAAATGTGGATTTATGATCAGTACGCATGTCGCTGGTACTTCGACCAAACTTTGTTCATTGCGGTTGCTCCGCAAACGCTCTTCTCGGCAATGTCCTTGTAATAAAAAATGTCCTCAAAATAACCATTTTTATTTATAAACTTATTATTCATCACTTATCTCATCTTTAATGCCATCATCTAGTTCCAAAAGAGGTTTAGGAGTTTGGCATTTTACACCACTTATGAAAGGATCAGATGATGGAAGTATTGCTTCTGATTTGATTTTTCATCATATCAATATATTTGTATATTGCTTGTCTGAAATCGGTTAAAGATTCAATATTTTGATCGCAAAAAAAACAATTTTCTTGCCACAAAAATAAATCTTTGTGCCGTTGACCGACGTCTTTTTTATTAGCAATGTCGACCCGAACCTTCGTAATTGAATAATTCTCTAATGTTGTGGAATGAATTGTTTTTTTTTTAACTTACTATCATAAATCTCCCGAACACCTTGAAAAAATCTGGGTATGTATTTCTCAAACACCGACAATGTGGTATTGAGATCCTCCAGAACTCCCACTACGGCATATTGGCTTTCGACTGCATGTTTGGCCCGTTCTAAAGCGCCCGCTGTATTGAAGGGTCTAGAAATCAAATTGTAAAAAAAACTTGTGAATATCTATTTTAAACAAACTCCTTAATAAATAACTTACGTGCACTCATAAGCATGACCACAAAAGAATAAACTTTGACGACGGTGGTCACCAATACCCTCCACGGTAACACCCTGTGTATAAGTGCATTCTTGATCGCCCGACATAACGCAAGTTTCAAAGTCTTTTTTCAACCAGGCTGGATGCGGTAATGGCAAATCGGGAAAAGCTGCCTTACGTTCCACAAAATACCAAGGAGCTCGGACATAGTAAAACCAACTAATAACACGTTCTACCGGATCACGTACCACATTGATGTAGATCGGCGTGGGCAATTTGAATTTGGTGAAATTCGTATAGCAGACATGTTTTATAAATACCGAAGGTTCGGGTAAATCGCTTATAACTTCGGCCAATTCTTGCTGTTGATCCTCAGCCAAACGTATAGTTTCGACTTTTTGCACAGCATCACGATGAAATTGAAAATTATTACGTTCCGACAGGCGTCGCAAGAGCTCCATAAACGTTTGACTGCCCACTTTGGGTACGCGATTGAAGAACACCAAATTCAATTGGGCCTTGCGGGTATTATTGAGATTATGGACATTAAGAGATTGCATCTTTGGTGGAGAAAAGAAGTATAAAATTAATTAAATAAAGGAAGACGAATAAACGAAATATTTAAATTTTACTTATTCCTGGTGATTGATATGCTTAATTTTTGCTATAATAATTGTTTTAGATAACATTAAAAGAAAGTATAATTATAAATGTGTATTGATTATTAAGTACACCCAGTTTGCTAGCTGATTAGCAGCTGCTGATCTCTCCTCGATTATCAAATTTTGTTCACAATTGAAAGAGAAAATTTGATTTTATGTGCTGTGAGAAAGTTTGCAATAAGTAAAAAGGATAAATTTAAGAGAATAGTTTGATTGACGTTTACATTGACAATTGAGGAAAAATAACAAGAACCAAATGCTTATTTTTTTGTTGTTGTTGTAAAACGAGCGTACTCGATTATACTAATTATTTTTTTTAAATAAGGGCCAGTTTCTCTAAATGCGAAAGAAAATTTCATTTATGAAAAGAAAAGCAAAAATTAGTATTTTTATTTTTAATATAAATGTTCGAATAAAATTTTCTACAAAACACAGTTTGCGTACAAAATCATTTTCTATTGTTTATCATTTGAGATAGAGTTTCATTTCAAATTATTTTAAATTTGAGATGAAATCAATGTGCTTGTTGGGAGTGCCCGTAATACTGTACC
This sequence comes from Gymnocheta viridis, assembly GCA_956483585.1. Classification (NCBI taxonomy): domain Eukaryota; kingdom Metazoa; phylum Arthropoda; class Insecta; order Diptera; family Tachinidae; genus Gymnocheta; species Gymnocheta viridis. Next base: position 68,425,646 of record OY101444.1, on the reverse strand, counting down.
GATTTTAAAAAGATTAAAATGTTTTTACAGGTTTTTTTCAAAGATGTGCAAATTCTTATTTTAATTTAAATCGGCTCAGTATTTTGCGAGCAATAAGCGTTTAAAGCTGCTACTAATCCAAGCACACTTGTTACACATGCATGTATCAGCTTCAAGTTGAAAAATAAACAAAGTGTGCATGTGTATTTGTCCGATTTGATTTTGCATTGAAATCAGACAGAGCTTTTTCTATATGTACTTTGTAATAAGAGAAAGCTAACTAAGAAAGCTAATAAGTTTTAAGTTGTTTATTTAGATTGTTTTTGTTTGTATATCTAATGTATTTATGTAAATGTATACTGCCGTATTCATAGAAAAATAATTTGGGTTTGAAATGTATTTTAAAGAAAATTTGTTTGAAAATTTTGGCTTAAAATACATTTCAAATATGAATTTTTTTCATGAATACGGGCCATAATATTTAATTAACTTCAAATTGGGATTGTGTGTTATTTTACTCAAAAACATTTTTTATACATCGATTTTTAATACTTTTATTTAATTCAAGGACATTAAAATATTTTCTCTCTCTCTCTTAATTTCCTAATACAATTTATTTTTTTCCTGCAACTCCTTTAAACTAATGGCCAAATATTGTTTATATAAACGCTGTTTGCAAAAATAATAAAAATCATATTCTTGGGTGAAATTTTTACGTATCATTTCCTTAACATCAGCATCGATTTTGGGTTTGCGTTTGTTCTTATTGCGATTAGTGATTTTATCGTAATTCACTGCAAATTGAATTAAAGGGGAGCAAAATTATTTGAGCCTTAAGAAAACACAAAAAAAAACTTACTTTCATATAAAAGCTTAGCGCCGTTAAAAAACCTTGGTATGTATTTTTCAAACACCGTCAAAGTTATGTTGGTTTCTTCCCAAGTGCCAACCACTGCAAAGTCACGCTCCACATGCTCTTTAGCCATTTGAACAGCAGCGGGAGAGTTAAATGGTCTGTGTATGAAGCAAGTTAGTTATCAGTAGATATTTTTCAATAGAAAACTAGTTCTAACTTAATTTTTGGGATAACGTAAAACCAAACTAAACATGTTTCTCAAAAGTTTTCTTAAAAGCTTTTCATTATTTAGATATTTTGATTTTGCAAACTATTAAACAGGCAAGCAAATAATTTTTAATATACTTCTGCTTTCAGTAAAGTCAATATCTTTGCTTTAGCAGTGCATTCCACAAAACATTTCCGCCTCCACAAACCTAACCCTTGTCTCCCAGAAAGCTTTAGTTTCAACTTTTCCCTTTCAATACAATACTTACAAACAATCAGGATGATGACCACAAAAGAACAATGATTGACGCTTAAAATTTCCTACATAATCCTTAACACTGAATGGTGTATACTGACATTCAGGATCACCGCTACGTACACACTTATTGAAATCCTTTTTATACCATGATTCCGGTCTTGGCGCTTTCGAAGGATCCTTTTTATACTCAATGGCATTCTTATAAGCACCTCTAGCATAAAAATACCATGATATAACTCTCTCCACGGGATCACGTACCATATTAATATAAATGGGCTTTGGCAAGTCGAAATCTTCAAAATCTATCCAATTTACATGTTGTATCCATATAGAACCTTCGTTAAGTTCTGCAATTTTTTCGGCCAATTCACGTTGTTCGATTCTGCTGAGTTGTCTTTTTGCCAAAGCTTGCAAGCCTTCACGTTCTAAAGTCAAATCATCGTTGTATGTTTCTAGAACACCGAAAAGCTCTAAAAGAGCTTCGCTGCCAACTTTGGCACAACGATTAAAAAATATGACTTCCATATCAGCCTTGCGAGTATTATTTAACCTATAGGCATTTAAGCTTTTAAGCTATTGGAGAACCCAAACAAACAGAGAGTGGGTGTGAGAGGGATAGAAAGAGAGAAGGGGGAAAAGGTACAAGAAAAAATTCAAATAATATGCGTTTCGTTTTTCTTACTCAATTTTTAAAGAGAAATGATTGCAAAGCAGATGATTTAATATTAGAGCGTAATATGCATGTATGTATGTTATCTTGTGTCTAAAAAAGCATCTCTAAAATTTCCGGTATGTACAGCTACGCATTTTTAACAAATTAAATTTCGCTTTTCTTAAGACTGGCATTGACGTTTAAAAGTTTTTGTCAATTTTTTTCGCCATCAAAATTGTATTTAAGTAATTTTCCTTTTACTATTTCAATACTTACAAGCAATCAGGATGATGACCACAAAAGAACAACGATTGTCTCTTGAAATTGTCTACATAATCCTTAATGGTAAATGGCAAATATTGACATTCGGGATCATCGCTGCGTACACAATTATTGAAATCTTTTTTATACCAGGCAGCGGATTTTGTGGGCTTATTGGGATTTCTACTGTAGTCGATGGCATTTTTATAAGCCCCTCTATCATAAAAATACCATGATATAACTCTCTCCACAGGATCACGTACCATATTAATATAAATTGGTTTTGGCAAATCGAAATAATAAAAGTCTATCCAATTAACATGTTCTATCCATATAGAACCATCGCTAAGCTCTGAGATATTTTTCGCAATTTCATCTTGTTCGATCCGGGGAAGTTTTTGCCAATAAAGTTTACTCAAGCCCTTAAGTTCCAGTGACAAACCATCATTAAATGACACTAGAAAATCGAAAAGCTCAAGGAGTGCTTCGCTGCCAACTTTGGCACAACGATTGAAAAAGATCACTTCAATGTCAGCTTTACGAGTATTATTCATTTTATAGGCATTTAAGCTTGCAAGCTAATGGAGAAAATAGTAAAAAGATTAAGAAAGACAGAGAGAAAAACAAAGAGAAAGGCAGAGTCAGATACGAGGACACAGAGAGAAGACATAAAAACTGAAAGATACAGTGAAAGAGGGAGAAAAAGAAAGATACAGAGATGGAATAAAATAGAGATAGCGAGTGAGAGACAGAACAAGCAAAATGTTGACAATTCTTGTATGTTTGCAGAGCTGTGGGTGGATTCATGAATGAAATAAATTTGTGCAACCTGTCTGCAAACTATTGCAAAAATAAATGAAATATTGCTGTAATCGGAAAAATTTGTAACAGCACTGTGAATTGCTTGAAAAAAGAAATGTTTAATTAAAAAATATGCTGCCAAATGGTGCTTTTCGAAAGATAAGCTTTAATTATTGGGCAGTTACTGCGTTTACGAATGTAGCCATATTCATGGAAACAATAAAATGAAGGTTATTTTTATTTAATCTAACGTTATATAGTATGCGAATAAAAGAGAAACATTTTAAAACAAGTCTCATTAATAAAGTCTTATTAATTTTTTAATTTTAATCTATTTAAAGCTTCACAAAATCTAGTGATTGAAAATTTTGAAAAAGAAACGATAATTTTTGGAAACCTATCTATCGATTTTCATGACATAGATATTTAAAAAAAGTTATATTTCTAAGCTTTTTTACTTGTTTCAAGTTTCAAAAAGCTCCAAGTTTAGAGTAGCAACAAGTTTCGTAACATGCGTTAAAGAATTCCTTCATAAATTTTGTGTTAAATAAAAATATAAGCTGACAAAAGCTTAAGGAATACTTTAAAAACTTCTGAATAATGAAAAGCTTTTTAAGCTCTAACAACTTAGATTTTAATTACAAAATTTTATGGAAGCTGTCAACTACAAAGATAAATTAGCTGGATCTAAAAGCTTCTAGTTTTTGTTTATTTTTTTTAAGTTTCGAAAAAATTTCAAATAAAAGGACTTTCCTCATTATTAATTCTAAAATTAACGCAAATTTTAAGCTTACAAAGAATCGTAGTTTTAAAAGCATTTGATTGTTTTTTTAATTCAAATTTTTTTGCTTATTAAATGATACCTGGTAAGTTTTCGTGCAGCTTCAACTTCTTTCAGGTTTTAATAATTTCAGTTTAAGAATGTTTTCAGCTCCGAAAGCAAATTTGATGTTTGTTTGAGCTTACATCTTGAAACAATTTCAAAGTTCTAAGAAACTTATATTTTGGAGATGTACTGCAGTATTAAAAAAATAAATAAAAAATTTCATGGACATTTTCCTAAAGTGTACTTCAATTCACCCTTACACTTTAAAGTACACTGGCCAATTAAATATATTAATAATTTTTGAATACAAATAAAATTTAAAATCTTAACTCTAAGAGTTTATTTATACTTTTGAAGTTATGAGCTTTGAGCTTCAAGATGGTTATGTATGTATTTAAAAATTTTACAGCTATTAAATTTTAAAGTTTCTGCAATTTTGTAATGTACTTGCTTAAAAATCTTCAAGGTTTAAAAAAAATTAACGACAAGCAATACAAATGTTTAAAAAACTTTTATCTTCGTAAGATTTATTTTTAATTAGTTGATGTAAAAGTAAAATAACTCTTTCAGTATACTTTTAATTGTTAAATGTGTTGATGTGTGTACTAAAATTTTTATTGAGCTTTTTTGAAGCATCCCTCTTCATAACTGCCACTATAATTACACTTACATATAAAAAATCTCTCATTGAAAATATTTTAAATTAAATGGTCCTTCCGATAGAAAATGATTTTAATTTCCTGAGCTGATTTTTAAGAAAACCAATAATAAAAAAAATTTTTCGGAATTCATCTACTTTTGATTGTCAAAACGGAGTCTATTCCTTGGGTTCATACTAAAAACTGTAATGACTGCATATTTTTAGGAGCGACAAATAAATAGTTTCTTCTTAAACTCTGTGTTTGAGGCGAGCTTTGCGTGTTTCAAAAGTTTATGAAAGTGATTCACTCGCTCCTAAGTAAGGTATGGATGAACAAGATAAAACAAAAAGCATTAAAATGTATAGTACAGAATTAAGATCACTCTGATTGGAATCTATGAGTGTTAACTACAGATACATTTCATTAAAAATAAAACACGAAATTCAATCTGTGTTTTCTTCCTTAAAAAAAAGAAAAAATAATCCAAAATAAACAGAATCGATATATAATTTTAATAATTTTACTCAATTCAATTTCTTAATTAAATTTTAATAAAGCCTTTGAAAATAACGTCAATTTCTGCTGCTCTTGCTTATCAACCCAAGCTTTTAAATCATTCTTTTTCAACGCTAAATACTGTTTGTGTAAACGTTGTCTGCAAAATTGATAAAATTCGATTTCTCTTGTGAAGTTTTTTCGCACCATTTGTTTGATTTCCTCGCTAAAATGGGGCTTAAAGGGATTACTATTTTGGATATTAGCATTTAAGCCATCTAAAAAGCAAAGCAAAAGGATAAAATAAAAATAAGTAAAGAAAAAAGCTTTACCTTAAGTCAATTCAAAAGTTTATCTTACTGTAATACATTTTAGTGGCGCCTTTGAAATAAAGCGGCACATAGTTTTCCAAAACAGTTAAAGTAACATTAGTATCCTCCCAAGTGCCCACTACGGCATAATCTTTTTCCACTGCCCGTTTGGCCAACTCTAATGGCAGTTGAGTATTAAACGGCCTAAAATACAAGCAGCAAATAATTCAAATAATCTTCCAGACATCACAAACACTCTCTACTTACATGCATTTCTTGGCATTATTACCGCAAAAGAATAATGTTTGGCGTCTATGATCACCAACTCCTTCCAACCCGGAACCCGCTATAAATGTACAAAATTTGTCTTTCTTCAAAACACATTCATCGAATTCGGTATTCACCCATTTGGGATTTGGCATTTCTTTTCTATTCTTTTTGCGTCCCGGTACAAAAATCCAAGGTGAACGTATATAATAATACCAGCTAATAACTCTTTCCACTGGATCTCTCACCATATTAATATAAATAGGACGTGGTTGATCGAATTCGGTAAAATTTAGATAATTCATGTGCGAAACAAAGGCGGTACCCGCATCGAAACTTAAAATATTCTCTACAGTATTCTCTTCCTCCTGCTTATCAAGCGATGGTCTTATACCACCATTATTGGGGTCAACCTCAACCACATAATCGTGTATTTTTCCCAATTGGCGCATTAATGTTATCAACTGCATGCTGCCGGTTTTCGGTACGCGATTGTAAAATAATATATCGATGTCGGAGTTTTTTGTATTATTTAAACGATTGGCGTTGATATTAAAAAGCTAACAAATGGAAATTTATTTTTGAAGAGAGTTTTAAGGAAAAGTAAGCAAATTTTATTTGCATGATCATAAGCTGCTGATGATGAATTTTCGAACCAAAAACCATATTGTAAGAGCTTTAAGGTGAAACAAGCTTTTAACAAAATCGATAAAATTTTGCTTCAAATTAATGGAAAATAAAAACTCTAATAAATAGGCATAAGGATATTAGTTACAGCTATCGATTAAGGCAAAACAATGGCAAGTCAGATGCAATTAAAATGAGAACATTTTTCTGCCAGCAAACTTAAATTTACTAAAATTTATTAATATTTTCTAACACAAGCTCAAGTTGAAGTTACATTTTGAATTTTTTTGGTAAGGCAGACATAGAAAAAGTTTTTTTTATTATTAAACTCTTGATTCTAATTGTATGGAATTTGTAACATACAAAATTATTTACCGTGTGGTCCAAATACAAGTATTTTTTTTTTAATTAATTAAATTTAATTGTATTTTTTAAAATTTTAATCACACTTTTTTCCAAAGTTAATATTTTATATATTTAGTAAAATAAGAATAGTTTTTTTAAAAACATATTGATTAGAAAGCATCAATTAAACTTAAGTTTTTTTTCTCCCATGTTACGGCTTTAATAAGAATAAAAAGAATATTCCGATTATCTATGGAACACGATTCATGTAATTGCCACGTCTGTCTTTGCAGTAGCTTATCAGAAGCTGTCATACTAATTTTCTAAAATTTCTTGACGGTTTCTTTTTCTACATCACGAATGGCCCGGATGATATTAGACTTCAGGTTGCAGCTCATTTTTGGATTAACCGTATAACATAGATTTTTAACGGCACCCACAAGTAAAAGTCTAAAGGTTTTAAATAGTAGTTCCGATGCGGCCAATTGACATCGCCAAAACTACTGATAACACGATTTTTCGATAATTTTTCGCCCAAATTCAATGTCTTATAATAAGTTTGCAATATTTCCCAACGTTGTGCATTTTGGTTCGCGGAATTATGGTTTATATTTCGCACAGAAAAAAATGTACACTCACAATATTATTAGAGTAACGGACTGTACGTTATGCATGAAGTAATCCGTTCAGTCATTTTTAAAAGAATAAACATTTAAAATTGTAAGCAATTTTATTTTTAACTGATTCCAACATTCGTTCAAAAAACTACAAAGCTGTTTTTTTTCTTTGCTAACTTTATTTGATTTGTTTGAGATTTCCTCTTCTACACAAACCAAGGAAAAATCTTTTATTTTACTCAATACTCTAATTTGTTTGTATGTTCAATATACGAAACTCCATTTCTCAATAGATTTAGCAGAAATTTGGAACGCAACCTGCGAAAGACAGTAAAATACTTTTCAATGGCTGCAAAAACCAAAAAATTCATTAGAAATAAGTTATGTGACAAAACAACTTTTGTCGGGCCACCTAGATCTTTTATATTTGTTTGAAAGAGATCTTGATGGTGAGTGTTCTGAACTATATTTAAAAAAGTTCGGCTCAGACGTATGATGTCACAAAGAAAAATCGGCTGTACAATTTCAACTGAAAAATTTTTCCAAATTGATTTTTTCGACTTTTTTTTTGATCCAGTGGAGTCTTGTGAACACGATTCAATATAAATAAATATATTTCATAGAAGTTTTATTTTTTGCATGCAATAATTGTTTAGTACTCATTAAAATCACTTAAAGAAAAAAATATATTTATTAAATTTATGATATATTTTAATTTGCGGAAATATGATGGGTTTTTAAAATTAAAAATTTCTCATTCTTTTTTTTTAATATTTTTTTATTAAAAGAACTTGTTGAGTTAAAGTAATTAAATAATTTTTTAATTCATTTTTAGTACAAAATTTAATTGTCATCATCATAATCATCAACATCATCATAGTGATCGGGTATCATCAAATATTCATCATTATCAACATTTTCCCCATCATTAATGGCCGCATATTGCAAATACAGGCGTTGCTTACAAAAATCATAAAATTCTATCTCGTTAGTGAGATTTTTGCGCAATATTTCTTTCGTTAAATCACTAACGGCACGTTTAGACTTGTTCTTATTAACTTTACTCAGACGATCTTTGCTTACTAGAAAGGAAATTGAGAAAGAGAGAGCTTACAATTTAAGAAGAAACAAATTATTACAATCTCAAACGTTTCCTTTTTTTTAGGAAAGGACTTTTCAAATATGTTTGTATCGAAACTTTAATGTTGTAAAGATTTTTTAAACCAAACGGAACTAAATTCTTAAAGAACTATCGGCTCGAAACAGAGATGTGGGTATACGGACGAATGGACGTTATGACGGAAAGCCGAATGGACTTGTGGATAACAACTCCAAAGACAAAATGGCCAGAGTTCCAAAGGAGTAAACATGAAGCGATTCTTGCGTATTCAAGACAGAGGGACACACAGAGGAGTATTTGCGCCAAAAAGCTGGCCAAAAAGGCAAAAATTAATTTAAAAAAAATCTTAAAAACTAAGTACGCAGCTCGGTACACAACAACATTTTACATCATATTGTAAATTTTGAAGATTTTATGTTGCGATTTGTAGCTCTGAGACACTGCTAAAGTCTGGAAAGTGAAGAAAATTACATGCGCTTTTAATGTCTTTTTCGGTTTTAAGATGTTTATATGATCTTTGTGGCTAAACGAATAAAGGTATTATATTGTTTTTTCTTTCACTGGCAGATTTGTTTAAAAGTTATTTTTGATATTTAAAATAGAAATTATCTTGAATGTTAATGTTGAAACAATTCGTTTAAAAATTAAAAAAAAAATTAAATTTATACACTTTTTTTGGAAAAAAAAGAAAAGGGTTTTCAAAAGTGAAGGTAGCAAATGTTTAAATTATGTTTTATACCGCAATAAAATTTAGAATCTCTAGTTTTAGACCAAAAAAAAGTTTTCGCAACTTTGGGTCATTATTTTTAACGACTTTTTTAAATTTTCAAATTTATTTATTTTTGCTCATCAGACACTTCTTCAAATACTGTTTTGACATCATTTCACGCCCCTTTTTGCGCTTCATAATGTGATTACCTGCCCTCAAATTTGTGATGGCAAAGTATTGAGTAGTGGGTACCGAGCATCGGGTATTTCTGTTTTTTTTTGGTTACTCAATACTCAAAAGTAGTTACTCGATACTTTCAGAGTTGTACTTTTATGCAAGCTGAGTGGCTAAAATAGGGCATAAAAATACATCACTGTATAAAAAGACAACAAGGTGTAAGATTCTTTTATCAAATCAAAACTAAATAATTATTTTTTGAGAACAATTATATTATTTCTTAAGTTATTGTTAACGTTAAATTAAAAGTTAGCTTTACATTTATTTTCTATTTAATAATAAAAGAAATACAAAACCAATAACAGTTGAAGATTTATTTTTAATTTTTGAAGAAACTACTTCAATTTTCAGATAAAAACTATGCGTTACAAATTCAAAAAATCCGTTAAAAGTATCAAGTAGTATTGAGTACCCAAATGAAAAGTATTGAATATTATTGAGTAATGAAACGTAGTAGAATTTGCCAGCACAACTATAAATGTTAATTTGCAGAATGATTATTATCCCTAATAGTTATAAGGAAATGTCTCACATACTCTAATAAAACAGTTTTTTTATTTATCTGCGCTCTATATACTCGTAATATTATTTGTTAGAAAAATATACGTACATACTTATTTAAAGTAATTTTTAAAAGCATTAAGCACAAAAATTAGATTAAAAAAAGAAATCATCGGTAAGAACATAAGTATAAAAATACATATCCATGCATGGGTTATTGCATACAGGGGGGTTGTTGGAAACACATCCAAAATTCTTCCACTAGATTTTTTATATCAAATTACACCTAAAACTATCAAAAAACTCAACCTTTCAATACAAAAAACACGTTCAATAATTTTGGCCAGCTTTTTGACTCAAATACTCCCCTGTGGGACGCATAGACAGGTGGAAGGAGAGATAAACGGACGGACATTTAACCAGAAATGAAAGTACTTCCGAATAAAGCAAACATTTCTTAAATCAGTTTATAAATCGCATGATGAACAAGCGAATTGATAACATCCTTTTTTTTTAAAACATTTAAAAAGAAACTAATAAGCTCGAACTCTCTTGAATTTAGTTCCTTTCCTTAAAAAAAATATTTTTTTCTTTATATAAAAAATCCAGTTCTTACAATGATAAGCGGTCTTAGCATTCCTAAAAAAGCGCGGTATATAATGCTCTAAAACAGACAAAGTGATATTGACATCTTCCCACGTTCCTACCACGGCATACTCTTCCTCCACGGTACGTTTAGCTTTTTGCATAGCTGCCTTGGAATTGAAAGGCCTAAACATAATTGAAAAAAAAGAGAAATGTTATTTGAAAATCTCTTCTCAAGCTCCAAGAATCCAATTCCCCAAAAACATCTTACATGCACATTTGACGATTTTGACCACAAAAGAACAGTGTTTGACGTCTATGATCTCCAGCGGGATTTTTTATTTCCATTTGATTAAACGTACAGTGTTTGTCCTTATTCTGTACACACGTATCAAAATCCATATTCATAAATTCATCTGATGGCCTCACGGGAGCTTTATCGCCTAATTTCAATTTCATGTCTGCGTAATACCATTCGGCTCTGATATAATAATGCCATGATATAATTCGCTCGACAGGATCACGTACTAGATTAATGTAAATCGGTTTGGGCATATGAAAGCGGGTAAAATTAATATAAGCCAAATGTTGGCTATAAATATGTGGGCGTGGTTTTTGATAAATCTCCTCGATCAACCGTTTCTGTTGGTCCGGCTGTAGCAAAATAGTTTCGTGGGCTTTACCCTTATCCCGAGAGTGTAAGAAATTATTTACTTTTCCCAATTGTAGCATTAGCTGCATGAGAGATTGTGAACCAACTTTGGGTACACGATTGAATATAACAACATCTACTTTAGCTTTTTTAGTATTATTTAAAGCACTGGCGGCGGCATTTAAAAGCTCATCATATTCATCCTCATCTTCATCATCATCATCATACGCACCAGTGCCTGCAATATGAATATTATTGGCATTTTGATCATTTTCGTTTTGAGGTTTCTGGAGTAGAACCTCATTTGCATTTACTTCAGACCTTTGTAAACGTCCCGATCTATGTCTTAAAAAGCGCTGTTGGAAATTTTATTTGTGTTTAGTTTATATTACTTGTTCTGATTTTTTTTTGCTTTTAAAGATCTGTAACCATAACCTATTAACCTCTGATGATATTTCACTACAGCATTTTTATCCAATGAATAGATGATGTTGATGATGAAGCAATTGGAAGCTTTAAATTAGTATGAAATTAATAATCAAACATTTTTTGAGTACGCAAAAGTTTCTCAGAAGAATACTTCTAAAAAAGCTTCTATAAAAGCAATTATTTTAAAGTCTTAAACAAATTATTTACATATTTATCCTTGATTGCAGTTGTGTTTCTATACGTGAACATGGTACCCAAACTTCTTCGCTAGCACGCAGATACCCAACTTATGAGCCCTTTTCCACGAACAAAGTTTACTTTGACAAAGTCTTTTCAATTTTCTTTTAAACTTTGTTTCGCTTCTCCACACGCAAATTATAGATTGAAAAATTTTGTGTTCGTTTGTTGGATGAACATGCAAACCAAAAACACACATGCAACCAAATACAAGTATGTGTAAACGACGAACGAAATAGAAAGCAACTTTGCGAGTACAGCACAGTCTGTACTCACCCCCTTTCTTCTTTCCCTTATCACCATCAAACACAAGACTTTGCAAAATAAACTTTGATCGTGAAAAAGGGCTCTATCCGAAGGCTTTTCTTTATAAAAATTTCGCGTGGAAAAAAGAACTACGGGTAACTTTGTGAACTTACAGAAGCGGACATAATAAGATATATGTTACGTTCACGCACGTACATACTCATACATAATTTTTATTAGTCTCGCTACGTAATATGATCAATTAATGCAGTACTTAAATAAGCAATTAAATAAAAAAAAGAAATTAATATAGAAAAGCTTTGCAAACAAACAAACAATTTTCGTTTCGTCAATAAAGTTTTATCATATGTACATATGTATGTATGCATATCCATATTTCTAATAAAGCTTTTTATGAAAAACTTGTTTTTTTTCAAAGCGATATTAAAATATTAATATGAAAATAAAAATTGTAATGATAAAAAGTATTTTTATGAAGAAAAATTCAATAAATTTTTTTTTTAACAATTGAGAGTAAATTATATTTTTATTAAAAATCTTTTTTGGTCAGCATAAAACTTCAGATGCCTAATAAATTTCATAATTGATATTTTGATTATTAAAAAATATTTTAAAAGAAGCTTTTTTTCACAAGGAATCATAAAGTGTGCTTCACGTATTAATAGCTACAGCTCGTCCTTTAAAACGGATTGGTTTTAAAATGAATTTTTTAATTCTTACATTGTCTAAAAAGCTCTTACACACATAATTGTATTTTTCATCCTCTTCTCAAACAAGTGTTACAAAGTAACTTATGCTAGAAGTTACGCAAGTTTTCATTTTGTAAGTGACAGATGAGATTGAAATACATATTATGTTCTATGGTTTTCTCCTGAATTAAAACTGGTGCAAGAAAACTAAATCCAGTCCTAATAAAAGTTTATATTTTTGTCTAACAGATTATTTCAAAATTTAGTAAGTAAACTTTTCCACAGCAAGGATTTTTTGCTAAGAACTTTTTGTACAATTACACAGAAAAAACAGTAATAGAAAAAACCTAATAAAATAGAACAAAATTAATAAGATATCTCTATGATTTTTTTTCAAGAAGGAAGTCTTATTATTTTAATAAGGAAAACCTTTTTGAAAAAATCAAGAAGGAAACTTAGGGTTTTTATTAGGTATTCTTCTTGATTTTTTCAAAAAGGTTTTCTTCTTGATTTCATTAGGCTATCTTATTGATGTTTTCATTCAGGTTTTCTTCTTGATTTTATAAGGCTTCTTATTGATATTTTCAAAAAGGTTTTCTTCTTGATTTTATTAGGCATCTTATTGATTTTTTAAAAAAAATAATTCTTCTTGATTTTATTTGATAATTTTATTGATTTTTTATTAATAATTTTATTGATTTTTTATTAATATATTTACATAGGAATTCATTTGATATAATAATAAAAAGTAAGTGCTATTACCAGTATTTTTTTACTCGAATAACTTTAAGTCCATTGTTCAGTAAGTAAAAATGGATGGGTCTAAATCGATCAAGTTTATCACGGCATATGTTTCGGTTTCATTGCCGATTAAATAAGATTGAAATCTTTGTGAAAAGTTCAGGTTTATAAATTTCTTACCAACAATTTTTATATTGTTTTCTTTCCATAAAAAATCAACTATTTATTTAGTTAAGTTTAAATTTTATTTTAATTTTATTTGTCAAGTTCAAAGAAAATAAAATAACGGGGAAAAAATTGTCACTATGTTGATTTATATACACATAATCCAATTTTTACATTTTTTTGTAAATAGCACGACAAAACTTATTCAGTTTTTACACGTTTTTTTGTTAATGGACAAAAAAATTTAATTTTAATTTAGCTGTTCCTTTTTTTATATGATTATATACGTATGTATGTTATATAGGATTTACAATTTTCTTTATATGATTATTGTATTTTCCATTACGGTGTGTCTTTTTTTACACTATTTTTTTACACAATATTTTCTGGAACGTATGTACCGTGTAAAAAGAGGATTGGGTGAAATAACAAATATGAAATAACAAGCAACTAATGAAATCAATAAGGAATACCTTTTTGAAAAAATCAAGTAGAGTACCTAATAAAACTTAATGTAGTCAAGAAGATTTCCTTATTGATTTCATTTGGTTCCTATATGATCATGTGTAAATCATCTCCTTGATTTTAATAATAACGTGTAAAAACTGAATAAGTTTTGTCGTGCTATTTACAAAAAAAATGTAAAAATAGGATTATGTGTATATAAATCAACATAGTGACAATTTTTTCCCCGTTATTTTATTTTCTTTGAACTTGACAAATAAAATTAAAATAAAATTTAAACTTAACTAAATAAATAGTTGATTTTTTATGGAAAGAAAACAATATAAAAATTGTTGGAAAGAAATTTATAAACCTGAACTTTTCACAAAGATTTCAATCTTATTTAATCGGCAATGAAACCGAAACATATGCCGTGATAAACTTGATCGATTTAGACCCATCCATTTTTACTTACTGAACAATGGACTTAAAGTTATTCGAGTAAAAAAATACTGGTAATAGCACTTACTTTTTATTATTATATCAAATGAATTCCTATGTAAATATATTAATAAAAAATCAATAAAATTATTAATAAAAAATCAATAAAATTATCAAATAAAATCAAGAAGAATTATTTTTTTAAAAAAATCAATAAGATAGCCTAATAAAATCAAGAAGAAAACCTTTTTGAAAAAATCAAGAAGAATACCTAATAAAAACCCTAAGTTTCCTTCTTGATTTTTTCAAAAAGGTTTTCCTTATTAAAATAATGACTTCCTTCTTGAAAAAAAATCATAGAGATATCTTATTAATTTTGTTCTATTTTATTAGGTTTTTTCTATTACTGTTTTTTCTGTGTGTGTAGAATTTTTGCTATTCGCAAAAAGCATTTTAAGCATTAATTTTTTTCTTAGAGCTTTTCTTATACATCACGTGACCATTCTCTATAATAGGTTAGTTACAAATTTAATTGTCGTTTTTCAAAGCTTACATTCGTTAGAGAAATTCATGATCATTTTATAAAGTTGAAAGTGTGTGACAAGGATGTTATTAAACATATTTTCTGGAATCCTTTATTCGTTAAAACCAATTACAAGCTTTCCTGTCGATACTTTGTAATTGTAGTTTTTGAAAGCTTTATTTTGTACTGGCTTAAAGCTTTTACTTTCTTGTATTATAACAGCTAGGCACCAAAAGGTGACACTCTTACTCTCAGAGTTGTTTTTCTACACCTATGACTTTGGACAGCCTGTAGTTCATTCCCATTCCCATTTAAGTAAGCTGGTTTTAAATAAAAAATATGTCTTTTTTAATTCAAAGGATAATTATAAAACTGTGGGATTCCCAACTTGTGCTTTATCGCCATTTTATTCTATTTGAAAAATATTTTTCAAACTATATTTGTTAAAACAAAAACAAAGTGCATAACATGACTGAATTTTCACAACATTTCTTTCTCCTAAGCAGCTTTTTTCATATAATTTAAACTTACAAAGCTTTCTTGTTAAAATCAAAAAAGCTTCCTTTCTTGCTTAAGGTGATAATTATTGCTCATTCTCTTGTTAAGTAATTTGGTTGCAAAACAAATTTTCTGAAATGTCTTCTATAAAGCTTGAACGCCTTTTGTGCTGAATTATGATATTTTCTATCTTTTACCAGCCTTAAGGTCTTATTTGTTAAACAAATCAGTAACAATAATCATATTTTAAAACCATTTCAAACAAAAAATTTTTCTAAAAGTTTTCTATAAATTTCTTAAGCTTTTAATATTTCGTAATTTAAATAAGACATTAAGCTAAACTTTTCAAGATGCAAAATTATGCGAATTTGAGAACTAAATCGCCAAATATTGTTTATACAAACGTTGTTTGCAAAATTGATAAAATTCAATTTCATTGGTAAGATTTTTCCTTAAAATCTTGCGCACTTCTTCAGTAACAGGAGGCTTATAAGAATTACGATTGGTTTTGTGCAAACGATTTTCAGCTTCTGTAAAATTTCAATTAAAACACAAACATTTTGAAAAATATAAAGTCTCTAACAGTTAAAGGGATAATAATTACTATAATATTCCTCAGCAGCACCGCTAAAAAAACGTGGTATATAATTTTCTAGAACTGCTAAAGTGACATTAGTGTCCTCCCAAGAGCCCACTACAGCGTATTTGGTTTCGACATGTCTCTTTGCTCTTTGCATTGCCTTATACGAATTAAAAGGCCTGATTAATGAAGTAAAGCTAAGATTAAAAAAGAACAAATCCTTTTAATATGAAATACTTGCTACTCACATGCAGGTTTCAGCCTCTTGGCCACAAAAAAATAACACTTGTCTCCTATGATCCTCCAGGCCATGAAATTCATTTTGTATGTAAGTGCATTCGCGATCTTGTCTTAAAACGCAACTCGAGAAATCCTTTTTCAAATATGCCACACTTGGGAGTTTGTATTGTTTAGGAAAAACTCTTTTGCGTTCGGCTATATACCAGGGCGTACGAACATAATAAAACCAGGATATTATACGTTCCACAGGATCTCTGACCATATTGATAAAAATGGGCTCAAGATAGTTTAAAGCGGCAAAATCAACATAAGCCACATGTTTGGTAAACGAAGCTGGTTCCTGTATTACCATGATTTCTTCGGCAAGATTGACTTGTAAAGCTGGAGTCAGCATAATAGTTTCAGTACTTTTGATCTTATCACGTGTGGCTTTAAAGCCATTGCGTTTGCTCAGTAAATTTAATAAAACCATGAGAGCCTGACTGCCCACCTTGGGTACACGATTAAAGAAAATTATGTCTACATCAGCCTTGGGAGTATTGTTGAGTTTTTCCGGTGTCAAATTGTGCAACTGATGAAGGAATAAGGAAACAGAGTTAATTTTTGTTCTGTATGTACAGAGAACGCAACCTTTAGTGTACAACGCCGGTATTGAAGTGAAGAAAAAAAAAGAACAGGCAAGCTACCCCTAAAACCAAATAGAAAGCTATTTAAGATCCTAAAAATATACCAAACAGAATGAAAGCAATTTGCATTTTTATGACTTACCTCCAGTTATTATGCTAAAGATGTTTTTTTTTACGTTTTAGTTCTGTTTTTTTATTTATTTTATGCCTTTTTCTTTGTAACTTCAACTTGCAAACACAACAAATCTAAGAAACTAACTTAAGATTTTATTAGCGAAAAATCTTTATGAAAGGAACCTTTAACTTGAAAATTTTATTTAAGCTGTAATGAAACAATTGCATAAATCTTGAACACTAAATGTTTTTCTTTATTAGAAAAGCGGTTTAAAGCTCTTTCAAAAGTTTATAAGATGTGTTCTAAGCTTTGGATATCAACAAACAAGTTTGATATTTTTAAAAGCTTTCTCAAATAGTTCTAACATGAGTTCAACTTAATACCCTTAAAAAAATTGGAGAGAAGTTGGAATAAAGCCGATTTTTATTTTAAATTGAAAGCTCTCGTATGAACAATAAAAAATTAAACAATATTGCTTAATATATCGACCGCCCTATAATAAAAAGTTTTTAAGCTCATAGAGAATGTGAACCTCAGTGGACGAGATTGTAAAGAAGCTTAAAGGTTTGTTTAATAGGTTAGAACAATGCAAATTACACAATAACTTTCCAGAAAACATAAAAAAATTAAAATGAGCTTTTGTATTAAAAAAAACTTCGTCAGGGTAAAACCTGTGCATAAAGCTTTCTAATAATAAAGTAATTGCTAAGTTAAAAAAATAAAAATCAACAAAATTTTTTTTTGGAATTTTGTATGGCTTAAAATATCCTTAACATTTTGTTAAGATGGAAGTTGTAAATGCTTAAAGGCTTTGTCATATAAATTATTTAGACAAATTTAATAGCCCTTGCGTATAAAAGCTTTAAAGGTATTTTGAAAGGTCTTAAAGTAAAAAGTTTAACATTTTGCAAAAGCCTTCTTGAAAGCTTGCCATGTTTTCTCAAAGACAGTTTTTAACCAAATTAAAAGTTTTAACGTTTTTTAAAAGATCTTAAAAAACAAATTAAAAAAATATTTAAAAAATCTATGAAAGTATATCATGTTTTCTCAAAGATTTATATTAGCCAAACTAAAAGTTTTAAAGTTCTTTAAAAGGCCTTAAAGTACGAATTTTATATTTCTTTTCAAAAGCCTGTCCTCTCTCACTATCCCTTTCCCAAAGAAGGTAGTACACCTACGGGTTGGTAGGCATACTAATTGCCTGAGTGTTACTTCTCTTTATAAAAAAAAAAAAAAAGTTTTCCAAAGACAATTAATAACCAATTTGAAAACCTTATTTATTTTGGAGTTCTTTACGCTTTCAAGTTCTTAAATCTTAATAGGAGATTTTAAATTTTCTAAATATTTATAGGAGGCTACTCAAAACAAGAACATAATGTAATGTTATGTAAGAAAGCTTTTAAAAGCTTAGCGAAAAAAGTCTAGAGAATTTGAAATATAACTGCACTATGCTCGTGGAATATGGATACAATTTTTTAGAATTAAATTGAAATTATTTCAACAAAGATTTGCTTTTATGGAATTTTACTTTGTAATCTATGTGTTTTTTAGAGGAGTGGGCGACTGGGATCCTTCTAATTTATTTTGTTTTTCGACTGTATATGTGTGTATCTATGTTTCTTTTCTTTAACAGGATATTAGTTTGCTAGAGCTTGAAGACTAAGAACAAGATAGAGAGATAATTTCGAAAGTTAACAGCTAAGAGACAGTTCAGATGGAGAGATAGATAGAAATAGATAAAGATGCTTTCAATGGCAATAATGTAAATGAATGATAACTGGAAACAAAATTTACAAGAAATTATTTAAATTGTTTCCGGAGTTGAAAGCTAAAAAGGATAATTTTTCATTTGTATGTATAGTGCTAAATATGTGTAAGTGTGCGTATGAGAGTGTGTGTGTGTGTGTAAATTAATTATAAAAACTACCATTAACAATTTTCAGACACTTAAACGAATATGTATTGAAAATATCATCAAAATTTATGACATTATGTTTTTACTTCAAATCATGCACATTTCAATAATGATAAAAATTTACCTTTAACACTTAAAAGTCTTTAAATAAAATGCATATCAATCACCATGAATTTTTCCTCTCAAAACCATAGTAAAAAGGATAATAAATCTTTGTAAATTAAAAATGGCTACCAGTGCAATATGTTCACATTACGAGCAACTATTGGAAATATCAAATGAATAAAGAATTATGTTTTTATGGCCAATCTTCAAATACGTTACGCGTTAAAACAATGAATAAATAGTTTTTAATATTATTTAATGTATAGACGAAAAGAAAAGAAGAATTTTGAAAAGAGAGTGTGAAAAGACGAGTCGTACAATAAAACCGTACCGTTTATAATGAAATGCTTAATGCTTAATTTAATAGTATGCTGCGATAAGTGATTGATGCACGCCATGATGTAGATTTTTATGAGTATAAAGGTCTGAACTTACCTGTCCGGTACTTTTGAGGTATTGATAGGTGCCATGTAAAGTATTAATATCTTCATGTTCTGCAAAAATAAAGTGAAAAAGTGCTATTAACTTGGTATTCCTATTAAAAGCGATAGTTTAGGTGACAATGATAGCATTACAACGTAAAGATGCCTGGGTCATTGACTGGTGCTAGAATGTGTTCTGTATCTCAATAGATTTGCCTCGGTAAATGAGCAAACGCTCGTTAAGTTAAGATCAATGGATCTTGCTGTGACGTTTGAGGAATACCAGTACGCCTAATTTCATAGAAGAAAATATTTGTAGATAAGCGCATTAATCACTCGACTTTCTCCCCCAATTTATTTTTTTTTAATAAAGTTATTATCTCCTCTGATTCAGGAAGTGTGAAAACTTAATAAAAATTTTCTCTATTTAAAATTTTTGCTTTTTGAAAAAAAAATTT
Source organism: Gymnocheta viridis (assembly GCA_956483585.1). Taxonomy (NCBI): domain Eukaryota; kingdom Metazoa; phylum Arthropoda; class Insecta; order Diptera; family Tachinidae; genus Gymnocheta; species Gymnocheta viridis. The sequence goes on along the minus strand of OY101444.1, from coordinate 68,405,803 downwards.
AACTTTTATGTAGTCTGGTTTAATGTTTAATCTGTTTCCTGTTTATCCATCGTTCAAGTAACGAGGGCTTTAAGTGGCCACTTTACTGGTAAAGGCCTATTGTGATTTAGTTTATTTTTAACTGGTATAATAGTTGTTCTGCGTTATACTCGCATATTTAGTGTATTAATATTTTTCGTAACAGGTTTTTCTCAAGCTGTTGTGTTTTTTTAACAAACAAATGATTAAAAAAAAAATAAAACAAAAAATAAATAAATCATGTTGCATCATTGATTTTTCCTTATTACTCTTCGCATTGTTAACTTAATAGATCAGTTAGTTGATGATGCAAGATATTGTCTTATGTACTCGTATATTAGGGTGAGAAATTTTCACAAATATTATTTTTCAAAGATAATAATTAATTAAAAGTTATTAATCTGGCTTGAGTTCGACTGCTGAATTTCTTAAGTTTAGTTATTATTTTTTAGCCTTATTATTAGCAGGGAACGAATTAGGCTTAACTTATTACAGTAGCAGAACGGAACACTACAGTTTTAGACGTTCGCTACACCATCACCATCAGCGTTTACATGTTTATTCCAACCACCATTCAGGTGAAGCTTAGAAGTTATAAACATCAACCATTTAATCGAACTACATATTTGAGGAGTACCAGAATTATTTATGATTTTTCTTTATATTCAGTTAAAATTAAATCCCCGTCCCTGTACGACACAAAACATTACAAGATTCCGTTAGAGGGAGTAAACAAAATTTATAATTTTATAGGCACGTACATATGTACATATATATTTTATGACATCTTGTGATAATTAAGCTCTTTTCGGGCGCGTCTGAAGTAACTTGGAAACTACAATATTCTTATTCGTTCCTAACAGTGACAATGATCGAATCAGACTTGGTGGCACTAACATGCTATCCAGGAACTGTTCGATATCGATCGTAATTACCATTCAAAAACTATTGAATGCGATATCGACTTGGCTAATGACTGCTTCAAAAAGTGTGCATTTTAAATAATAAAACATAAAAAAACAATCTCTTTCAGTACCCCCTAATATATTTTTTAATGACTTTAGCTTTTATTTTCATGTAAATCCTTTCACTTTTTGTTTACATGTTTGACTTCGTTGGTGAAGAGGCTTGTTTTTTTTTTGAAAGTTGACCATTTGCAAATAATGATTATAATGCAAATCATACAGTTTTTCTTTGCCAGTCTATCCTGAGACATTTTAATGCGTATTGCAATTTTATGTGCGATGTAAAATTGTTTTTTGAATGGGTGTGGTGTGTTCCTTGCGTTTTAGTTGTTGCACTAACGCTGACCCATGGACAGACAGAAAAAATGAAATATTATAAACCTCCTATACCCTCCTACACATGGCATGGTTCACTTCTTCCGTCATTTAAAAAAAATTATTAATAAAAGTATGTAAAGAAGTATATTTTTATTTAATAACTATGGACTGTATACCGCCAGCCTTTTTTAATACACACCAATGTATATAGACTAGCTAAAAAACCCTCAACAAACAAAAGTTTTTGATAAATTAAATTATTTAAAATAAAATAAAAATCAAATAAATTTGAAGAAAATAATAAAAAACAAATCATATATAAAAAAATAAATTGAAAATATTTAATTAAATAAAAAACAAAATAAAATATAATAAATTAATGTACAATAAATAAAATCAAATAAAATACAATAAAGTAAAATAAAAATGCTATAAAATAAACTATAATCAAATAAGAAGATAGTTTAATTAAAATAAAATAATATCAAACAAATAAAGTAAATTAATATTATATAAAATTAAATAAAATAAAATAGATTAAAATATAATAAAATAAAAAAATATATATAGAATAAAACGAAACGAAATAAAATAAACTAAAGTTAAATTAAGTAAAATACAATAAAATAAAATAAAAAAAGTTAAATAAAATAAATAAAATAAATTAAAATAAAATAAAATGATATAAAATAAAATACATAACTGCCTTGCCTATGATGTCGAATGAATTCTTTCTTTCGTAAAATTACATTTAAAACAAAAATAAATTCTAAATTTTGTTAATGTTTCAAATGTAATTGTACGAAATAATAATAAAACAAGATAAAATATAAAAAAATCAATTTAAATTATTTAATATAATAAAAAATAAAATGAATTAAAATAAAATTAAATAAAATCCAATAAAGAAAAATAATGTAAAAAACAATAATATAAACTAAAATAAAACAAAATAAAATAAATTAAAATAAAATACTTATTGTATAATAATAAAATAATTTAAAAATAAAAAAAGTTAAATTAAATTAAGAAAATACAATTAAATAAAAGATTTTCAAAAACTTCTGTTTGTTGAAGGTTTTTTAGCTGGTCTATATATACATGCATTTCATTGGTGCTAATGCCAAATCATCAGTAAGGTAAAGTCTATAACAAACAAAAGTTTTTGAAAATCTTAGAAAAAAGATATCGAGGCAATTTCGATTATTAAATTAAAAAAATAAAAACAATAAAATAAGCTAAAATAAAATAAATTAAAGTTGAATAAAATTAAATAAATTAAATTAAAATAAATTACAAATTATAATTAGAGCCTGAATGAAGGAACAAATACTTACAAATTTTAAGGTCAACGTAAATAACATACATACAAAATAAAAATATTAAAATAAATTAAAGTAAATCAAAATAAAATAAATAATCAATATAATATAAAATAAAATAAAATAAAATAAAATAAATGAAAATAAAATACTTTTGGTTTAATAATAAAATAATTTAAAAATTAAAAAAAATAAAATAAAATTAAGAAAATGAAATAAAATAAACTAAAATAAAATAAAATAGAATAGAATAAAATTAAATAAAAAATTGAAGTATTAAAATAAATTAAAATTAATTAATAAATAAAATAAATTTATATTTAAATATTAAAATAAATAAAAATAAAAAAAATTAAATAAATATAAAAAAATAAAACAAATTAAAATAAATTAAACTTAACTTATGTCAAATAAATTAAAACAAAATAAAATAAAATAAAATAAAATAAGAAAAAAAATTGAGTAAAAAACAAATTATATAAAATATAATTAAATAAATTACAATTAAACAAAAAAAAAATAAAATAGGTAGAGTTAAGTAAAATAAAACAATTTCAAATAAAATGAAATAAAATTAAAATAAAGAAAACCAAAGTATATATTAAAACATATTAAAACATAATATAATAGAATTAAATACGAATATAACGTATGTATTATGAAAAAACTCTAAAAAGTTTCATACTTGTAATGTTCCTAGGTTTTGACAAGTTTTATTTATGGTGTACATAATAAGCACAATCCTGTTAAAAGCTATTTTCGAAAAATAAAAATAGCTATACAGTACACTCGCGATAATATGAACTAAATAAAACCAAGTCGGTTCAGTTTTGCAAGATTGTTCATATTTGCGAATGGCATCTGATTCCAATCTACAAACGTTTTTCTTATAAAAATAAAAGTATGTTATTGGATTTAAAAAACAACAATTTATAATGGAAAAATATTATGCGAAAAAACCAGTGATTTTATTTTGTTGCTTGTTTTGGCCGCAAACGTATTATTAACACATTTAATAATAGCATTTTTATTTATTTTTTTATTCCACATATAGTAGATTTTTTCATCTCAAATTTATTGCAAGGTTTTTCTTTTAAAGTTAAAATTTATTTTTTTGTATGCATTTTAAGAACTTTTCACGTTAAATTTATAATTAAAAAATGAATATAAGACGTTTATATTTAAAAATTTGGTTGACAACTGAAGAGAAGTTAAAAGCAAACAGCTAGGGAAATCCTCAAATTATTATGCAGTTGATTTACATTTCAACTCTGTTTAGATAGATAAAACAAAAATAAGCTGTTTGTATTTTAAAGCTTTTGCACTAAGTTCATATTTTAGAGTAGTCAATGGAAGTAAAAAAGTGTTAATATTTTCGGGTGTTCATATATTGGAGTGTTCATATTATTGCGAGTGCACTATATGTATTTTAAAGAAAAACGAACGTTTTGTTTTCCTTTCTAAATTGTTACTAAATTTTTGGACAGTTTACTCTTTTGTTAATAAATACTTTACTTCTTTTCCCTTCATAATTCGATATTTTCTTCCTAACACAACTATGATAAATATTCTATTTTAGTTGTACTAAAATTAACTGCCAGGCCCACGATGTCACACGTATTCGTTTTTTCGTACAACTACATTTAAAACAAAAACAAATTCTAATACGTGTGACATCGTGGGCCTGGCAGTATAGAAATAATTTTTCCAATACATGCTTCTGTTTGATAACTTTTAAATTCTACTAATTAAAAAAAAATCATTTTATTCTAACTTCGTTCAGTTAAAGCAGTTACTTTAGAAGTCAACGAAAAAATCGACTATGTGGTTTTGTGTAACCTTTGGGTTGAAGCGCATAACCTGGCTAAGTTCATGGGCTTAGGCCTGACGTTAATTTTGTATTGTGAAATCGCCTCATTAGATGATAACCACTTTTTTCGAATCGTATATGGAATTACATTTTTAATAAGAAATGATTGAAAGTATGTAGAATGTAAAATTATTACGAAAATTCTTTGCGCTGTTGTTAGAAAACAAAGTACTTTAGTAGATGGCAGGCAGCAGTTTTTATTTTGCGTTAAATAATTTGCTTGTTAGTTATAAAACAAGTCAGTTTTTCTTTTGTTGTCTTGCATCGAATAGTAAGTATTTCAATGCATTTAACTTCCTTAATAATTCATAAAGTTGTTTAAAGAAATAACCTTTGTATACAAATTGTAAGAAAATTAAAAGAGGAATAAAAACTAATTTGTTCTTGTATTCATTTACAAATTCAAATACTTAGAAGATATTAGAAGTACTAGTGTACATTGATTTTTAAGAGCCTTCGACTGCCATTATGTTCCACACAATTGAACATTTTCAATGAATGTTGTTTTTGATGTTTTTCATTCGGTATTTTTTTTATTATTATTTTGTTGAGATTTTTAGGAAAAGATAAATTTTATGGAGTTTTGTTTTATTGTTCTTTTTATTGTTGTGCTGAGAGTTGGCATTAAAGCCGCAATTAGAGAAGGTTCTTATAGATGCTGGCTGCTTTGTCATAAACTATAAGTTAATCAGAGATTTCTTTCATTTAAAATTCAGGAAGTTTAAGTTAATATTTACATTTATAGTGAATATCGAAAAAAGTGAAAATTATTTGAAATCGATTTGGCACGAATCGCAAAATTTATTGGGCGTAAAGCAAAATACAAAATTGAATAGCCCAGAGGTAATTTTTAAATTGGAGATATAAATTTAACTGATTTTTTTTAATTATATAATCTTAGAAACAATAAAACAATTTAAGAAGTTAGGAAAAAGTTAGATATGTATATTCTAAAGCAAGACAACATTTCGAAAGAGGTGGAGAAAGAGGTAGAGGAGGTTCCTATAATAATTTTTTACATATCAATTACAGAAACTATCATTCAAAATATTACATAGCAGAGATTGCCTACACTTTCTAAGTATAAAAGCAATAACTTCATTCTCCAAAATACAATTCAAAATGCACTGTTTCTTTTTTATTAAAAAAATATAAATACTTCCTCTTTAATCCATTGAAATATAAAAATCCTGCCTTGTTTTATTGCCTGTTATGAATATTTTGCATTTCTGTAAAAAACTGACCATAATTTTAATGCTATTTTTCATTGTTAACAGAATATCAAGACAGTAAATCACATTTTACTGCTTTTTAATTTTACAACTGTTAAAAGCTGTTCGTCAATTATTTTGGGCACCTTGATTATTTATGGTTTGAGATCAAGCTTTATGACTGTCTATCATGGTGTATGTATTAATTCAATTGTTATTAAAAAAATATTAAAAGATCAATTTACCTTAGACATATCGGAAAGTTAAAAAAGTGCACAATTGTTTACCGTCTTTATTGAAAATTTGCAATATAATGATTTTTTTTAATAGTAAATTTATTAGAAATTATTGTATCATCAGACAATTTTTGTCTTAAGAAAACTTTGAATAGCATTTTTTTATAAAAATTAAAAGAAATATTACGTTTTTTTTAGAAAAAAAAAACGGGCATACGATTTCAGTTTTTCAATGTTATTTTTTTAGTTTACTGCGTTTTACTTACGGCAGTATATTAAAAATACCACCTTAAGGATCTGTCCTAAAATAGGTAACGAACTACAAGTCTTGGACTAAAACAATAGGTATGGAGGAGATTTATATACACAGCCAATAATTTTTTTGTGGTTTCGTTTAGGAGGCAAGTCAATAAGTCCTTGGAAAAACACAGGAAAAGTATAGGTTTTAGCAAATTATGTATACATTAAAATAGTCTCCTTTTCGTTCGATACGCTCCAGAGATTCTCAATAATTTTTATTTTTTTATAAGTTTAAAGATTTTGTTGTTTTTTTATAATAACAACGAGGGTAAGTCAGTAAGTTCTTGGAAAACACAGAAAAAATATTATTTCGGATAATTTTTTTGTATCAAAATAGTCTCGTTTTACTTCGATACGCTCCATGGATTCTTTGACTTTTTAACGAAGAGTTAAAACGTAAGAGTTCGGAAGGTGGCTCGTGTTCCTACTCGAATTTGTGTTTTAATATTTGATATTTGTTTTTATATTTTCTCCAGAACGCGAATTTTGTTTACTAAAATTACACAGTAAAACATTTTCAGCTCATTGATTTGGGACTCAATCCTGAGAATTGCACGTGACAGCAGCCCCAAAAAATAAGAACTTCTTCATCATTCGTTTTGTCAAGTTGACTGAATAAATAATTTGATGGCCATATGAATTCTTTTCTTCAAAGTGGATTTTTGATGGCAGCACGAAATATTTTTTTTTTCAAAAATATAAAAATTCGTCTCAATCAATCGATTTTTAAAAAAACGCTAAATGGTGGTGTTTTCTTAACATCTTCCAGCTGTCGTTTGCAACTTACAATTGTAGAAAATATACTCTTAGTGATTTTGATTTCATTTTGTGAAGACTGTTTGATATCCCCCCATACTTCTTATTAACAAAAAACAATAAGATTTTCCTTTTACGATTTTAAGGTCTATTTATCTATTATATTTTTTAATAACTTCATGCTTGAATGCTATCAAAAAATTTTTAAAATAAATATTACACACACACATACACAAAATAAAAAAGAAGCATTCTAAACAAGTGAAGTACACAATTTGAATGAATATATTTTAGTGCAATTACGAAGGTAATTGAAATGAAAATAAATAGTTCTGTAAAATTAATAATAACGATTCTTTTTTCATAATTTGCGACTTTATTTTAAAATCTGGTCGTTGAAATAATATAAATATTATGTTTCGTATGTGGAAATATCATACCCCAAAAAAGCTTGATCAATTAAGCTTCCACTTAAAGATTGTCTTTCTTCATAACTCGATGTTTTAAAGATAGAAATTTTTACTATTTTTTAATAAAACATATTATTAAATTCTTTTTGGCCACAGTGTTAATATTTTAAATAAACTTAAATCTTTGGAAGCCAAAATGTTTTCCCTGTGCTTAAAAAAATTCATACATTTTATGAAATATTTTCCTATTAAATGTAATGTAATAATTCTGTTTATTTAATAAATTTGTTAAATAAACATACAAACATGCTCCTTTTTTTTGATAATAAAATATTTCTGTTTGTTGTAAATGTGTATAAAATTATTGTCAAGTTAGCAAGGATAGATTTTTTTTGGCTGATATATTTGCTAAATATGCATGTACAAGAGCCTAACCCTGAATAGCAAATATATGCCAACATTGTTTTCATAATAAATTACATGACATTGTAATTTTAATGGTTTGTATTTTTTTATAATTTCGTGTAAAGAGAAAAAATTTTAAATAGAGTAAGGAAATGTAGCGATGTTTTTCCAATCAAGTTAATGCTTTTTAATTTTTTAACTTAATTGCAAAGGAAGTTGTTAAATCAGGTTCGAGCTCGTTAAATCAAGTTATTATAATTGACAAAGATATACAGGAAAAGCTGATAATTCTGATAGCCGTTGTAAACATCATCCGCACAAGATCATAAATGCGAAAATGAGACCAAGTTCCGATTCAAAAATTACGGCTGCAAAAAGTACTGATATCAAAATTAAGACAAAGTTTTTGATATGTAAAGTACAATCTCATTTCTAGGCAAGTTACCAGCTTGGCAATATTTTTTTAGCTTTCTAATATGGGAAAGAATTATAGGAAAAATGTGGCCCAAGATAGCAGGTTGCCTAGAAATGAGATAGTATTGTACCTATCAAGAATTATTTTGATCTCAGTACTTTTTACGGCCATAATTATTGGATAGAAACTTGGACTTATTTTCACATGTATGTTTTTGTGCAGATCTAATTTTATTTTTCTAAGACCTATCTGTATACCAAATTGCAGATTTCTACCTATAATGGAACTGCCCCATGCAAATAAGGGACACGTTAGTCCTGCATAGATGAAAAATGTCCATTTTTGCATTCCATGTGCACTTTTTATACTTTCACATCTCGCAAGGCTTTCATGCAAGATCTTTCAGGCTTGTGAGGTTACATGTATGGAGAGACTTTATGTCCCAAGCTATATTATTTTATGATTAAGTGAATCAAATTTATGAGGGAGGTAAAAACAGCGCCAGTGTTTTCGTGTAATATAAAAATTTTGGGCATAGTCCTGAGCTAGGAGTGACACACTACCTCGCGCCTTAGTTATCCTTCATGTGTCTGTTCTTTGTTATTAATTCAGTGATAGGTTCATGTTTTTGTACAGCTGCGGAATGAATGACACATGAAATGTGATGAAAGTAGCTCGCTGGTTGACTTTGGTGTTGTAAAAAAATAAAAAAAAACCGGAATAATTTTTCAATTCAGAATTCTGATAATTATAATTACAATATAAATTTTCAATAAAATTGGAATTTGGAATTGGAATCAATACAAATTGGATTTAAAAATTTTGCATATATCATAAGCAGGGCAAGTTTTTCATGCTTTTTGCATAAAAAATATGCATTTGCATATTTTTAAAATTTTCCAAAAAAAACATTTTTGATATAACTTGCATAAATTTGCATATGACGCAAATAGGCAACTCTTTTTAACAAAAATTGCATGTAATAGCTAGCGCAGCTCCATATATGGTCTCCACAATCCGAATACTAAAAATGCCATACCCAAACATTTTGTATGTTACATGTCTGGCTGATTGGTTGCATAGAATTGCAGATTTTGTTTGCTTGCATTTTGCAATGTTAATTCACTTGTCGCAAATCGCAAAGCCGCTTTTCTTAAGGTATAAATAACTACATTCATATGACTTATTCACTATGTAGTTTTTTCCAAATAAACTTATTATCGTAATTAATTTCTAGCCGCACTCTCGCATCAATTTAATGCATTCTATGTGCCCAAGCCCCGTTCCACTAGATGGGGATCTTGGCTGCTATATATTATTGCGACAACTTAATAGGAATAAGCAGCGTTTTATTTTATTTTATGAGCTTTCTGATGATGAGGCAGAGTCGATATGTAATGCAAAGGCTTTATTTAATTTTGAATGTATTTGCCACAGTTAATGATTTTGGAAACCAAAGGACTTCCTTTACATGCGAGTTTATCCGTCCTGGAAGATGTAAAAGAAAAACTTTGAAATATTAACAATAAAATATTTATTGAAAAAATTTACATAGTATATAATCGAAATGTCGGCCTTCAAATGTTGACCAAGATTAAAAACAGCACATACAGTAACATCGACTAATGTTGAAAGTATATTTTCAATATATTATATCGTTTTGTGCGACAATCGAAGGTCCTTTCAATTTGAAAACTTGAAAAAACATATGATTATACTTTCTAATAAATGTTTGTTTAAAGAAAACTGATTAAAAGTTATTAGTCGTTTTTTTCGGGTGCATATATTTGTGCATATTTAAAGTTTTATTAGGAATATTTGCATGCATATTTTAATAATTTTTGTGCATATTTAAACTTGCCCTGATCATAAGTTTGCTGTGATAACTCATTGAGCCTCAAGTAAATATTTATTTTAATATTTTTAATATTTTATTTTAAAATTTTTAATCGAAAAACTAAGTTCGTCACCATTTCAATACGTTTCAATAGAATTCGTAGGATTAATAAAATCCAACACAAAATGTTTCCGGTAAAAAATATGAAGATGCATTTGAAAGAAACATGACATTCTTTTATAGTCTTTATTATTATAAAAATAAAATTTTCAATTATCAGAAGCACACGCAAAGAAAAAATATACTTGAAGCAATCACTATATAACAACATACTATGATTGATTTTATTATAGTCGAATCATAATATGGGTAATCGTTTAAAGTACTAACTTTAGCAGTAGTGCTGGCAAAATATTGAGTAGTGGGTACCGAGTATCGGGTATTTCCTTTTATTGGTTACTCAATACTCAAAAGTAGTTACTCGATACTATTAGAGTTGTATTTTTAAGCAAGTTGAGTGACTAAAATAGTGAATAAAAATACATCACTGTATAAAAAAGATTCTTTAATCAAATCAATACTAAATAATTTTTTTTTTGAGAACAATTAAATTATATCTTAAGTTGTTGTTAACGTTAAATTAAAATTTAGCTTTACATTTATTTTTTATTTAATAAAAAAGACATACAAAATCAATAATAGTTGAAGATCTATTTTTATTTTTTTAAGAAACTACTTCAATTTGCATGTAAAAACTATGCGTTACAAATTCAAAAAATCCGTTAAAAGTATCGAGTAGTATTGAGTACCCAAATGAAAAGTATTGAATATTATTGAGTAATGAAAAGTAGTAGAATTTGCTAGCACTATTTAGCAGCTGCAACTTTAAGAGGCTGGTACCACAGTTTTCCATACATTTTTACAAATATTTTAAAAGCTCAAGAGTTTAAGAAGTATAAGAGGCATTTAGCAAATTAAACTTTGTTTGACTAAAGGCACATCATATTATTATCAAACCAATGTCTTTGTATGAATCATATTGGTCTTTAAGTCTATAATAATATTTTGTCACAAGCAACAATAATATAATAATTAAATTAAACATGATATTGTAACAGGTTTTCATAATAATATTAACAATTATGATCAAATACAATCAATACATGGACCAGGTCATAAAATTTTCGAGGATTCAGTATATCAAGTGATTTTTAAGTAGAAATCAGTGCTTGATTAGGGACAAGCCTGAAACTCTTATATTATTTTGAATACTAACCCAAACGGGAGTTTTATGATTCATCACTATAGAAAACGTATGTAGTATATGACATTCATGTGGTGTATATATTTTAGTGTGCATGTTAATGAATATTTATTTTCATGGTTTTAGGCATAATTTGATCATAAAGAAAAAAATAATTTTTGAGTGATAATAAAAATATAGTTGTGATCCAGCCATGCTGCAGCTGTGTTGGATGGTAATTATTAAATGATAAAATGCGAACAACAACTTGTTTATCACGACTACAGTTATATTTAAAATATTAAAGACTAACAACGGAGTGTTCGCTACAACGATAAAGTGTTTGCCACCAGCATAATATTGTTGTTCCAACCATTTCTAACCATGTAGTAATAAAGTAATGATGGTAAAAATACTGAAATTCGAAAAATTTTCAAAAATTGTAATTGACAAAAATGTATCTCATAACATGTACCTGAAAAACGTATCAGGTTATATAAAACTCGCAGAGCGACCACTCATAAAAAAACTTCGTTGATTTTCTATGGAACTGCGTTTTAAAAAAAATACAACATTTAAAGTGATCTCGGTAATCCGCTTTTTTATCAACATGTTTTGCTTAGCATTACTTAAAACCGCTAAAAGTCATCACTGATTTAGTTTAACAACAATCATAAACATTTAACACACACACGATTTGGCTCCAAACTCAAGTGAAAAACCACTTGTTCACGCGCCCATACTTAATGAATATTTTATGGCTTTTAAGATACAAGTAAATTCACAAAAAAAAGTGAAGATGCACATTATTATTTTAAAATAATAAGAAAACCAAACAACAACAAAAGAATCACTTATTAGACTGTTAAGTTTGATATTTTCTTTATTTATTACAAGAAAATAAAACAAATAAAAACAAGAAAAAACGCCATAATTTACAAGGTGGTTGGATGGATGTCTTAGTTGAATATGTACGTCAATTCAATACAAGAATTTTAAATACTCGTACGAAAAGTAAAAAGCACCATATATGGACTGAAAAAAATAAAAAGATGTTTGACAACGATAAGAATGAGGAAAATATTGATGACAACGTATTTAAAAATCAATATGGTTGAAAAATGTTGGAAGAATAACATTGAACTTGAATGAGTGAAATATGTGGGCTGTATTTTCCTTTTTTATAAAGATGGAATAAAACTTGAATAAAATAAAAAGAAAAGTAAATTGCTTGAGATAAAAAAATTTATTTAATAGAAATCACTAAGTGTGATCAGTTGGGAAAATGTTATAGAAAAAAACAAGAGATATTGTAGAAGAGCACGACGAAGCTTTTCGGCCTTAAGTCAGCCTTCAGCCGCCGTACTATGGCAACCAAAATAGGTGACAGATTTCAGAAAGATAGTTTAGTTTTAAAAAGCACTTTAGCTAATTGCTTTAAAATTATAATAAAATAAATTTTTCCATTTTAACAAAATTTAATATTTATTTAAATTTATCAATAATTAATTTTATGCTATTTTTCCTGAGTTTTTCATAACAAATAATAAAAACAAACTTAATTAACTAACATTCATTTCTTTTACCACGTGCTAATTACTGTAAAAACTTTCAATTAAACGTTACAGTGTAAAAATGAAAGAAAAATACAGAACACCACAAATGGAAAAACGTAACAAGGAAAAGTGCATAACAAACACTTCATTATTTGATTGTATAAATGTTGGTGTACGTGTGAATGTACAAACACAGCCACGGTAGCATAACAAATATTAACAGCTAAAAAAATATTAAAAAAAATTCCAAACTGTTAAAATGTTTAAAGCTGAGATGGGCACGTGATTAGCGTGATCACGGATGATCGTGATAAGTTTTTTGTTTCAATCACGCCAGATAGTATAAACGTCAGTATAACAAAATTAAGTGAGTGTGCGAGGGTAAATTTTGACTGTTTCGAGATTTTTTTGTTTTATTGTAATTTTTCTCATTTAATGTTCTAATTTTTAAAACTATGTTCTTTTTGTGAGTATTTCGTTAGCGTGAGTTTTCGTGATTATGACAAACTTTTTTCCACACACGAGAACGTGCATGAACGTGAGCTAAAAATATATGGTCGTACATGAATGTGTATAAGTAAATTTTTTTTAACGTGCGCGTGCATGAGCGTTAGTGAAAAATTACTCACCATCCCGTCTCTAGTTTAAAGCAACTAATAAAAATCATAAATAATGTAAAATAGAACAAGTACAGACGTACTAAAATTAAGTTTAAAGTATTAGTTTAAAGCTATAAACACATTCAGGACAGCAGGCTACCCGGCTACATGACCACAAATGCAGCTGGCTAAAAATGTCGTACTGTAGCCATCTACTTAATTATTTTAAAAACGACAGCTAACATAGATTCATTTATATTTCAGTGGTGCCACTTTAGATTTTTTCCTTTTTTAAAGTTACGTTTTTTCAAAATGTACAATTCAATGAAGCAATAAAATGACAAAAAAAATCACTCATATCGCAAAAATAGCTAAAAAACGCAAAAGGTTGAAATATTTAGAAAAAGACTTATAACTTCACAAATCGATGCAAAAACTTAAGGAATCTGATATACATTCACTTTCCTTTTACATTTTAAGATCTTTTTAGAAGATTTTTATGGCTTTTTCAAAACTTTGCAACTTTTTGGCGGAATTTTGCGTTTTTTGCAATGTGGTTGACTTTTTCCATATTTTATTATTTCATTGACTCTTAAATGATATTAGACATTTCAATTTTCCCAATGATTGGAAGTTACTTTCGTAATTTTTGCATTTTTTGGGAGTTTTTCACATTCCTTGCATTTGTAGCTCATTTTATAAGATTTCACTGCTTTTTCTAAATATTGTAAAATTTTGGGCATTTTTGCGATTATCGGGATATGATTGACTGATTCAATGGACTTTTTATTATTTCATTGAATTTTTAAGATTTTATAAAAATATGAACTCTGAATATTGATCTATTATAGAGGAGTTTCATTGTCGCTATTTTTATGCAAAAATTATTTTTACTCAAAAAGTTAATAATAAAAAAAGAACTGTTATTTTTGCATTTTATTTTATTTTACATTAAAAAAATATTTCTAACCACTAATTCGCTTTACATATTTTGTTATATTCTCAACACTGTTTTTGATTTGAAGCCAACAAAAGCATTCGATAGGTTGTAGTCGGTAGCTTAACTTTGAAATGGTAAATGCTGTTTCCATAAGGCTTTCCTCCAGTACGTCTAATACATTTAAAAGAATGTTTTTTAGATGAAAAAAGATCTAACAGCTTCCCTTAATGGTAGTATGGCGTACTGAAATGTCCTCTAAAAATCTTTGTCAGGAAACTCTTCTTTAAGTATCTGAACACACCATAGCTCAAAATGCAGCTTCAACGCCAAAAACAAGTCAAAACTTAAAATCTGTTTAACGGTTAATTTCGTATTTATTCAGACATTTTAAATTTTTTTTGAAGTAGAATCTTATGACAAATATTTTTATAAGACATTTCAGTATACTATGTTGCTGTTTAAGGGGAGTTGTTGTCCTTATATCGAGGAATGGGCAAAATAGAACCATACAGCGTAGAATTAGAAGCTTGAAATGTTTTACAGGAATGTTCTTAATAGTGTTTTACATCAATTTGCTGAGCATCCATTACGTCTCTAATGTAAGAACTACAAGATTTCTTATGCCGATGGAATCCCAAATGTAAACTTTCGAAACGACGATATATTTTTTTTTGGATTTTCTCTACCAGAATAAGTCATTGGAATTTCTTTTTTGTATTGTACAGTGTAATTAGAATAGGGTTCTGTCTTAAAATCACCTAACTTTCTTATACTCACAACGCCCCATTATAGTTTGATTATCATGTTCATGGAGGTCTTTTTCTAAGTCAAAAGTCTTAGTATAAGTGGTTAAGAGGTTCTACTGAGAATTAGATAATAGTCTGAGTACACGTTGACCATATCAGATATTACTAGTGTATCCAGCGGTCGACTCAATCGACCGCATTCTAGAAATTAATATTAGCCATATGATAAAATCCAAAATAAAAAACATTTTAAATAATATATAATTCTGTCTCATTTCTATGCAAAAGCGAATTGGACAAACACACATGCACATCTTGTATATTTTTCAAGTTTAAGCTAATACATGCAAGTGTAATAAGTGTGCATGTGTTAGTAGCAGCTTTAAACGCTTATAGCTTCCTAAATATCGAACCGATTTAAATAAAATTAAGATTTTGCACATCTATGTAAAAACCAGTTCAAAAACATATAAATCTTTCAAAAATTGGTTCAGTATTATAACCGTAAAAGTGATCTAAAAAATGTGTGTGCCTATTATTCGATAATATTCTGATTATAAAAAGGTTGGTTGGTTGGTTGGTTTACGTGGCTGCCCACTACACGTAGGCATTCAAGTAGAATCTATATGATTCCTTTTTGAAAGGACCACTACACTCGTCGGTGTCAAACTATGTGGAACCGTATCTAAGTACTCGGATACAATGATTGATACTAGATCCAACCCGTCGCATTGAGATATCTAATAAGATCGCTCAGTCCTATCTCTGATAAATCTGAAAGGTCCTCTAGTACATGACTGCCTAAAAACTTGTGTCTCGAGATATGCAAAGCCGGATATTCGCAAAGAAAGTGGAAGATTGTCTCCTCTTTGCTTTCTTCTCGACAACTACGGCAGAACTCGTTGTAGGACAGACCTATCCTACTGGCATGTCTGCCAACCGTCCAGTGTCCCGTCATAACTGCAACGACCCTCGAGATGTCCTTGCGGTTTCTGCGTGTTAGTTGTATTGAGCGCTTATAATTATAGCAAGGCCACAATTTCTTTGTAACCTTGCACGTGCTTATATTGCGCCATCTGCATTCAGCCTTATGGAAATAATGTTTGAAGATGCAGTTTCTAATAGTGCCAAACGGCGTGGCTACCGTTTCGGCGCTGGAGGCATTCAGAGCAGAGCCATCCCTAGCCAGCTCGCCCGCCTGTTCGTTGCCTAAGAAATTGCTGTGTGCTGGAATCCAGATAAGGGTGAGAACAGCCTGATCACCCAGTCTAGATAGCACCCTCTTGCACTGCCCTACTAGGATAGAGGAGGTGGTATGTGATCTTAGGGATAGAAGCGCTGCTTGGCTGTCGACAAAGATGCCGACTTTACCTTGTACCTTCCTGTCGACCAGCATTCTGGCCGCTTCCCTTATAGCCAGGATTTCGGTCTGGAAAACTGTGGCTTCGTTAGGGAGACGGAAGGAACGTTCTATACTTAGATCATCTGAAAAAACTCCAGAGCCGACACCGCAGACCATTCTTGATCCATCAGTATATACTCTGACGTCATATCGTCTAACTATTGTACCTCCCTTCCACTCCCGCCTGGAAGGAAATAGGACTTTGAACACCTTATCAAAGTTCAGATGAGGTACCATGTAATCAGTAGATTTCCTCAGCGTAGGGGGTAGTTGATCCAGGATTCTGGCGTGACCATACGACCTTGATCTCCACCACCCAGATGCCGCTAATCTTGCCGCGCTGCTTGAGGATACCGTCAATACATGAAGGTCAATCGGAATAAGGTTAAGTAAAGCATTCAGAGCCTCCGAAGGACTAGTACGTAAACATCCTGTTATCCCGACACAGGAGGATCTCTGTATTCTGTAAAGCTGATCTACCACGTATTTCTTACTTATAAAAAGGTAGTCTGACTCAATTTGTTCACTCGCTTAAATATTAATTTCCTAGTAACAAAAGACACATTTTAATCTGTTAAGTATAACTTAATTGTTTAGAAATTATTGTCTGGAACACTTTTTTAGTAAAACTATTTCTCTTTGTATCTGATGGATATTTTATTTTTGCAGATTCATGTATAGTATATCAGCAATCATATTTCTTGTGCAAATATTGCAGAAAAAAAAAATAAATTTTCGCATGATACTCGTATGTATCAAAGTATAAAACAAGTGCACTGAAAAATAGTCCTGTATGAAAAACAATTCGTTATTCAACGTGTTAAATAAATTATTTGATTCTTGTGCATACAAAATTGCCCAGTTAAAATACAAATTTAAAAATTTGTTGAAGTACAATTTTTTTTCTCAAAATGTATGAGAGTTGCTATAAAATTGTTGCACCTGTGATAATAAAAACGAATATTTTTCTTATTGTTTCGTATTACATATACATACATACATATCTGCATAAATATGTACATACATATGTACATGCATGTATATAAATTTGTGACAAGAAATTGTTATAAAAAAATTCCAATATATTATTCTCAACAATATTTTTATTTTCCTTAAATTTGAATGGAAAGAGAATAGTTATGAGAATTTTGAAATGTTCGACAATATTAGTTTGTAGAAGAGTTTTATATGAAACAAAAAATATTGGGAAGTCTTGAGTATAAGACAATAGTTATGGCTTAAAACGGTAGTATATAGCAGGAGGTTTCAAGGACGGGTCCATGGAGAGAACCGAAAAAAATTGTTTTGAAAATTATTATTTTTCACTAAACAATGCTGTTATAAAAAGAGTCGTAATATTTGACTATTAGTAAAAAATATGATATATTGTAGCGTATAATCTGTTGCAAGATACTTTCTTCTGATGCAATTCAATCACCAAAATGAAACAGCATGTCGCAACAAATCACCCGAAATATAAAACTTATTAAGTACATACATTTTTTGTTCCCTATTACTCTTTTACATAATAATATATGTACTAAAAAAATTAAATAATAGAAGGACCTCGTGGAAGAAAAAAGTTCATAAAGGGTTCGCGAACCAAAAAAAACCATGAGAATCCATCCCTTGCTTATAGGACGATTATCAGAGTACAAATCAGAAGTTTGTGTGTAAGAATTTCCTCCCAGATTGAGTGAATGTCAGTAGTACGAGTATAAGACTTAAAGAGAATAGGTTGAGTTTGATTTTGTGAAGAAAATTGCACTTGCATAAGTGAAGAAAGTCTCAGTATAAGACATTTGCTTGAGTAAAAGATAATAGCCGGGACATTAGAATATATTTGACGGTATTCTGAATATAAGAAGGCAGTCCCAATATAAGATGTTATACGGAAGTCTGAGTATAAGATTGTATGAGTGTTATTTTAGACCTGTGTTTGTGTATAAGAATCCAGTCTGAGTATAAGAAGCTGGTCCAAGTATAAGACCATAAGAGAGTTGTTTGAGTTTGATTTTATGAACGAAATTTAAGCATAATGCACTTATCGAAGTGTAAGACCTTTGTGTGAGTATTAAATAATAGTCTGAGCAATAACGTGTCTGGAGTATTCGCCAGTACAAATATATGTACAATGTAGTCTGTATATAAGATTATTTGATATACCTGTAGTTGAGTATAATATAATAATTTGATTAATTGATCAAACGTATTTGAAGTATTCCACGGTAGTCGGAGTATAAGGAAGAAGTCAAAGTGTACGAAATTATTGTCTTATAATAAGAATATAAGAGGACACTTTGATTTTGCGACGGAAGCTCACGACTTGTTTGAGAAGTATCAGTAATTTATCCATTATAAATATAAGAGAGTAGTCTAACTGAGAAAATGTAATTGGGGTATTAAACGTTATTTTGAGTATAAGAAGGCAGTCTGACTATCGGATCTTAGTATGTGTTGAAGACGTGAGTCTAGATATAAGTCTATAATTTGAGTATACATCGTTAGTCCAACTATAAGGCGATAGGCCGTGTACATCAGTTTGCTTGAGTACAATGCTACATATAAGTTGGTGTGTTAATTTTAGTTTCGCAGAGGATTGTTAAGAATAATTGATTTTTCTGAGCTACAAAATCTTAGAATAAGATCTTTTTTTTATAAAAGAGTATTCTGTGCGAAAAAAAGAACGCGGGAGTTTTAGGTGATAGTCGGAGCATGCGAAGATAATACGACTACAAGATACGCGATACTTTCCTTATGTAAAAGGAGTCTGTCTCAAAGGCGATAGCCCATGTAAATAATGTTAAACTCAGTATAAGAGTATGACAAGGCAGCCTGTGCTTAAGATTATAAAGAAATAATCTAAAAACTGTATTTGTTTTGAATATTAGAATAATAGAATAATATTTATGTTTCGTTTACTTCTCTGGGCAGCATAGGGCCGCAACAAGTTGATTCCAATGTGCTCTATCATCAGCGCGAAGTTTGACTTCGTTGCTCTGTAGTCGTAGCTGGATAGTTCGGTTGTGATTTTGCGTTTCCAGGTGTGTGATGGTCGTGCGATATGCCTGCTTCCCTGAAGGTTCCAGTCTATGGCTTTCTTAGAGATATTATCTGTGGCTTGCGGAAAGTGTGTCCAAGCCAACCCCATTTGTGCCTTCTTATATCCATCTCAACTGGTTGTTGATTTGTGGCTGACCAGAGTTGGCCATA